>OZ010674.1:61998810-62441310 GCA_963932185.1 Troglohyphantes excavatus | reverse complement strand
ACGTGAACCCCTCTTCATCAGGGGGGAGCGAGGTCCACGCGTCCCAAAGATCCATGGTGTTTCTGATGTGACGTGCATTAAAAATGCTAAAATGTCGCAGTTCCCCCGACACCATGGACAGAATAGGTTTTTCCGAAAAACACATATATGAACACAAATATACAAAATTGCAAAATAATCAAAGTGAAAAATTAAGCTTTTCAAATACAAGAAAATTAACAAAACATAAACTTAGCTATGAGTGAACCTCCATCAAACCACAACCAACAAATCAACATCCAACAATAAAATCCAAAATCCGTGCCATAGTGCCTAAAACTGGAATCTAAATCTTCAAAAAATATCTTATGTGCGCTTGCCGATAGCCCTATCTTGCATGTCCTCCATTTTTTCACTAAGATGAACCCAGCAATGTTGGTCGTAACAAATTTCCCGCAAGTATAGCGAAGTCCTCTTCCTTGTCACATAGGGAAAACACGAATCCTTTTGGAATGGAATTATCGGAAAGGGTCTTAAAAAATAATACTAGGTTTTCCATAAAACCTTCTCTGTGATTGCATATTTTCTTAATCCTGTATAATTGTGAAAGAATGATATTCCTATGTACTTTATTGCTAATATTTGAATCCCAATGTGTTAGTTTCAAGACCTTAAAGTTAAAATCTAATCTTTTATTATAAATTTTAATTTTTATTATATCATCTATTTTTATATCTAGATCTAAAAATTCTGCTTTGTTATTATTTGCGTTAGTTTTCTTAAGTTTTAATTCTGAGGGATAAATATTTTGGTATATTTGATCAAAATCTTTAAAGTCTAAAATAATTAAGTCATCAATATATCTAAATATCTTATTATCATATAAATTTTGTGCGTTTTTTTCGTAATAATAAAGAAAAAGGTTAGCAAAAGCACTGCAATAATTACTTCCCATTGGGATCCCTTTTATTTGAATGTAATAGTTTTGCCCATTGTATAAAACATTATTGAAAACACAATATTTAATTAATGTTGACCACTTATCAAAATCGCAATTAATAAAAACTTCAAATTCTTCAAAAATCCTACGAAAAATATCCATAAGTTTGTCATGTGGAATACTGGTGAAAAGATTCTCAAAATCATATGTTTCAATATTATTAATTTCCCTATGTTCGTTCAAAAACTCTATTATCTTGGTATTATCCCTAATCATAAAACTTTCTCCATTTCTGTGTATTTGATCTATAACAATCTTAAGCATTTTTTGTAATTCCAGAGAAACATTAGTTATATATGTATTGGTGCCACATGTTACAAATCTAAATCCAACAGGATTTTTGTGAAACTTACAATTTAAAAATAAATAAGGGAAACTGAATTTATTATTCTTGATTTTTAGTTTTTTGTTAAATGCAATAACCTTCTTTTTGAAAATGTTAATAGGTGTATTCAAAATTTTAAAAGTATCATTTATACTATATTCCTTAATCAATATTTCATAATAGAGTCTTTTACAAATAAAGCTAAAATTATTACTACATTTATCTATAACAGTTATAGCAAATAGGTTTTTAATTTTTTCAATTTTATTTTTTAATTCTTTGGTTAAGTGAGTAATGTGGCCAGACTTTTTACTATTTATATTCGAAAATAGATTATATTTTATGTTCTTATATATTTTATTTATCCATTCTCCAAAACCCTCTATTGGGAAACAATATTTGTAAGACATTTTAATACAAAATATATTAATTTCTTTTTCAATTATTTTAAGCGCGTGGTTAGGGTTGAAATAATAACTAGGTCTGAATTTTGTACCCTTTCCCAGTAATTCGCGTAAATCATTGTCGATAACAATCCCAAGATCCCCTGTTAAGACATGTCCGTAATCCTTATCAATAAAATCTGGGTAGTTTTCACAACAACATAAGTCATCCAAATCTTTAGGTATATCTTTGCTTAGTTGGTTATAATTACAAATTAAACGCCCAAGCGTTTTATTGTATTTATATGTGGTAACAATTTTTATATTCTCACGAATTGGAAAAATGTCATAATGATCAGTAATAATATTTCCAAATTTAACTTTATCAAAGATTTTGTCCTGAAAGGTTAAAATCAGGTATTCCTTAACTGGTGCGGTAGGAACTTCAAATTTGAATTCATTAAGTCCAACTTTATATTTAATTAGGTCGTACACAATAAGCTGTAGGTTGGGGTTATATATATATATATATATATATATGTAGATATATTGATATATATATATATAGAGATATATTGATATATATATATATAGATATATTGATATATATATATATATATATATATATATATATATATATATATATATATATATATATATATATATATATATATATATATATATATATATATATATATATATATATATATTATATATATATATACATATACATATACATATATATGCATATATATATATATATATATATATATATATATATATATATATATATATATATATATATATATATATATATATATATATATATATGTATATATATATATGCTAGCAATATGGCCCGGCGTTGCTCGTGGTCAATTTGTGAAGTAAGAGCTGTGCGACTTTTTTAGTTAGCGTAGCCAGTCGAATATCGCTCTCCATACCCTGCCTAAAATTATTCAATTACCTTGAGTAGTTATGGAGATATCTTAATCTATTATTTTTTAATTTTTATATTCACGACTTTACATGCTATCGCGTATAAACTGATATTTTTGTTAAATATATATATTTTGCAATATAAAAATCCCTAAAAATTAATAATTTAAAACGCTTTTCCTAATATTAGCCTGTAATATGATGTCGTTAAAAATAATGCATTTTGCAGATAATGAAAATAAAACACTTGGCGATGTTGTTTGAATGCTAAATGACGTTGAAAGCTTATTATGAATAGCTTATTATGAATATTATATATCTGGGTTATATTACTTAACTGGGTTACTGGGGTTAATTTACATATACACAACTTTTTTAATAATAAGTTATGTATATGTAAATTAACCCCAGTAACCCAGTTAAGTAATATAACCCAAATATATAATATTCATAATATCTGATGGATGGATTTGTAAAATTTCGTTTAGTTTTTTGTTGATGATTTTAATTTTTCAAAAAATATTTCATAAATGAACATTAAAAGAACATTTCCAAGATTTAGAACGTGTCTTTTGTAGCCTAGTCGGTTAGCGTGCATGACTTCGGAACAATAGGTCGCGGGTTCATGACCTGACGAGGGCCAGTATTTTTTTTAGAAAAATAAATATGCCTTAACATGTTTCCCAGTAATGCGTGCCTAAACAGATAGTTTATAACATTTTACAAGTGATAAAAGTTTGAATTACTGAGGTTTTATTGCTGTTATCATGTCGTCATTATTTTAAATGTAATATTTAAATTAATTTTAAAACATAGTATAGGTAATCGAAACTAAGCTTACTCTGTAACGAGCCATATTTGGTTAATTTTAATTTTAATGACTGTTGGATATAGCAAGCATTCATTTGTATTACACATGTCTATTGTTAGACAGAAAACTTAATCCCTAAACGATGTGATTTAGGTTGGCTACTAACTATTATTAGTAATTAAAAGAATTTTTGGGTGTCTCTGAAGCTACTTACAGTGAAATGTGATTAACTATTTTCAAGCTTGGTGCTCCTTCTTTCTGAAAATAAAAGTGGAAGTAGTGCGCTATTTTTCACATATTGATATTATTGGATTGATTTTGAAATTATTTAATAGATTATTGAAATTCTGATATTTTTTGCCGTGTTGATAGTTATTTAAGACTAGCTGTTTGGTACTGCATTGCTGTTGAATATTAGAAATATATATTAAAAAAAAAAGAGTAGGCCTGGTCGGGACTCAAACCCGCGACTTATTGTTCCGAAGTACCGTGCTCAGTGTAGTATTTTTAAAATCATTTAAAAGATTAAACGGAATATTACAAATCCGCGCCTCAGATACACATTTTGAAAATGAATAATAATACATAAATATATATAAATATAAATTACATACATACATAAATATAAATAAATATAATTTACATACATATATAAATATATATAAATATAAATTACATACATATATAAATATATATAAATATAAATTACATACATACATAAATATAAATAAATATAAATTACATACATACATAGATATAAATTACATACATATATAAATATCTAAAAATTACATACATATATAAATATATATAAATTACATACATATATAAATATATATAAATTACATACATATATAAATATAAATTACATACATATATAAATATATATAAATATAAATTACATACATATATAAATGTATATAAATATAAATTACATACATACATAAATATAAATAAATATAAATTACATACATACATAAATATAAATTTTCAGTTTTTTTATGCACATAGGAAGTAAATAGTTTCCGATCCATAGTCAGGTTCCTTTATTACTATTGTAAATTACTTACTGATTACTACTATTTTTCTTTCAGAAGTTGATCGATTATATTTAAAATTTTAATAATAGACACTCTGCGATTTTATACTTGCGTTCATAAATTCCAGGAAAGCACTTGATTTTTTATTAGTTAAGATTAATGATTATTACCTATATTTGTAAAACATTCACAATAAATATCATACATAATGTCCATAAAAAGATTCTGCCTTCTCTATCAACGTTTATTTACGTACTAATCGAACTTTAATGCTTTCAAGATGGATATACCTCCTCATTGATAGGTTTCTGATGTGTAAAATCATACTTGCAGATTTATGGTAATGCATTACTAGTCTTCCTCTGGATTTCCGGAATTGAATAAAAAAAAATATCTATTTATATAGCAAAGGAGAAAATAGTATTTCTCTGATGTATCCTGTGCTTTTGCAAATGAAAACAGTAGCATTTTAAAGAGAATAAAATTTTAGATTGTTTGCAACTACTTTAAAAATAAAAACAAAAGCTTATATACTTCTTTCACCGAGGTTAAATATTTATATTGCAATTCAAGAAGTGCATTTGATTTTTTTATATTAGTTGTCTACTATAAAATTATAAATATTCGTTTTAGACGGAGGAGTTATTGGTTTGGTTTTGTTTGGTTAATTAACTTCGCACTAGAGCTGCACAGTGGGCTATTGGCGACAGGAGGAGTTATTACTTGATGTATTAGTGAGCTTGGGCACAGATTCATATTTAACTTTTTTTACATATTAAAATATTTATACCAAAAATTTAAAATTCCATAAATGTTCTTGATACCTTTAATTAATAGTAGCACTCAAGAATTTACAGGAAATTTATACACATAAGCAACATATACTTATACAGTATCTGTTACTCCGAAAAAATCGAAATCGTAAAGAAAAGTACTTAAGAATACTCAACATACTAAAATTTAAGTAATCATATTTTCTCACTAATGAACAATGTGATTTGATATTTCCCAGCTTCCGTTCAAGCGATCTTAATGAAACTTGACAAACTTCAAATAGTAGTTCAGAACTTAGTTTTTTTTTCACATTTTATTGTGTTGATTGGTTAAATAAAAACTGTGTTATTACAATTCAATTAACTTAGATTGACTTACTTCCCATTATTTTGGCAGACCTTTTGTAATATATTTTCTGTTTATAATTTCTTAATGCCGCTCTGGTAGTTTAACGGATACGGCACTGGACTACGGTGATCCGGTAAGACTTGGTTGAAATTGTCGATATGTATGCAAGCATCTACTAAAATTTATGTACTATGCATGAAAGCATATACTAATTTTTACTTATTACTCATTTTGGAGTAGATGTCTTTTTCATAAGTTAAACATCTATTCGGAGCCATGATAAGCGTAGAATGTACTCAAGAAAGTAGCACAATTGACTTATTTTTAAGTGCCTATTTTTTGCAGTGCAGCTAGTTTTTTTTTATTATTACACTCTTATGTAGTTTAGCTTATAATAATGTTGATTCTTGATGTTATTATTATCAAGTCGTCAATTTAATCAATTTTCTTCCAAGTATTACATCAACATGATACGTTATCCTGATGTTAAAATACGATATTTAGTAGTACCAAGTAGTAATTAGTAATTTATACTAATTAATAACGTGTTTTATTTTATTTTGAAAACTAGGGCAACTCTATATCTATAATTTTCTCTACTGTATATATTTTTATTTGTAGACTCTAATACTCAGAAATTCTTTTGCACATTTATTTTATTTTAACCATAAGAACATTATTATCTCAATAACATTAATTTTACCAGAGATGCCCAGAAGCCCAAAATTTCTCAATTAAAAATAGGCATTCAAAAATAAGTAAAATGTACTCATTTTTTAATACATTCGATGCTTATGATAGCTCCGAATACATAGATTTCAATTTTTAAAAAGACGTACTTAAAAATGAGTACAATAGGTAAATATGAACAAAAAGAGCAGTTGCTATTCTACTTAGCCTGCCTTCATAAATCACTTTCAATAAATATCGACGATTACAACCAAGACTTACTGCGAATCGAATCCAGATCTTCCGGCACCGCTGTCCGCAGTCTTATCCGTTAAGCTACCAGGGCGACGTGAAAAAGTTATAAACAGAAATAATGTTTAAAAGATATGCCAAAAGAATGGGAAGTAAGATAATTGAGT
The DNA here is from genome assembly GCA_963932185.1 of Troglohyphantes excavatus. Taxonomy (NCBI): domain Eukaryota; kingdom Metazoa; phylum Arthropoda; class Arachnida; order Araneae; family Linyphiidae; genus Troglohyphantes; species Troglohyphantes excavatus. The sequence continues at coordinate 62,434,623 of OZ010674.1, read as the reverse complement.
TGTCATAACTCAGTTTCCATTTCAGAAATCGACATCAAATAATGTGCAAAACCATCCTCTGAACAAATATATTGTTTGTCAGATCGCTTTGACAGAGATAGCTTGAACAGAAGCTGATATTAACAATATTAAATCACACTGCTCATTTTTGAGAAAGTACAATAACTTAAATTTGAGTACGTCATTGCTCATGTACGATGCAATTGTACTCAAAGAAAACGAGTATGTTGAGGTACTCATTTTTACGTATCTTTTTTTTACAGTGTGGTTTTTCGTATCCTTAAAGATTGTCGCAAAGTTCTTTTAAGAAATCCGTATCAAAACATCGTATTTTCCCATTCTTGGAACGATCACAACCCCTGTAAAAGGGGCACTTTCCCATTTCCCGCGTTAACTGAATTCCCTTAAGATATTTCCCACATTCGCGTCTTAAGAAAACGGGCTAAAGAGAGGGCATAATTCCCCGGAATAATATCAATAAACTTCCAAAAACAGGAGACTCTCCAGATCGCAAAATCAGATCTTTACGTTCCGGAGCAAAAACTGGAGAAAGAGAAGACACGTTTAAACTCCCCCCCCCCCCCCCACCCCCACCCTTTGCCGTGAAAGCATAAAATATTTACTCGTCGACATCATGGCGTCGCTGCCAGCGTAATTCATGAAATAAAACGCTGATTTTGCACGGGGTGCAATTGAGATATTTCATTCGACTTAAATTTCTAAAAAGACTTTGATGTGGAGATATCTTACTTAATAGGCCATGGGATTTTAAAGGATGATTTTCAAATGAAGGGTTAAACAATTTTGAAATGAACACAATAAAAAAAACATTTGCTTAAAAATGAGTACATGGTGGTATTCGTTTTTCTTTGAGTACAATTGCATCGTAAATGAGCGATGACGTACTCAAATTTAAGTAATCGTACTTTCGCAAAAATGAGCAGTGGGATTTAATATTGCAAATATCAGCTCCTGTTCAAGCCATATTAACAAAGCGACCTGGCAAACTTAAAATAGTTGTTCAGAAGATGGTTTCCCACGTTATTTGAAGTCGATTGCTTAAATGGCAACTGAGTTATTACAATTATCTCACTTCCCGTAATTCATGAAATAAAACGCTGATTTTGCACGGGGCGCGCACTGGGGATATTTCATTCGACTTAAATTTCTAAAAAGACTTTGATGTGGAGATATCTTACTTAATAGGCCATGGGATTTTAAAGGAGGATTTTCAAATGAAGGGTTAAACAATTTTGAAATGGACACTGTAAAAAAAAAACATTTGCGTTAAAGTGAGTAGATTGACGTATTCGTTTTCTTTGAGTACAATTGCATCGTAAATGAGCGATGACGTACTCAAATTTAAGTAATCGTACTTTCTTGAAATACAAATACAGCGTTAAAATACGGAATAAAAATCCAAGAGATCTGGACATGTTTCGGGAGATACATCTCCCTTCATGTTTCGGGAGATACATCTCCCTTCACCAGCCCATGATCTGATGATGGGAGATGTATCTCCCTAAACATGTCCAGATCTCTTGGATTTTTATTGCGTATTTTAACGTTGTATTTGTACTTTAATATTCTTAACGCAATGTTCTATAAGACGAGTTTTTATCTAATCGTACTTTCGTAAAAATGAGCAGTATGGTTTAAAATTGCTAATATCAGCTCCTGTTCAAGCCATCTTAACAACCTGGGCAAACTTAAAAAAGAGTTTTACAGAAGATGGTTTTCCACATTATTTGATGTCGATTGCTTAAATGGAACCTGAGTTATTACAAGAATTTGCGCGAGAATTTATATATTTAAGGTGCCTAGGGCCGAAGGCCCTTTAACCCTATCATTTATTGATCATTTATGGAACATGATGAATTTAACATTGGTAAGAAAACAAGCACAGGACAACACGGACGAAAAAACAAACAGACGCAAAAACTCCACACACTCAGATTCGCAAGTACATGTCTCTCAAGTCAGAGAAGACAAAGGCCATGGGGGGGGGGGGGAGATGCCGAAGGCATCCAAAACGTTGGATGAGGATACTCATAAGGTTTCAACCATACCCAGTCATCCCGGGAAAGACATTGGTAGTAGGACATGAAGTAGTTTCATACGCAAGGAAATTTTTTAGACAGAAATTTCTGGGAAAACTGTTTTTCATGGATTCTCCTTAGAAAAAAGGGGGGAAGGACGCAATTGCCTCCTTCTGCCAATCAATCAAAGAGTGGAAAGGAAATGGGGTAGAGCAAATGCTCAGGTAACGAAGGCACGGGGTCTTCTCTTATTGCATTTAAGGTTAGCATCATAATTCGGAATGTTCTTTATTTCAGGGTTGTCATGGTTTCCAATCATATCGAAAAGTTTTTTGGCAATTTTTTGGGTGTACTCCCTGAAGCTTGGAATGCGTAGTGATTTAAGTATGTTCTTGATGTGAAAGAACCATCTTGCCTTAGCAATTGGCTTGATAACTGAGTTTTCTAATCTTTCAAGTTTGATAAAGTGTGATTTAGCAGCGTATCCCCAAACGGGTACCGCGTAGCTGATGATTGAGTTATTACAATTATCTCACTTCCCTTTTATTTTGGAACACCTTTTTAAGATTACTTATGTTTATAACTTCATAACGCACTCTGGTAGTACAACTGTTTAGACTCTGGACTTTGGTGCGGACTGCAGCATACAGACCGGTTGGGTTCAATTCCCGGTTAGTCCTGGTTGAAATTTATTCAAAGGGATTTATGAACGCAGCCTGTGTAGTCAAGTGAATGCTCTTTTTATTCATTTTACTCGTTTTTGAGTATATGTTGTTTTCAAAAATGAAACCTATGTATTCGGAGCTATAATAAGCATATAATGTAATAAAAAATGAGTATATTTTACTTATTTTTAAGTACCTATTTTCAAGTGTTCGATTACAGAAGTTAAAAGAGTTAACAACAAATTTTGAAATAGTAATCTAGTGGTTAGAATTAGCATGCACTTCAATAAGAAAATGTTGTTATACCGGTCACAATGTTGGGAAATGGTCAGTGTTTGACTGTATCACATTTAACTGTATAGGGATAATAAAACATAATTTTGCAAAAGTACTCTTAGTTTATATTTTAAACAAATCGTTTAGATTTAGTAAAACAAAGTATTTAAAGTATAGCCAAACGAATGGTTTGTTATGTATAGTTCAAAAAATTACCATCGACTGACGCTCTTAAAAATAGGTATTCAAAAATAATTAAAATGTACTCATTTTTGAGTACATTAGATGTTTATCAATGCTCCGAATACATGAGTTTTAATTTTGAAAAAGGCATGTATTCAAAAATGAATAAAAAGAGTAGATGCTTGCTTACATAGGCTGCCTTCATAAATCACTTTCAATTAATATCAGCAATTACAACTGACTTACCTGGAATTGAACCCATATCCTCAGGCACCGCAGTCCAAGGTCTTATCTGTTGAACTCCCATAGCTATGTGAAGAAATTATAAACAGAAGAAATGTTGAAAAAGGTGTGCCGAAAGAATGATAAGTAGGATAATTAATTGAGTTGTAACAACTCAGTTTTCATTTAAGCAATCGACATCAAATAATGTGTAAAACTATCTGCTGTACAACTATTTTAAGTTTGCCAAGTCGCTTTGTGGAAATGACTTGAACAGAAGTAGAGATTAGCAATATTAAAACGCTGACTCATTTTTGAGATAGTACGATTATTTAAATTTGAGTACGTTATCGCTCATTTACGATGCAATTGTTTTCAAAGAAAAACGAGTATGTTCAAGTACTCATATTTAAGTACCTTTTTATCATTTGGCCAAGTTGTGTGTTTCAAGTTCAATAGATTGCCCAGTAACAAGTCGAATTGTCATTACACATAACTATATAGGCAAAGCAAGTTGCAAACTTTATACGCTGTTATCTCAAAACTCTTTTTTTGGACTTAATCCAGATGTCAATCAACCTCATTGAAACTTTCACATAAAATGTCAATTTTTAGTAACAAATTATCTCTTTCAAAAATATATTATACAGTAAGCTGCTAATAATACAGTTTGTTTTCCGTTAGATTTTATCCGTTAGTAAAATAGTAGAAATAGCAGAATTGAGGTTAACGATTTTAATTTAATTTCGCCTATGTTTACTGACATTTAATTTTCTCTCTATACATGATAAAAATGTAAGAAAAGCATTTACTTAAAGACACTTGCATTAAGGAAAAAAAATAAGTTTAAAAAAAATCACTTCAAATTTAATGATTTCAACCAATCGAATTTTTCATAAACTTTATTATACCTTCTACCATCACACAAACCTTCTTTTTGTAACATGTTACAAAAAAGAGCTCTTAAAATATAAAATCTCAAAATGAAATCCACTACAACCATAAAAACATTCCCCATAATTTGAAGTTACATGTTTGGAAAAGAGAGAGAAAAAAATACCAAGTCAAGGAGCAAGCTAAAAAGTAATGTTAAGGACTGAATCTTCCTTTTAATAAGAAAAAGACACCATCTCGAGCTCTTGATTGAGATCGATATAAAATATTAGCATTTTTAGGGAGTCAATTGAACGTTAAATTTGTCACTGGATAGAAAAAGACACAAGAGTTAAGAGATGAGAAAAAAAGAACAGCAAGTTCGTTTTTACCTGTTCTTTGTCATGCAAAATAACAGCTTGTTCTTGAATTAAGAAATTGCTCTTTTGATAATCTGATCTTTTAATACCTATTTTTGCAGTTTAAATATGCCCTGAACAGATATTCGATTTCTAAAGTGTGCACTGTTTTGTTTTTATTATTTATTGAAATTACCCGTTCTTCGCACATGGATATTTGAATTAAGTCAACTAATAGAGTATTACTCTGTTAGTTGGTTAAATTTAAATACTCTAAAAGGCCAACTAATTCAAGTACTCTAAAAGACCAACTAATTCAAGTACTCTAAAAGACCAATTAATTCAAGTACTCTAAAAGACAAACTAATTCAAGTACTCTAAAAGACCAACTAATTCAAGTACTCTAAAAGACCAACTAATTCAAGTACTCTAAAAGACCAAATAATATAGTATTATTTTATTATCATTTTCATTTTCTCTAGAAATAATGTAATACTAGAACACCATGTGATTGTCCTCGGTCATTTATAAAAAGTATCAAATTAAACACACACTTTAAAAAGTTGTGCGCATACAAACATAAAAAGTGTGCAAAAGATTGGGAAGTGACAGTTGAAAGAGTAATAACTCAGTTGTTTTGTAGCACATCGTAATCATTATGAAGTGGAAAACCTTTTTCTAAACTACTATTTTAAGCTAGTAAAGTACTTTTTGTACTTGTTTTGTACTTTTATTAATATCCAGCTGACATATTCTTTTCTTCAATTGGAAAAATTCATGGGGAAACACGTTTTTATATTTGCAACTCATCAAAGAAACTTAACTTTTAAATCTTGGATATACATAAACTAGACCAGATCAGGTGAGGGGTGGTTCATATATTGCATACCTCAATTATAGTAGAAGAGGTTTTCTGCCCTGCATGAATTTATGTATTATTCCTAGTTTACGGTACCCCAAAGCCATGCTTTTCTCCTTGTAAGTTTTGCATCATAAGTGACATATCGTCAAAAGTTTTAACCGTAAACACGAACCGGGCGCTAGTCACAGACTCCTAATTTCGATTTATGGCCCCGGGCAATTTTGGTATCCGGCCTACAGCCTCCGACTACTCAGGATAGCAGCTGGTACCCCTTTCAAGTAATCAATTATGGTGTTTACAGGTAAAATGTAGGGTGTTGATTTACGTGTTTTGTACAAACAATGTCGCCAAATGTCGAGGTACCGTAAACTAGTAATTAACTGGGACCTATAAACAACATAAATCCGCGTAGAACCGAAAATATCTTCTCTTACTGGTGCGTTATGCAATACCACCCCTGCTTAATCTGTTCTAGTTTACCGGTTCTCTTAAATCTAAACTATGATTTCACCTAATCTCATCAAAATGAGATAATTAGTTTCTGAGGTATGAGCATTAAACATAGAACCCCACTCTATTAGATGTTATTTATAGAATGTCTAAATGTATTATACGTGTATTTCTTGATTGATCCTGTATCATAACACCCTCTACACAGAATTTATATTGACCAATAAAGTATACTCCCTCCCCACTTCAAAAGAACAGCTCTTTAAAAAAAAAAAAAACAGTGATCAACTATTATGTATAAAGAACGTAAATATAACACCCCTCACCCTTATCTGAAAAAGGCGTAGTAAGTAAAAAAAAGGCGATAAAATGACAAATGTAGTGTAGAAATCTCTCGCCGTCCAGACATCTTGGCGCCTCTAAAATGATCATAGGAAGATATAGAGGACAACAAAAGTTTGAATAGATAGACGCGATTTTTTATTCTCCGTTTCTTCGCCATTGTTTGGGGGCGAGGGGGGGAGACGGTGGCTAGGATTTTTCTTTCTCCTCTCTTTTGGTCATTGTAAATGAGCTGTTTTAAGTGCCAATGAGGAAATTCGGAATCGCCATTAAGGGATTGAGCGACACTGTTTTACTTCCTAATTTTGTTCTTTCTTTCTCTCTATTGTCCATCTCGTTTTTTTTTGGCGAAGCTTTGGATTATTTTAATTAAAAGACATTTCCTGGTTAACTAAATTTGGATGCTTATTGTGTAGTTTATCCTTGTTGGTTTGTGACTGATGGTTGGTTAAGTCGTTAATATTCTTTGTGGTTATATTGAGAGCGATAATGGTTAAAGATTTCGGCACCTATAGCTTAATGGGGATTTTGTTTGAATGATTGATGTGTATATTTTGATATAAAAACCACAGCACTTGTTTGCAAAGTGAATTAAAATTAAGTGAAACGTTAAGATGGTTATTAAAGACTTTATATAGAATATCATTATTGACTTCCTTAAATTCGAATTCATATATTTATAGTTTAATACCTTTTTAAATCTGTGTTTTAATTGCAGTTAATGAATTTTGCGAACATTTAAGTTTTGCGTGTGATAAAATAAGCATTAAGGTAAAAACTCGTGTTATAGAACATTGCGATAAGAATATTAAAATACAAATGCAACGTTAAAAATACACAATAAAAAAAGCATGTAAAATACATAAGATTAATACATGTAAAATACATAAGATTAATACATGTAAAATACATAAGATAATACATGTAAAATACATAAGATAATACATGTAAAATACGTAAGATAATACATGTAAAATACATAAGATTAATACATGTAAAATACATAAGATAATACATGTAAAATACATAAGATAATACATGTAAAATACATAAGATAATACATGTAAAATGCATAAGATAATACATGTAAAATACATAAAATAATACATGTAAAATACATAAGGTAATACATGTAAAATACATAAGATAATACATGTAAAATACATAAGATAATACATGTAAAATACATAAGATAATACATGTAAAGTACATAAGATAATACATGTAAAATACATAAGATAATACATAAGATAATACATGTAAAATACATAAGATAATACATGTAAAATACATAAGATAATACATGTAAAATACATAAGATAAGGCATGTAAAATACATAAGATAATACATGTAAAATACATAAGATAATACATGTAAAATACATAAGATAATACATGTAAAATACATAAGATAATGCATGTAAAATACATAAGATAATACATGTAAAATACATAAGATAATACATGTAAAACACATAAGGAGATACATCTCCCTTGATCAGCATAAATGAAAAGTCTGTGTGCACAACAAAATGAAATAAACACAGAATTGAAAGTGTTGCTGAAGAACAAAAACTATGTGTGCGCCAACAAGCAGGAAATACCGGAACAGCAAAGGTCTCATTAACAATCGAATCAATATTGTTTAAAATGTGAAACGTCTTCAGGAAGTCAAGTTCGACTGGAGGTTTGTGTTTGCAAATTAATTGTGCGTACAAAAATTAAATATATGATTATTTTCCCAAGAGTTTGATTGATGCATTTTTATTGCGTAGTTTGAACGTTGAATTTGTATTTTAATGAAATAAGCATTGTTATGACAATGCTCCAATTTTAAATCAAAGGATGTTCAATTTGGAATATAAAGAGTTACTCGTGTGTATCAATTTAATTTCAAGTGTTGTTACATTGTATTTATTAATTTAAGGGTTTTAATCAATTAAACAATAAAATATAAATGTGAATATTTTTTAATCGAATATACACTGAATTGGCAAAATAATATGACTATACTCATATCCATGGTGATTTTGTTCATATTGAGAAAAATAACTACTTAGTGTCTGATCGGAATTTTTTTACAATTAATTTCTATATTTCCCAGTCCTATTTTAGTTATTAGTCATAGTCGTAGTTTAATTTAGTCCTAATTTAGTTTTTTTTAATTAATTTGTGTATTTCCCAGTCCTATTTTAGTTATTAGTCCTAGCCCCAGTTTAGTTTAGTCCTAGTTTATTTTTACAATTAATTTGTGTATTTCCCAGTCTTATTTTAGTTATTAGTCCTAGTTTAGTTTAGTTTTTTTATAATTAATTTTTGTGTATTTCCCAGTCCTATTTTAGTTATTAGTTCTAGTTTAGTTTTTTTTAAAAATAAATTTGTGTATTTCCCAGTCCTATTTTAGTTATTAGTCCTAGTTTAGTTTAGTCCTAGTTTAGTTTCTTTATAATTAATTTTTGTGTATTACCCAGTCCTATTTTAGTTATTAGTCCTAGTTCTAGTTTAGTTTTTTTATAATTAATTTTTGTGTATTTCCCAGTCCTATTTTAGTTATTAGTCCTAGTTTAGTTTTTTTTAAAAATAAATTTGTGTATTTCCCAGTCCTATTTTAGTTATTAGTCCTAGTTTAGTTTTTTTTAAAATTAATTTTTGTATTTCCCAGTCCCATTTTAGTTATTAGTCTTAGTTTAGTTTAGTCCTAGTTTAGTTTCTTTATAATTAATTTTTGTGTATTTCCCAGTCCCATTTTAGTTATTAATCCTAGTCATATTTTAATTTAGTCCTAATTTAGTTTTTTTACAATTAATTTGTGTATTTCCTAGTCCTATTTTAGTTTTAGCTAGTTGCCCGTGTTTTAATATTAATTGGCAGGATCATCGCTAGGTCAAATGATTAAAACTACATTCTACGAATGATCTGTTCAATCATTGATCTGCTATTAATTTCAATGAATCAGGGAACTTGTCCGTGAAGCTCATACAGTAGTGATGTTCTCGGTCATTTACTCCCCAACATTTTTACATGCCTACGAACCAGACACGTAGGTATAGGTTTTTTTTATTGGGGGGGGGGGGGGTGCAGGGGTTCAGCTACTATAGCAATATATTTCTTTAGATAACTTTAGGTCTCCACCCTAAAAAAAAACCCTATTTTTTTTAACTTATTAATTTTTATTCAAGTAAACAGGAATACGTTGGTATATAAATATCGAAACAGCAACAGTTATCATTCATTTTTCATGAAATCGTTACCAATATCAGTCATTAACTAATTTTAAAATTAGTAATACTAATTAGTAATACTCCCTCATTATGAAATAAATTTAGAGAACAAATTTAAATTTTCAGAATCCCTTTTTAGAGTAATATTTGTTTTGGGAGCTTCTTGTTTATGCGGCCCCGTTTGATAATCTTTTCTCTCCGAAATCCAAATGACAGAAAATGAAACCCGATGACGTCATGTTGTTAGGCTTTGTTTGAAATAAAAATAACCTTAAAACATATTTGTGAGGCTTTTGAAAACTATTTTTCGGGGTAAGGACCCCCAAAAAGTACCAGGTTTTCGATCGTACAACTCAACAAGAAGTATTAAAAGAAAAATTGAAAAATTTCCATTTTTTTTTAAAGAATTTTTATGATTTTTAGCGTAATTCGATTAATATTTTTCTCTTGACTTTCAAAGGGAGGGGTTTGAACACCCTGAACCACCCTCTTAAATAATATTGGTAAATTCCTGTAGACTTGGCAAAATCACAAACCTAGTTGGCAAACGTGTGAGACATTTGGCATTTTTTAAAAATTGAAACTTCTTAGTTTCATTTACAAAAAAAAAGCCAATTAGGTTTGTGATTTTAATAAGTTTTCAGGAATTTACCGACATGGAGGTGAGAGGGACTTTCCTCACTCCCCCCCCCCCTGCGAGGGCCCTGCTAATTGGAGAGCGTTGGTCTAATGGTTGGTATAAGCAGAGTGTTCTAGCCTTATAACACATCGCAAACTCATTATATTATGATCTAGTTTCAATGCCACAAAACCATAAACACAGATGGCCGTGAAAGTGTGTTTTATGAATCATAACAGGGCGGAAGTAACTGTTTTAGAAACCGCAATGACCACAAACGAACAACCATCTGTCCTCTTCTTCAAGATAGATAAAAACTTGTTCCTTCTTTAATATGAGATCCGCGTCATAGAAATTGGTCAGTGTTTACTGAGTAAGACGTCTTCAGTTCCGATTCGGGCTCTGATATTAGTCAGCATTTTAGAAGAGTTGCTGCTGAGTTGGCGGAACTGGTGACAGTTTTATGTATCTTTTTTTTATTATGAGAGGACACATCTGGACTTGAAAATTGTTAACAACCATCTTTTAATCAGAGATGTTTCATTTTTTTGGAAATTAATTGTTTTTGATTGAGATAGTTGAAAAATTAATTTATTTGAACGATTTTATTGAAAAATTATTATTTTTAACCAACTCAAAAGCTCGCCAACCAAACGTCAAAGAGATCGGTTATAAATTATCGACCGTTATGTATAATTTTTTTTAATCTATGTTCGTGCAAGATTTTTGTTCTAATTCAGATATCTGGATTTTTTTTTTTTTGTTGGATATTGGAAGGACTATCCGGAATTCTCAATTAACCAGACCGTTTAAAAAAAAAAATTGTCCGATTTTGAAAATTCTAATTCTTGTTAAATAGAAAATAAATGAACTTTTGCATTTTTTTTTTGTTAATCAGTTATCCGTCTGTTACATATCCGGAAATATAAGATTATTTTGTTTACAATTATTTAATGAAATGAAAACTTCTGAAAATAAAATTTGTAAAAAAAAAATAAGCTGATCGATATCTCATGTTTTCTCTAGCAATACTAAATTTGAGATCGCCATTTTCTAATTTTGTTGAGAGATATTGTGTTCACAAACTCATACAATGCTAATTATTAAACTTTTATGAACTCAGAGGTGTTAAAAGTATTAATGAAAAAGAAAAACCTCGACTACGATATTTTAACAGGAATCATTACTTTCATTTCTCTTTTATTAACCGACTGAACAGCTCGCCAACCAAAACTCCAAATAAAACCGCCATAAATTTTATATTGTAACCGTTAAATCGCGCCAAGTCGAGAGGTTATCAATTCGATTGTTATGTATTTTTTTAAAATTATTTTTTTGTGTATGTTCGCGCAGGATTTCGGTTCTAATTCAGATATTTGCACATTTTTTTTGTTGGAAAGGAGGTGTTTTACTTGGGAGCAATTTGAAAAAAATAACCGGTTATCCGGCATTTAACTATCCGGAATTTTCAATTAACCTGGACCGTTTGAAAAAAATATTGTCCGCTTTCGAAAATTCTTCTTTTGTTGGATAGAGAAAAATCCACTAACACAAAAACTGCAAAAAAAAAATGGTTATCCGCGGCTTTTATATATCAGGAAATATCGATTAACTGGAATTATTTTAAACAATTTATCCGATTTCAAAATCCTTATCCGTTGTACTACCAGGGTGAGGTGAAATTATCTAACGAAGAAATGTTAAAAAGGTGTGCCAATAGAATGGGAAGTAGGATAATTGAGTTGCAATAACAGAGTTTCCATTTAAGTAATCGACATCAAATGATGTGGAAAACCATCTTCTGAACACCTTTTTAAAGTTTATCATGTCGCTTTGTTAAGATGGCTTGAAGTTAAGCTGATATTAGCAATATTACATCTCACTGCTCATTTTTGAAAAAGTAGTGTTATTTAAATTTGAGTATGTCATCGTTCATTTACGATGCAATTTTACTCAAAGAACGTCCATGTACTCATTTTAAGCAAATTTAACAGTGTACTAATAAAAAATTAGCTATATTAGTATAAATAAAATGTAGTTATTGTAACAGGTAGCTCATGATTTGAAACATTAAAGGGGATTGGTTGAGGATTGCTAGTAAACGATTATTTTACAAGAGCTCTACATTTTCCTCCGTATCTTATACCACGTAACCTTTCCCAGGAATTCGCATAAAGCAGAACACAATCACCTTACAAACCCACCCCACCATGTAATAGGTCCTGTTACACTTTACACAGGTAAAACTTGTTGCCGGTACGCTTCCACCTCCCCCACAGCGAGGGTTCGTGACTTTTGCCACCCGCAATCTCCACCAAAATCTGCTTGCGTGTGACAGAAAGGGACACAACAGAAAAACAGATAAATATCGGGTTCTGCACCGGCAAGAAAATAATCCGCCTTTTATCTCGTCTGCAAATCTCACTCACTCCCTCCCTTTCACTGCGACCGCCGACTTGACAAGCGGTGTGTGTCAAGCATGGGGGCCTGACAAAGTGGTGCAGCTATCGCCTGCGAGATATTTATTAAAAGGTCCGCTTTGGTGGGCTGATATGAGAGGGAGGGGGGGATGGAGATTCTTGTTGGAGATCCGTCACTTGAAAGAAGATGGACGTTTATCCTTTTTGGCTAATGAATCTGTGTCTTGGTGAAAGAAAATCCTGTGGGGAACGTCACACAACTTTCTCTTATTTGACGCTCACAATTTTTGACTATGGGCAATACAATTAATATAGTTGATGGAATATATATTAATAAAAGGGTGTCCACTAAAGTCTTCCGTCTCTCTCTCCTCTTTAATTTTTGAACGCAAACAACCTATAATCATAAAAATGGTGTCTACATTCCGTACCACTTTTAAAATACTGTGATCATCAAGGCTACTTACGTCCTATTCGACAATCGTTTCGTCTTTGAATCGCTTGACTTTTGATTAAACAAGAAACTTCCCATTTTTAACGAAACTAATCTTTATATATAATTCTCTTACGCGGTGATAAAAAAAACGCTCTATTTCGTTTCATGATTTGGCAACACATTGTAGCCAGTAATAAACAGCAACGTCGCCACGTTAGTCCTAGCATATAACGGGCGTTCGTAATGTTACTTTAGCATTTAAAACACGGCTTAATACTTTGGCGTATACTTGATGATTTCAATTGGTATTCAGAAGATAATAAGTGTTATTATTTTAAATAAAAAAGTTCAAAGTGTACGATCAAAAAACGCTATATTTCGTTTCATGATTCGGCAACACATTGTCGTCCAGTAATAAACAGCAACGTCGCCACGTTAGTCCTAGCACATAACTGGTGTTCGTAATTTTACCTTAGAATTAAAAAATAAACCGGTTTAATACTTTGGCGTATACTATTTTTGATGATTTTAGTTGATATTCCGAAGATAATAAGCGCTATTATTTTAAATAAAAGAATTTCAAAGTGTACCACATTGTAAACAAACAGTTGTCCTTCAATTCGGGTCTTCAGTTCGAATCATTTCGCCTTTCGCGATAAAATTATGAGCTCGCTACCGTGACGTCATGAATGGTTTGATCGATGAGCTATAAAAATAACTGGAGCGTAGACTATGTGTGCGTCTGAAAAATGTTTCGAAGTTGGGGTTTTCTTTTTTTATAAATATACAATTTATGTGTATTGTTGGGAAAAATGGAGATACACGGACGTATACTTCGCTATATACCTTGCTATCCCACAAAGAGTTAATCCTTGACATTGGCTTCAAGTCAACAAAATGTCTTGCCCAATCCAGAAGTTACAGTTAGAGGTCAGTGGGTTAATCCTTGAAAATCTTATAGTGCAAATTCTCCTCTTCACGGTTTCATTTTAGTCAGTTACATCAGCAATATATTTGAAATAATTAAAAAAATTACTTACTAAACATTTAATATACGTGTTTTTATTGACATTGTTTACTTTTAAGTTACAGTTATACAGACTAAAAAAAGACCTTTAAACAAACACTTAAATTGAAATCCAAACCAAATGCTGTATTTTAATGTGAAATAACATCACAGCAAGTTGCATGATCAATCTTATAAACGCCATCCGCATATTAGTAATGGTTTAAATAAATTTATAAAAACTATCAGAGAGCTAGTAGTATGAGAATCCTTCAATTCTGTAATATATAATACCTCTGACTTTAAAAAAAAAATTATGTGTCATAGATTTATGGAACGAAAACGCTCTATGATATTTGGGTGTGCCTTGTGCAATTCGTTTGCTAAACGCAAGAAATGGGGAAAGATTGGTCACAAATCTACTCTCGCACAGGAATTTGACACACCTAAATGGTTTATTATAGTTACACCTATAGTTAAATAAAAGTTTGTTTTCGCGGCGTTTGGAACTTGAGAGTCTTGAGTAGAGATTCGGGGAAACACCCCAAAGTTTTTATATTCATGTGTCTTTGCATGTATTATTTCACACAATGCAGATGATATCTTTATAAAAAGTCCGCGTATATAGGCAAATTTTGTAAAATGTATGCGAAACGCCTATCATTTTGAACATTTTTAACTGACGTTGGTTTAATTTTGTCTCTTTCCACACGAAAAATAAAGATTAAGATGTCTTTTATCGTGTTTAATTTACTTTGGCATCTGTCATCAAAAAGTCAAAGTCGTTTTTTTTGCTTTTATCGTGTTTAATTTACTTTGGCATCTGTCATCAAAAGTCAAAGGCGTTTTTTTTGTAGGTGGTAGAACTTTGTGAAACTAGGAATCGTGAATCTATATTTTTAAATAAGCAATGGGTAGATCAGAAGTAGTTTAGACATTTTATATTTTTCATAAACCGTACTTTTGAAAGTCAATTGCAGCAAAATTGAAATGAATTAGCAATATATATTATAATAATAAAACATATGTTAAGAATAAAAAATATTTTGAACTTTAAAATGTTTTTTTTAATTACATTAAAATGTTTTCGGGATTTTTCAAAAGCAGAGGGAGTTTAGTAATGTCTTGCATGTATTATTTAACAAAACACAGATATCTTTATAAAAAGTTCGCGTATCTAGGAAAATTTGTAAAATGTATTGAAACGCCTATCATTTTGAACATTTTTACCTGACGTTGGTTTCATTTTCTGTCTCTTTCCACACGAAAAATAAAAATTAAGATGTCCTTTATCGTGTTGAATTTAATTTACTTTGGCATCTGTCATCAAAAAGTCAAAGGCGTTTTTTTTTTGTTGGTTGTATAGCTTTGTGAAACTGGGAATCATGAATCTATATTTTTAAATAAGCAATGGGAAGATCAGGATTAGTTTAGACATTTTATATTTTTCATAAACCGTACTTTTGAAAGTTAATTGCAGCAAAATTGAAATGAATTAGCAATATATATTATAAGAAAAAAACATATTTTGATTTTTTTTGTAATTACAATAAAATGTTTTCGTTATTTTTCAAAAGAAGAGGGAAGTTTTGTAATGTCTTGCATGTATTATTTCACAAAATACAGATGATATCTTTATAAAATGTTCGCGTATCTAGGAAAATGTGTAAAATGTATGAGAAATACCTATCATTTTGCACATTTTTACCTGACGTTAGTTTCATTTTGTCTTATTCCACAAGCTAAATAAGAATTAAGATGTCTGTTATCGTTTTTATTTACTTTGGCATCTGTGTCAAAGGCAGTTTTTCTTTGGTTTAAGATCTTTGTGAAATTAGGAATCATGAATCTATATTTTTAAATAAGCAATGGGAAGATCAGGATCAGTTTAGACATTTTATATTTTTCATAAACCGTACTTTGAAAGTCAATTGCAGCACAATGGAAATGAATTAGTATTATATATCGAAATAATAAATCGTTATTTGAACTTTGAACTTTTTTAAAATCACGTTAAAACGTTTTCGTAATTTTTCAAAAGTGAGTGAAGGTTTTCAGAGTGGCAACATAACCAAGAAAACCGGGAAATTATCTTGGAATTTTTTAATTCCGGAAATATCAGGGAAATGTCATGGAAATGTTCAAAATTTCACAAAAAATCAGGGACATTTTCAAATTTGGATCACTAAAACGACAGTTATCGTTTATTCTGAGTAGTTTAGTTGTAGAAATTTCTTTTTAGTTATGAAGAAGAATTTAAAAGAAAAAAAAAGAATGGATGTGCGCATGCGCAGTTTCGTTGTTGATAGAAACGGGAACCACTGCTGGAGGGATAAACGCAAGCAAAGCACGTTGGGCTTTGGATTGTAAATACAACATATAGACATCTATTGAATATGCAATTTATTGAATATTTAAATAAGAAACATATAAAACATTAAAATTACCTACAAAAGAGATAATTCGAAAAAAAACACGTTTTTTTGCATTCTCTACTTCCATAGAACATGTTTAATTACTTGCCTGCCGCACTTGTATAATTTTATATTGTATCCATAAATTATTATTTCAACTGTAAATAAGTATCGCTCATAATTTTTCATTTATAATGCAATGTATTTATTGAATTAATGTATCGCGGATACTTTGTATCAATACAAAACATGTATTGCAACATTTCTTAATGTAATTGTAAAATCAGGGAAATTTTTGTAACACCATCATGGAAATAAGGGAAATATCAGGGAACTTTTTTTACCCCGATTTTGTTGTCACCCTGTTTTTCTTTTCAATTCAACTGTTTTAACACAAAAACTAAAACATCTAGTTTACCATAAAACACAAACTACGCATTTTTCCAGTTGCCAGACACGCAAAACCCCCAATATCGCTACTACGTGGTGTTTAATACATTCTGCAATGTGTCTTTGACCCTGTGGGAGGCCATAGTAAAAAAAAGTCAATGTGCTTTGTCACACTTTTTTCCTTCCTCCCCCCTCCAGATTGGTGAATTATTAATGTTTAGATTTACCGCCCCCTCCCCCTCCCCAACCTCCCTCTCTCCCTTTCTGGCGTCTAACAATTGTGACATCTCAATGGCTGATGAATAAGATGGCTCGCAAAAAGTGCCAAGATAGTATTCTTCGGAATATGAATACTTTTTAGGGTTGGCTTATACCAGTGGTCGGCAAACTCAGTAGTCAACATAGCCAAATATCAACAGAACAACGATTGAAATTTCTTTTGAGAGCCAAATATCAACAGTACAACGATTGAAATTTCTGTTGAGAGCCAAATATCAACGATCGAAATTTCTTTAAAAAGCCAAATATCAACAGTAAAACGATTAAAATTTCTTTTGAGAGCCAAATATCAACAGTACAACGATTGAAATTTCTTTTGAGAGCCAAATTTTTTAAACTTAAACTATATAGGTAAGGTACATTGTTATTAACTTAATTGGGGTACTCCTAAGCTGGCCTTTGCTAAAAACGTCCTCAATCCGATTGAAGTGCGTTTGCTGAGGTCGATCCCTTCCAACTCTCCCATCCACACTCGTCTTGTATACTTGTTTCGTCTATCTCTTTTGTTCATCCTCTCTATATATCCAAACCATCTCCACATACCCTTCTCAATCCTCGACACTACATCTTATTTCACTTCACAACTCTTCAAAAAATGTGCTTAAAAATGAGTACATGAATGAACCCGTTTTTCTTTGAATATAATTGCATCGTAAATGAGCGATGACGTATACTCAAATTTAAGTAATCGTACTTTCTCAAAAAATGAGCAGTGTGTTTTAATATTATTAATATAAGCTTATATTCAAGCCATCTTAATAAAGTGACCTGACAAACTTAAAATATTTGTTCAGAGAATGTAATAAAAAATGAGTACACTTTACTTTTGTTAAGTATCTATTTTTAACACTGTTCCTTGTTATGACATGCTGAATAATAATACATTTATTCTATTGTTTACTTTTAGGTAATATAAAATTTAATTCAATATATTACACAAATACAACATCAAATAATAAAACTGGACACAAAAATGTGTTACATTTCTTTTACAACTCTATTTTATAAGTCTGCACTAACTTTGATTATTTATACGATTTTGACGATTTTGAAATTTAGTTTTACTTTTACAGTTTCAATCGATTTACAGCTCAATTCTATTCGACGCGCAGGTGTTATATTGATGCATATTTTCCTTACCTTAAACTTTTTTTTTTCTTAACAATCTTTTTCTCTTTCCTATCTGCATTCGAAATCTAACCTCAAAACCCCCAACGAATTACATTTCACTGTAAAAAGAAGAAAAAAAATGGCTTTGTGTGTTTGTAAAGTCCAAAACTTTTTTTTTTTTCTTTTCTATCCGTATTTGTGGTTTTGTTAGAAAACCAGTCCTCATTCTTGCATGGATAACTTCAGGGGGTATGTGTAAAGTTCTCCTTTATTTTAATTGTTCCGTAGCTGATACTTGATATTTTTTATTGCATGGGGGACGACATACCTTTGTGCTTCTATAAATATCCATTGGCACAGTGACTTTGAAATGTATTGTGTAATTGAAACTTTTCTTTTGCCCACCCCTGATGGTTGTGGAGTGAGGATGAATTTTCCCAAAAGAAATTACTTTACAGTATTTCGACTTTGTCGTTGGTATTACTGTGAAAGGCTCATATTGTGTGATTGTACTTGAACTACCATAAGTCAGTAAATTATTAAAAGTTACTTATTTTTTTTACCAAAAGTCAGTAAATTATTAAAAATCAGTATTATTTTTATTAAAAATCAGTATTATTTTATCAAACATCAGTATTATTTTTATCAAATATCAGTAAGTTATTAAACATCAGTATTATTTTATCAAATAGGTATCAGTGAGTTATTAAAAGTCAGTCATCTTTTTTCACCAAAAATGAGTTAATTATTAAAAGTTAGTTATTTGTTTCTAACAAAAAAAAATTAAATTAACTAAAGTCAGACGTGTTTTCTAACAATAGTCAGTAAATTATTAAAATGTACTTATTTTTTTTTACCAAATGTCAGTAAATTGTTAAAAATCAGTATTATTTTATTAAAATTCAATATTATTTTATCAAATATCAGTATTTTTTTTTATCAAATATCAGTATTATTTTCATCAAATATCAGTATTATTTTTATCAAATATCAGTATTTTTTTTTATCAAATATCAGTATTATTTTCATCAAATATCAGTATTATTTTTATCAAATATCAGTCAGTTATTAAAAATCAGTAATATTTTATCAAATATAAATAAGTTATTAAAAGTCAGTCATCTTTTTCTACCAAAATTCAGTAAATTGTTAAAAGTCAGTCATTTTTTTCTACAAAAAATAATTAAATTAACTAAAGTCAGTCTTGTTTTCTACCAATAGTCAGTAAATTATTAAAAGTCTAATTTTTTTCTACCAAATATCAGTAAATTATTAAAAATCAGTATTATTTTACCTAATATCAGTAAGTTTTAAAAGACAGTAATCTTTTTCTACTAAAAGTGATTAAATTATTAAAAGTCAGTCATTTTTTATACCAAAAATCATTAAATTAACTAACGTTAGTCATGTTTTCTACCAATAGTCAGTAAATTATTAAAAGCCTAATTTTACCAAAAGTCAGTAAATTATTAAATATCAGTATTATTTTATCAAATATCAGTAATTTATTAAAAGTCAGTCATCCTTTTCTACTAAAAATGAGTAAATTATTAAAACTCAGTAATTTTTTTTCTACCAAAAATCATTAAATTAGCTAAAGTCAGTCATGTTTTCTGCCAAAAGTCAGTAAATTATTAAAAGTCTAATTTTTTTCTACCAAATGTCAGTAAATTATTAAAAATCAGTATTATTTTACCAAATATCGGTAAGATTTAAAAGTCAGTAACCTTTTTCTACCAAAAGTGAGTAAATTTTTAAAAATCAGTAATTTTTTTTATACAAAAAAAATCAGTAAATTAATTAAATTCAGTAATTTTTTCTACCAATAGTCAGTAAATTATTAGAAGTCTAATTTTTTTCTACTAAATGTCAGTAAATTATTGAAAGGCAGTCATTTTTTCTTAAGAAAGTCAGTAAATTATTAGCAACAGTCGGCCAAACATTCTGTGTAAAGCTCAGACAACATCGGGTATACTTTTAATAGAATTATATAAAAATTAATTGCATTTAAAACTGGTCGGAACGATAAATTTGATAAATTAATTACATATGTTTAATTTAAATATTCTAATGGAACAATGTTTATTTTATGGCACATTTAGAGAATACGAATGCAATATGGCAAATTTTATGATTGTGTTTAGAAATCTACAGATCTATAGAAGTTACTGCTTTTATATTACCAATGCTGTCTTGTAAAATAGTAAATTGTTTAAACGTATATTTTTTGGTTGTTGTTATTTATTTGTTGTTGTTGTTTATTTGTTGTTGTTGTTTATTTGTTGTTGTTGTTTATTTGTTGTTGTTGTTTATTTGTTGTTGTTTATTTGTTGTTGTTGTTTATTTGTTGTTGTTGTTTATTTCTATGTAAAAAAAAGGCTTTGTCTTAAAATAATTATTTTACCAACTAATTATTTTATTTTAAAATTATTTACTATATGAAAAATAAAAGAACAAAAAAAATTTATTTGGAACAGGAAATTAATAATTTATAAAATTAGCAATTATAATTAAAATAATTATCTAATTGTTCAATCGCGCGGTAAATGTAACACGAATTTCGGTGGGATGATCCTAATGGAAATTTAGTAACTTTTACAATAGCCGTATTCAAGAGTTAACTAATTTTATTCAAATTTCAATAGACGTATTCAAGGGTTAACTAATTTTATTCAAATAAGTCAATTGCTTTAAGATACAAAATAAGACAATAAAAATTAAATGAGGTGCGCAAACTAAAAACTAATTAAATCTAATGCTAATAAGCGGCATGCATATTCATGTTTTAAATCTACAAGTAGCCTTGTACCTAGATAAGAAATTTAATTAAACAATCACAAAAACAGTGGATTCCCCAAGAATAATAATCAGTCACTATTATCTCACACACAACAAAAGAATAACAATGTTAACTCGCGCGTTTAGTTAAAATCTAAGCTTTGAATTATAACCAGTGATAAAAATGACGAATAAAAAAATTTCGAAGAAATTACAAGTATGTAATTTTTTCCCCTTAAGTTCTTTTAATTTTTTTTATGCGCATATCACCCTTTGATAAAAACTTTTGTGATGTTTTAAATCTCTTTCTCTTTGTTGGCGGCGGACTGTAAATCTTTTGCAAGGAAAAGGTTAGAAGTTAATTGTTTAATGGCTCCAATATGAAAATAGTAATAAAAATAGTTCGGTGTCAAGTCGCATATTTATTGTAGCGTAAAATATTGCATTCGACGCTTCTAAATAATTTAATGAGTAATTTCGAACCGACGACTAAAAGTTATTTATGTGGCATAAAACCCAAATTTTACGACCAATTTTTAACTAAATTAATTAATGCCTTTTTTTTAAATGCCCGAGTAAAAAAATATTAAGTAATTTATTGAAAAAATATTGATCAGTAATCACATATTCTCATAATTCTATAAGTATTCTTATGTAATTATAGAAATTTAAACGTTTATATGTATTTATCAAATGATTTAAATTAGTGGTTCCCAACTCGTGATTCACGGACCACTTGTGGTCCATGAGAGAGTCCGAAGTGGTCCGTGGAGCTTTTGTCTATTCACAAAAATATGTTTTGCGATATTTTTTTAACCTTCTGACGGTTTTAAATCATTACAGAACCCAAATTTTACGACTAATTTTTAACTAAACTAATTAATGCCTTTTTTTTAAATGCCCGAGTAAAAAAATATTAAGTAATTTATTGAAAAAATATTGATCAGTAATCACATATTCTCATAATTCTATAAGTATTCTTATGTAATTATAGAAATTGTAACGTTTATATGTATTTATCATATGTAATTATAGAAATTTAAACGTTTATATGTATTTATCATATGTAATTATAGAAATTTAAACGTTTATATGTATTTATCAAATGATTTAAATCAGTGGTTCCCAACTCGTGGCAAACGGACCACCGGTGGTCCATGAGAGAGTCCGAGGTGGTCCGTGGAGCTTTTGTCTATTCACAAAAATATGTTTTGAGATATTTTTTAACCTTCTGACGGTTTTAAATCTTTACAAAACCCAAATTTTACGACTAATTTTTAACTAAATTAATGCATTTTTTATAAATGCCCGAGTAAAAAAATATTAAGGAATGTATTGAAAAAATATTGATCAGTAATCACATATTCTCATAATTCTATAAGTATTCATATGTAATTATAGAAATTTAAACGTTTATATGTATTTATCAAATGATTTAAACTAGTGGTTCCCAACTCGTGGTTCACGGACCACTTGTGGCCCATGAGAGAGTCCTAAGTGGTCCGTGGAGCTTTTGTCTATTCACAAAAATATGTTTTGAGATATTTTTTAACCTTCTGACGGTTTAAGAAACGGTTGTACTTAAAGAAAAACGAGTAGGTTCAAGTACTCATTATTAAGTACTTTTTTTACAGTGTACAATTACGATGTAAATGTTCGAAAATTGTGACTGTTATTAGCCTACAACATTCCACAACAAGTCGATACCAAAAAATCCATTCGATTTACTTTCTAAAAGTAAACAAAACAAGGAATGGATGTTTTCGGACAGTTATTGAAAAAAAACTTTTTATTGATCAACCGTTCAGACTTGGATGATTAAATACTCAGGGAATTCCTTTCGTTTTACGATCACAAACAAAGACTGCGATTTCAAATACTCAAAGACAAACATATGGATTGTATTTTCAGAAAGGAAATGATTTCATATTAGAAAGCTGCCGTCACCGAAACTCAATACTTGTCCAATTTTCAATGAATTCTATATAAAACGATATATGGTCTGTAAACTCAACTCGTACTATATTTTGTATATATATATATATATATATATATATATGTATACATATTTTTTAATTTTTTTTACGTGTTTTATGATAGGATTCAAAATATAGATTTTTTTGAAAACACTACTCCCCCTTCAATTTTTAATGATTTTATAAAATTAAAATTTATTAAATAACGTCAAATTATATACTACAGACATATATATATATATATATATATATATATATATATATATATATATATATATATATATATATATATATATATATATATATATATATATATATATATATATATATATATATATATATATATATATATATATATATATATATATATATATATGTCTGTAGTATATAATTTGACGTTATCTAATAAATTTTAATTTTATAAAAACATTAAAAATTGATTTTATAAAATTAAAATTTATTAAATAACGTCAAAATATATAATTTGACGTTATCTAATAAATTTTAATTTTATAAAAACATTAAAAATTGAAGGGGGAGTAGTGTTTTCAAAAAAATCTATTTGAGCATAAAACACGTAAAAAAAATTTAAAAATTTAAAAATAATATTTTTTGTTTTTGATTATTGTTCAGAAAAGCGTGTTTTAATAATGCAAAAAAAAAAATGGTATTTCTGATTTATTAATAAAAGAATTTAGATTTGGGGCCCGGGTCTCCCTTAAGCCACTGCGTTCGATATATAACTTTGGTTTACAAATCAGTTAAAGTGCGAATTTAAACCCACATTTGAGAGTCGACCTTAAATTTAATCACATACAGCTTTTTCCACTCCAAATCAAACGCTAATTGGTGCTTTCCCCCTCTAATTAACAAAACAACTACTGAATCTTCTAAGATTCAAACACAGCATTCGACGGGAAATCTCGAGACTGTTTCCCCGGTAACCTCCGGCCAGTGTCACGGCATAAGCTCATCGTCAATTAAGGGGTTTCTATTTTTTACCACAGTGAAGATATTTCCTGTAAAAATGAAAAGGAACACGCCCGAAATATTACAGGAAACCGAGACTCACCCGCTAGGACTCGCGCGTCAAATGACATGTCAGCGCGCGAAAATGGATTGTGGGAAACGAGCAAGGTGTTGCCATTCCTTAATAGTTAAATTCTTGTATTTCGGGGAATCCGGGCTGCGTTTTGTGGTTGGTTTCTGTGTGTGTGGAGAAAATAGAACTGAATGTTCATTTCTGGATGTGTGTTTTAGAAATTGATGGCATTTACGTAGTTTGGGGTTATTTTGTTATAATTATAATTGTGTGCAAGTTGTAAAACTGCTTCATTAAAAATGTAATTGTAGTTTATTTGTATATAATGATCGCATTTTATGTTTTTCTTCTTTATTTTTAATATTTATGTATGTTCTTTCTATACACTAGTAAAAATAGGTATTCAAAAATAAGCAAAATATACTCATTTTTGAGTACATTCGATGCTACCGAATCCGTACATCCGAATACATTTTTGAAAAAGGTATTTTCACTTTTGAAAAAGACATGTACTGAAAAATAAGTACAATCAGTAAAAATGAATAAAAAGAGCAGTTGCTTGCCTACGTAGGCTGCCTTCATTAATTACTTTGAATCAATATCAACAATTAAAACCATGACTTTCCGGGAATTGAAGCTATATCATAAGGCACCGCAGTCCATTATCTTACCCGTTGTACTACCAGGGCGACGTGAAGAAATTATAACAGAGGTAATGTTAAAAACGTGTGTTAAAAGAATGGGAAATAAGATAATTAAGTTGTATTGACTCAGTTTTCATTTAAGCAATCGGCATCAATTAACGTAGAAAACCATCTTCTGAACAACTATTTTAATGTGCTGATGATTTTTATCAACAAATATAATACAAAAATATTCCATAGAATAACATTGCTTCGTACATGGCTTCAATTCCAGTTCAAATCGCATTCGCAGTAAAAATTCGATTATCAGACACAAAATGAATCTGTTTATGCAATACAAATTCAAATTCGAAAGCCAATCCGCACTGCTGCGCCAATACACTACACACCAATTCCCAGCCAATATCTCTTTCCCCCTTTGAATCAATCGACACACGAATAGAAAATCCCAACCTTCTGTCGCAAGCAGAGGCGTGAACGTAATTCGAGATACCCTGCTAAAAGGTCGGCAATTGACTCCCCTTGGTGTCTAATGTCTTGGAAAGCTATAAACTCCAGACCCAATTTCTCACTGAAGAAGGAGTCAATAAATTTGTGCTTGGCGACAAGTCTGAAAAGACACCAAGTCTCGGAGGGGTGGTTGGGCGGTAGGGCATTTATTACTAAGACGCTGAATTTTGATATGTTGCATGTTCGCAGTACAGAAAGATTTATTTGAGTTGAAAGAAATTTCCAAAATTAAAAACGCAGAATGGTTATGAAAAATGGCAAATATTTTTTTTCACAAATAATTGGGTTGATATGCATGGCATGCTTTAATCACTTTTGTTATTGTAGTATGATATGATGCACTTCCTGCCTGAAACATTCCATGTCATTTGTTACTACTTCTAACCATCAAAGCGGTATGGGCATCTATAGTGTTTCTCTTAAGCCTAAAAGGTATATATCTCATTTTTAATCGACTTAAAAACATACCGACATAAAACAGTTGAAAACCATTAAAGTATCTCACGAATCTCATCGCATAGAATGTTAATATATTATATTAAACACTGATCAAAAATAAATACCGAAAGTAAACTAAGCGTGTGCGACCGTCTTTTGAGACAAGATTGAAATATATAGTTTTTTAGCTCGGTGTTTTGCATAGGATGAAATGCAGATATCCTTGTTTTAAAACCTCATTTCTGGCTTTCAATAACACTTTAAATGTTACACTTTTAAAATTTTACCGTACTTGCTTTCTTACTTTAATAAAAATTAGGTTAAGTAGGTTTTTTTTAAAAAACATTTTCAATCAAATACTTAAGACTGACGCAACACGGCTAACGGCTAATGTTATATCTACTTTGGTCTTTCAATGGCGGCCCGTGGTCGAAAATGTTAGTGCAGCCGAAATCATGTAACCCCCCCTCCCCCTCCCACTTTCCATAACCATACATGAATGGACATTCTTTAAAATTTATTACTCAAATTCAAATCAAAGTTTCCTTTCAACTTTTATGAAAGACAACATGTGGGAAAAATAGGAAACACTAACTTATTTTTTGAAAATTAAATCAATCCACCTTTTTTTAAAACTTGCGAATCGGTCAATTTTAATATTAATTTAAGTAAAGAAACAACAACACACGCGTAAACTTATCGAAAACTATTTGCGTTTGGAGAGATTCTTTGAAATGATCGTTTTCTGCTCACCCCGCCCCGCCGATTCACGCAGGAGCCCATCATTTCAACGAAATCCCAAATACAGCAGATTTGAAAAAATCCTTTTTGTCTGCATTTATGCCGTCACATACTCAATTTTAGCGTGTAGGGGAAGTCATGATACGTAAGGTTGCCATGGCAACGATGCAGCCGATTTCTAACTTCGCTTTTGGGCTGCAGTTTTGATTGAAGGGAGTTTTTTCCAATCCTGAATTTGTGCATTACGGCAACAGGTTTGCTATTTATCGGAGATTTTTTTTACTTACCGTAGAAATTTCATTTCCGATTCTAATCTTCAGTTAAGAAAATTAGTAACATATCTTAGTTTTAAAATACACTAATAAAAAAATTAGATGCAGTCCGACTGTACTTGCTGTTGTGCACTAGACGCCACTGTGGTCTTTTGAACAGCATTCAACTGCTGAAGTATACTTCTCCCTTCAACGGGTGTCATTACACCAGTTCTTATTTTAGCTCAGTGAAATTATTTACTTCCATGACTTACGTGCTCAAAGGACATTGCTGAAACATGTTTTTTAACTTTCCGATGTCCAATATTTTAATATAAAATAAAACATTTCATTGGATTCAGGCGTTAAAAAAGTTCAAATATCTCAAAATAAAATGGGTATTCGACAGTTAAAAGAATAACGCACTGGTATATTACAATTTCGCCATTTTAGTAGACAATATTACACTAGATATAAATACACAATCGACAAATAAAACTCCACACAATTTATACCCATCACCCTTTCTCCCACACACAAACAACAATAAAAATAATACCAAATTTGTAGTTCACGCTACATTTAAAACAATCAACGAACACTTGATTCCCCCAAAATGGCTTTCTTTTATTTCACCCTCCAAAACTCACTTAAACACTCTTCAGGGAACGAAAGGCAACAAAAAAATGGTGTCGGCATTGTTTAGGACATTGATCGTGCGTATTGGCGACAGATTTCTCGAACATTCATTCATTTTGGCGATACAAAGACTTGGGTTTTGTTACACGTCATTGGAATATAAAGGGGACTGTGAGGACGGTTGGCTGGTTTTGAAAAGGAAGGATGCAGGGTCTTGGTGTGATTGAATATATTCATTTTTGTCGGGATTGATGCGTTGTTGAAGTTGTGTGTGCTTTTTCCATGTCAGTTGTTAGTGTTGGAATGAAGTTTTGTACATTTGGAGATTGGATTGTTCTGTGTACTCTCATGTTAGTGAATTCTTACTTTAGGCCACGCACGCGTAACAATTGAACTGCAACCTTCTGGCAGGGCGGCCGGTATTACCACAATAAAATTCAGAAAGCTCTGAGTTGGCGAAAAAAAAACCGTTAACAATTCCAACTGTAAAATGTGTTATGTGTATAAAATTACTTCCGGACGAACTTCGGCAAGCACCTTCTTCATTAATCTCTTATACCAGTGGGTAAAGCCCCAGTTGCTCAGTGGATAAGGCGTTCAGCTACTAATCAGAGGATTGGTGGTTCGAATCCGTGCGATGGACTTAACAAAGAAAAGTAAAAAAGTAGTGATCTTGCGATTGGAAGGTTGCCAGCTTCGCTACAAAAATACTAGAAAGTCGTCCAGAACATCTAACAAATTATACTGGTGAGTATACGGGACTGGTGCAATTTAAATCTGATCGGGGTCCAATGTCCTGACGCCTATTCAGGTTGCGTCGGGTTGGCAAAGTCTTGACTCCTATTGGGGCTTACTCAGGTGTTGTCTTCGTCATCTGACCATTGTTCAAAAATACGAGGCATCGTTCCCGGGTCTTTCGTTCGAGATAGGCTCCGAACCGTCGCCAATAGCCCACTGTGCAGCTCTAGTGCGACGTTAATTAAACAAACAAACCAAACCTTATACCAGTGGTCGGCGAAGTTAGCCAACAGAGCCAAATATCAACTGTACAACGAAAGAAATTTCTTTTGAGAGCCAAATTTTTTAAACTTAATTTGTAGGTGCATTGTTATTAACTTAATTAGGGTACTCCTAAGCTGGCATTTGCTAAACACGTCCTCAATCTGATTGAGGTGCGTTCACTGAGGTCCACCCCTTCCAACTCTCCTATGCACACTGGTCTTGTATACTTGTTTCATATATCTCCTTTCGTTCATGCTTGGATCTCTATATGTCCAAACCACCTCAACGTATACCTTTCTCAATCCTCGACACTACATCTTCTTTCACTCCACAACGCTCCCTAAAATTAAAATTTAATAGGTATCCATAAAATAAAATCATAACAATGACTGACAAACACTAATGAGAACAATGGAATTGCATCTCCTTGGAAAGTTTGGGTAAGTCAAGTTTGTATATTGCTGTTCTTAATTTTTGGCCACGAAGTTTCATGGCACATGGTCCATGAAGTTTTAACCGTACTGTACGTGCGCGCCCGCATGTGGTATTTTGCGGAAGAGCCACACTCACAAAAAGCCAAAGAGCCGCATGTGGCTCGCGAGCCGCGGTTTGCCGACCACTGTCTTAGAGGGATCCATTCCGTAACAAATTTCCCGACTGACATAAATTTGGTCATGTTCGATAGAGGATTAGGCTTATGTAGATCAAAATAATTTTTAAAAAAATAATACAGATTTTTTATGTAAATAAATTCTCGAAGAAATATTCCATTCAAATGATGTGTAGTCTCATAAAATATTTAAAGTTAATAAAAAATCCGATTGCTTTAAAAAAAATTCTGAAAACTTAATCAAATATTTGTTTATATGTTAAAAAGAGCTTACTACTAAGTTTGTAATGGGCTTCGCGTTTACTAAGAGCGCCCCTTCCTTACCGATTCTCCCTTAATATTAAATCTGCAATAATTATGATTTGTTTCAGGTTTAATTATACACTTTGCACATAGTTATAGTTATATATGTGATTGACAGTTTCTTTCTGTTTAAAAACTATTCTATATATAGTTTTTTTAAATAGAGATTGCAAGTTTTAAAGATTTATGTGTTTTACATTACTTATTTTTTAAATCAATGTACAAGAAGCACCTAAACATATGCATAGATTGCTCCTAATATCTGTTATTAAAAACAACTTCACAAATACTACTACCTAAAAGATAACATTGGATCTTTTTATATTTGAAATACATGCGAAATTAATTTCAAATTAACTCCCTAATAAAATTATTTAAACAAGACATCATTCAAGAAACATAATAAAGTTGCCATCAGATTTCCTCCACCAAACAAAATTAAATGAAAACAGTTTATACCTTTAAGCAAAAAAGTAAACTAAAAAAAATAATAACCACAACTTCAACTGCTTTTCCCACTATGACGTAATTTCTTATGCATGCACGTTGCCACCAAAAAAGTATTCCGCCGCAACTTCAAGCATTATACAACCAACCAAACTCATTAAGTTGAAAAGGTTGACGTTACGGAACATACCATCTGCACTTAACCCCAGCTGTCGCCATTTAACTGTGAACCGCACGGAGACATATGACGCTTTATACTTTCGAAGTGATGTATTACCATATTTAAGTCGGTATTTGTGGGCTCAGTCAGAGTATAAATATCATTTCTTTCCGTCTACAGTTACTACTTTCCACTGTGACCGTGTCTGGGTTTTATTTGGAAATGCAAGCATGGAAGAGGTTATTACTTGCAGGTTGCGGCTATATTTTTGAATTTTAAATGATTCTTTTTGAGCTAAAAGCAACTTTGTTTTGGCGGCTGTGCTTTTTATTTGATGTGATATATATATATATATATTTTGAAACTTAGATTTGAAAATGAGTCGTTGATGTAATAAAATCTTTCATATAGTATGGGGACACACACAGTTATAAAGATGACATCGTCGCCGGAGCCTATATCCGTCCAAACAAAATTTTTGGTGGGTTTGAAAAAAGAAATTTCCCAACTTAGCGATTCGAAATTCCCGACTCAACAGTACTGAATATTCCCAGTTCCAATTTTTCGACATTTTTAATATTTTCTGATTAGGTAATATAAAAGAGTGCTCTTACAAGCATTGATTTGTTGCACGCATGTTCCAATGCAGTGTTCTTTCTGAGGTCTAATTTAAATGTAATCTTACAAGTTGGACAATTTCTAATCTTCCATAGCTTTTATTAGCTAATAATATTAATTTTCTTCAGTTATGAATTTTCCCAACTGGGGGATTTTTAAAACTTGAAATTCCCAACTTTTAGGATTTCCAAATAATTGGGGGAAGAGGGGGGGGGGGCTCCGGCTATATATATAAGCCCTTAACACGACATTGTCTAAAGTTGTTGGTCTTTCTGATCGATACGAGTCGGACAGATCTAAATTATCGGATCTGAACTTTAAAAAAAAACACCTTTGGCATTTACAAACGTCCAATACATTTGGTTAAACATCGCAAATGTTTTTTATAGCAACTGTTGCGTTACTATCCTTCCGAATCTCAAAAAGCATACAATGCCGGATATGTACCTCTTTTGGTATTGGGCTGTCCCTTTCACTCAAAATTGTAAAAAAATATTTTTTAATTATTTACAAGTGAACAAGTCACTTTTACCTTAACATGTCTTTGCCACGACACAATGGACTGATAAATGGTAAACAAATATTGACATGCGCAGAAACGACAATACTTTCCGGTCCACCTAATACATTTTGTGAATTTTTTTAATGATATCTAACAAAATTAATAAAAAAAAAAGGAAAATGTGTCCCATATTCCCTTAATGAAAACTAAACGAATCGTTAACATTGTCGATAAACTTATGTCATCATCAATAATTAAATTGCCTTGTCAGAAGCTATTCTCAATTCACTTCTTAATCATTTTACGCAACAGAGTAACTACGTCTCATTTACGGCATCTTAAAAAAAAAATCCAAAGCGATTCTAAATAATAATTGGGCGAAATCCACGTTCGAATTTAAATTCCAATCCCCTTCACTCACAAAAGAATATAATCGGGAAATTCTTATCACAACTTAAGCTCGTAACGAACCCTTTTTAAATTCCATTCCATTCCCAAAAGAAACTTACCAGTCCAATATGAGAAAAAGGTCCATGCAAAGAATCCAGTAAAGAGACAGGATCGAAAGGTATAATTCCCAATTTAACGTAAAATCTGTTTCCTTTTATCCAATTCTATTGAATTGGTGATCAATGACATGGTTCGAAGTAAAAAAAGTTCTTTTATTTTTCTCCACTTTTAAAAAAATTCACTAATGAGCAAAATTCGGTATCATTATCAGTGATCTTGACGGCTCTTGAAGCGAGCTTATTAGTTTGATTTGAGCCTTCAGTTCTTCGATTCTAACCTCTTAAATTCGAGTCAGTTGAAGTTTCGCCTTTAGTAGTTGGGGGAATTTCGATGGGGTGATTAGCGTCGAATTGGCGAACACTGGCGATCTTTTTTTTTATGTAATTATTTGTTTTGATTATTTAATTAAGAAAAAAAATGAATTATTTAGGTTTCCATTTGGGTGGTTTTTATTTGAATAAGATGAAAAGGTTTGCTATTTTTTAAAAAAATATTGCAATGTTCGTTTGAAATTTTTACGGCGGTTGTAGGACTAAAAGATAAATGCTTCTAGTGGTTGGTATGTTTAGGTTTTTATGTAATTGATTGTCGAGACATTTTAAAATTTTGTAGAATTCCGTTTTTGACGATTTTTTTGCGTTATTAAATTATTTAATAAGAAAATCAAATTAATTAAGCGTTTAATGTTTTTAGAAACATTTAAAATATGCTAATTTAATAAACTAAGCAAGTTATAAGTATATTTACTTTTGACCAATTATCGAAATATTTTTATTTTGTTTAAAAATGCAGTTTATAAAAATGAGGTTTTTACCGTGACTGCGTAACATAGCTAACATAATTATAATTTCTATTTAATATTCCATTGAAAAATTTGTGATCAGAAAAAAATTTCTTTTTTTTCTAAAATCATCATTTGACTGTGATCCAAAATCGGAAGTCAGTAATAATTTTTCGTTTCTTCGTAAAATATATCGTATATCGTCAAATATCGTGTAGACCTAATGTGATGTAAATTAAAACTTTATTTCAAATATTCAAAAATTTTTATTTCAAGTTGAACTCTAACCTATGAGCCGGTGAATTTGTATCAAAATTCATTTAATGGTTCTTGAAAAATTGACGATAAAAATGAATTTTTAAAAAAATATTTTCAAGCAACTGAGCATTAAGCAATATCATTAATGCAAAATTTTCCAGAAATACTCCATGTACCAACATATCCTTTATAATAAAACTTTAAAAAACATACTCTACTTATAAAGACATCCACTATATGGTGATTCTTTCTTTATAGCGACCGTTAGGAAATTTTAAAGGGGTCGAATTGTGTGTATGTAAAAATTAATTCGTTACAACAACCTTTCGTTATAACGACCTTTCGTTATACCGAGCTTTCTTCGTCAGAATGACCTTTATTTATTAGAATGACCTTTAGTTATACTAACCTTTCATTATAACAACCTTTCGTTATACCGACCTTTCATCGCTATAACGACCTTTCTTCGTTATAACGACCTTTCATTATAACGACTTTTCTTTAGAACGACCTTCCTCTAATAGAACAACTTTTCGTTTGAACGACTTTTCTTTTTTAGAACTGCCTTTCGTTATAAATTTTCGTTAGAACAACTTTTCTTCGTTATAAAAACATTTATTCGCTATAGCGATCTTTTTTCGTAATAACGACCTTCCTCCAATAGAAAAACCTTTCGTTTGAACGACCTTTCTTTTTTTAGAACTGCCTTTCGTTATAAATTTTCGTTAGAACAACTTTTCTTCGTTATAAAAACATTTATTCGCTATAGTGATCTTTTTTCGTTAGAACGACCTTCCTCCAATAGAACAACCTTTCGTTTGAACGACCTTTTTTTTAGAACTGCCTTTCGTTATAAATTTTCGTTAGAACAACTTTTCTTCGTTATAAATACCTTTCTTCGCTATAGCGATCTTTTTTCGTTATAACGGCATTTCTTCGTTAGAATGACCTTCCTGCGCTATAAAGACCTTACAAAATAATATAAATAATAATTATATCCGTGTGAATATAATTTTATTCTACGAATTATTCCCTCTGATTATCTTTAAGAAGTTCGAAACCATCCAGAAGATAATTTGACGATCTTTAAAAAGCTTCTCGGGCCACTAAATGCACCATTCAAATTGGATAACAACGACGCAAATTACCGAATTTTTGTTTATTCATAGGCTACTGATTTACGGTAATCTGATGGTAAACATGAAAAAAACATCCATACATCTTCAATCCAATATATTAAACATATAATATTTATATCGCTTAAAATAACAACATTCTATAAATACTTAACACCTTTCATATGTATATAAGCCACCCATTAAAAACACGAGCGGTAGATTTATTATCTTAAATGAGCTCTTACCTGTAGACAAGCATCAGTTTTGACTTCTGATACGGTAATAATGAATCTTCATATCTTGCTGAAGGGCATCATTATCTTCCAAGGCATTTTTCAATGAAATCATCAGCTTTTAAGGGGAGGGGGTTTGAGCATTAACTTTCCAGGGATCAGGGGTTAGAATTTTTTTGTCGCCTCTAGTTTTTGTGGTTTTTGTTTTATTTTTGTTCTTCAATTAATTTACTGGAACCAACCTGTCATTATGTAGGGTATGATAAATTGGTTATTTTCAGACGCCATTATAGTCTTTTAATTTTATTATTGTGTATATAGTTTCTAAATTCTATATTGGAAATGCTTTCGTGAATGATTATTTAATGTATATGTATAGTTGATGATTGATTATCGTGCATGTGTCGGTGTTGTGACTGTTTAATATAAAATATGTTACTATCTTTTATCTTACGATAAAAAGGTGCGGCTACAATCGATATTTTAATTATTCATTTATAAAAAAGAAATAATAATTTTAGTCATTAGCATTTGTAAAAGATTTTTCTACAGATATAAAATGTAATTTAATTTATGAACTTTTATATTTTTTTCATTGTTAAATAATAAAAAAGGGGTTGGTATGGCATGCTCAGAAAATAGAGTGATTTCTTTTTATTTAACAGTTTTTATAAGCAAAATATTTATTACTACCCACATAGCTGAATTTTGATAGAATCATGTGATAGGTTGAGGTCACTTGAAGGTTTTCGAAATCAACTGGGAAAGATTGAATAACTCTTGATTATTTAGAGGGCCTACGTGGCCGAGTGGATAAAGGCGTCAACTGGGAATCACAGGGTTCCTGTTTCGATCCTGTGCGACGGACTTGACTATGAAAAGTAAAATTAGTGATCTTGTGATCGGAGGGTTCCCAGATTCGCTACAAAATACTAGAAAAGTCGTCCAGAACATTCACAAAATTATCGGCGTGTATACAGGACTGGTGCGCGATAAATCAGATCGGGGTCCAAAGTCCTGACATCTATTGAAGGCGTCGTGTGCCAGTTCAAGTGTTGTCCTCGTCATCTGACCATGGTTCAAAAATATGAGGCATCGTTCCCGGGTCTTTCCTTCGAGTTAGGCCCCGAACCGTCGCCAATAGCCCACTGTACACAGGGTGGTAACATAACCTGGAAAACCGGGAAATCAGGGAATTGTCATGGAATTTTTTTATTCTGGAAATATCAGGGAAAAGTCAGGGAAATTTTCGAAATTTCACAAAAAATCAGGGAAATTTTCAAATTTTAATCGTTAAAACAGCAATTAACCTCCATTATGCACTCTATTCTGGGTAATTTAGTTGTCAATATTTCCTTTTATTTCTGAAAAAGAATTTTTTTAAAAAGTTTGGTTATGCACATTTTCATATTTTCAGTTTTATTTTTGTAAAAACGTGAACCACTGCTGAGGGAGCAGCAAAAGCAAAGTGCATTGGACCTTGAAATTGTGAGCAACATGTGAGGGGCTAATGAATGTGATTTATTGAAGATTGGAATAGGAAATATTAAGCATATAAAACATTAAAAATTATCTCCAAAAGAAATAGTTGGAAAAATTTGCATTCTCTGCTTACAGAGAACATGATTAATTACTATTATATATGCCTGCCACAATTGTATAATTTGTGTATCCATAAATTATTA
Organism: Troglohyphantes excavatus; assembly: GCA_963932185.1. Classification (NCBI taxonomy): domain Eukaryota; kingdom Metazoa; phylum Arthropoda; class Arachnida; order Araneae; family Linyphiidae; genus Troglohyphantes; species Troglohyphantes excavatus. Next base: position 62,399,211 of record OZ010674.1, on the reverse strand, counting down.
TTTTAACTGACAATAAGTATTGCTTATAAATTTTTATTTATAATGCAGTAAATTTATTGTATTGTAGCGTGGATACTTTGTTTTTATACAAAGCATATATTTCAACGTTTTTTAATGTAATTTTAAAGTCAGGGAAATTTTGTGACACCATCATGGAAGTCAGGGAAATATCAGGGAACTTTTTTTCCAGAATTTTGTTGCCACCCTGGTACAGCTCTAGTGCGACGTTATTTAACAAAACCAAACCAACCTTGATAGTTTAGTGTTAAAAATACGATTGGTCCACTCTTTTTAGGTAATAAATTCTGTTTTTAAATGATATTTACGATCTTTGCCCAAAGATGTGGGATTCAATGGCGAAACGATTGTCGAAATTGGCGAAAGTAGCCTTGGCAATCGAAGAATACTGAAGAGTGATAAGTTTTAGTCTAGTCGCGCACTGGCAACAGTCAGACATGCAACTATTTAGTTGCATGCAATTGTAAAACTCAAATTCTATCCGCTTACTCAGCAACTATCGGACAAAATAGTTTTCGCTCGAAACCGCACTAACAACTTTTTCAAATAATCGAAAATTTGTCGATTTTGCATGTATTGTGATAATACAAGTTTGACGATTTCGAAATATGAAACTTGATACCATTGCGAAATGCAATTAAAATAATCGCCGTGCAGTTGCTGAGTGATTCTTTAGTCCCTCAGTTGATTATCGCCGGCGTGGCTATCGATACTCTAATATGTCGATATTTTCGATATATTCATATTGTTGGTATACCGATATTTCTGATATATCGATTATTTATGAGTAGAATAAGTATAGTAGGAATAATTAAACACAAAAACGTATAACTTAAACTTAGGTTATTGGAACTGGGTTTTATGTTTTAAAATCAAGGACTATAACTCGGGGACACCCTAAGTTGAGCCTAAAGCAATTGAATATTTATACATGTCATAGCTTCCGCTTCAAGTTCAACTTAGGTTGTCCCCGAGTATACTACAATTTTGTTTTCCTCTTTCTTATTAAAACTATGTACATTTCTACTTTTGTCCCGAGTGTTCTTCTGGACTTCCGAGTGTACTTTCGACTAATAGTAAAATTGACTAATCGTCAAATGATTTAATCGTCAAATCGATCAATCGTCAAATCGATGAGTTGTCAAATTGATCAATCGTCAGATCGATCAATCGTCAAATCGATGAGTTGTCAAATTGATCAATCGTCAGATCGATTAATTGTCAAATCTAAAACTACAAAATCGAAATGATTCGATTATATTTTAAGAAGCAATTTTGTTTTCCCCTTTGTTATTAAAAATATATACTTTTCTACTTTTGTCCCGAGCGTCCTGTTCCGAATGTTCTTCCGAACTTCCAAGTGTACTTTCGACTAATAGTAAAATTGACTAATCGTCAAATGATTTAATCGGTCAATCGTCATATCGATCAGTTGTCAAATTGATCAATCGTCAAATCGATAAATCGTCAAATTGATTAATTGTCTTAACTAAAATTACAAAATCGAAATGATTCGATGATATTTTAAGAAGCAATTTTGTTTTCCCCTTTGTTTATTAAAACTATGTACATTTCTACTTTTGTCCCGAGTGTTCTTCTGGACTTCCGAGTGTACTTTCGACTAATAGTAAAATTGACTAATCGTCAAATGATTTAATCGTCAAATCGATCAATCGTCAAATCGATGAGTTGTCAAATTGATCAATCGTCAGATCGATTAATTGTCAAATCTAAAACTACAAAATCGAAATGATTCGATTATATTTTAAGAAGCAATTTTGTTTTCCCCTATGTTATTAAAAATATATACTTTTCTACTTTTGTACCGAGCGTCCTGTTCCGAATGTTCTTCCGAACTTCCAAGTGTACTTTCGACTAATAGTAAAATTGACTAATCGTCAAATGATTTAATCGTCAAATCGGTCAATCGTCTTATCGATCAGTTGTCAAATTGATCAATCGTCAAATCGATAAATCGTCAAATTGATTAATTGTCATATCTAAAATTACAAAATCGAAATGATTCGATGATATTTTAAGAAGCAATTTTGTTTTCCCCTTTGTTATTAAAAATATATACATTTCTACTTTTGTACCGAGCATACGGTCCCGAGTGTTCTTCCGGACTTCCAATTGTACTTTCGACTAATAATGAAATTGACTAATCGTCAAATCGGTCAATCGTCAAATCGATCAGTTGTCAAATAAAAAAAATCGATAAATCGTCAAATCGATTAATTGTAAAATTGTTAAAATCTAAAATTACCAAATCGAAATGATTCGATGATATTTTAAGAAGCAATTTTATTTTCCACTTCGTTATTAAAAATATATACTTTCCTACTTTTGTCCCGAGCATCCTGTCCCGATTGCTCTTCCGGACTTCCAAGTGTACTTTCGACTAATAGTAAAACTAACTAATCGTCAAATCGATCAATCCGATTAATTGTCAAACTCTAAAATCGGAAGATCGAAATGATTCAATGATTTTTATTTTCCGGAATTTCAATACACATCGAACCCTCACCCAAGCCTAATCCCTACATTCAGACATTAAATAACTTCTGCGCCTTGAGGGCCTTTACAAAACAAGAAAATTTCTTTCTTCAAACAACTCGCGACTTAAACACTCTCCCAAATTACTTAATAACTTTAAAGAAGCCATCCCCTCTACAACCAACGGACAAAAAAAGCTTTTGATTTCCAAAATAAATACATCTCCCCGTCCTATTACCACACTCTTAGGCCCTAATTCCTTTCAGCAAATAAAGACCACCGAAAAACACGCGTTCAATTTGTTCTTGCACACAACAGCCGAGGGGCCCGACCTGCACCCAACCCCCCACACCCAAGATGAAGAGATGCATTCCCGCCCATGGAGCACCCCCCACCCCCTTCAAAAAGGTGGGGCACGGGCCCCCCGTGACCCCTACGACCCCTAATTGGGTGTCCGGGGTATCATAGCCCCAGCGCAACCCTCTTATTATAACTGGTCGGGGTCGGCAATTACGATTAAAGGTCCCAATATTTGGAAACGTTTTTTGTGTGTGGGTCTATGGGTGGTTTTGTTTAGCTGCGCGGGCGTCTGTGGGTCTGAGGGATGGGTTCGTTATTAAATTATGAGGCAGAGTGGATGTTTTTATGCCTGACCTGTTTGAGCTTTTAGCTTTTGTGCCGCTAGCATGGGAATATGGTGTAATTTTGCAATGGGTTTGGAGGGGAGAGGTCGTTGATAGTGTTATGAAGATATTGGGATAGATGAGGTCTGAAATTAAGCAATTGTTACCGTTTTGTGTTTTGATTTTGAAGCTGTAGTGTTCTAGTAATACGCACGTTTTCTAGTTTTTGGGCCTTTTGTGAGATAAGTAATCTATTGGTTATCAGTGACTCATTATCTAGAGCAAATCGACATTTTAGTGTATTCTTCCGAATGAAAAAGTTTTGGTTCATCTTTTTATTATTATCAAGTATTCTATGTTTGATTGGAAACCAACATTAAGCCTTGAGTATATGTTTTTTATTTATCTATTACTTGTTTGCAATCAATAAATACATTTTTGCAATTGAATAATTATCTAGAATAAATTAACAATTATCTTACTAATTTTCTAGAGCAATTCTACATTTTGATGTATTTTTCCGAATGCAAAAGATTTGGTTCTTCTTATTATAATCAAGCATTCTATGTTTGATTGGAAACCAACATTTAGTCATGAATAATTTTTTTTTATTTATCTATTACTTATTTGCCATCAATAAATACACTTTTACAATTGACTATTTATCTAGACCAAATGAACAATTATCTTACTAAATATCTAAAGCAAATCAACATTTTGTAGTATTTTTGTAATACAAAAGTTTAGGTTTATGTTCTTATTATAATCAAGTATTCTATTAAAAAACATTTAGTTATGAGTAGACTTTTTTTATTTATCTATTACTTGGTTGCAATATATAAATACACTTTTACAATTGATGTGCTTTTACAGTGGAGTACAATTCATTAGTAATTATTGCAAACCCTCATTGAATAAACTTTAAGGAAATCTACAAAGGCTACATTAACTAGTTGTGTGACCATTATTTGTTTTAAATACATGGTTTGAATTTGTAATTGTAAGCAAACTAATGTTAATGATGTAAAAATGTAAAATATTGCTTCCTTTTTATTTCAAATCATTATTATCATACAAATCAAATTCATTATAAAATTTCAATTCTTTACCGTGGCGCCATCTGGCAGTTTTAGTAATAATTCATTTCTGCTTTAAGCAGTGGGAAGTTGGATGAGGGTGATTTTTCATAATCTCATGTAAACAGTGCGCTTTTTTTGTTGTTTTGAGGTCAAGTGAAAATTTCTTACTTTACAGAAACTTCTTTCAATAAAACTATATGTTTGTATAAAGAACAAACCCACACAGAAGCTTGTTCCTTATGTTAATACATCTTTCAGTGCTTTACAGGATTTCTTGTTATATAATATGTCTGTATACGTCTACTCTTCTGATCTGTGTTCTGAGTGAAAAGTGTCGTCGGGATAGCCTAGCGGTAAAACACTTGTGCGCTGAACAAGGGGTCACGGGTTCGATTCCCGGCTGGATGAACCTTTCACTGATGAAGGAATTACAGTTCCTTGTCTTAATGTAGCTTTAAACGCTTCAAAGGTGTATGTTTTTTCGTTGTTGATGTTCTTATATACATATTCAAAGTTCCTTGTGTTAATGCAGCTTAGGCGTTTCACAGGAGTTCGTGTTATGTAATATGTCGGTATGTGCCAACTATTCTGGTCTCTGTTTTGAGTGAAACAAAAGTTGAGTATACACAGGGAGAGAGAGATTTTGTAATATCAAATTTAAGCACCATTTTTCGTCCTTATTCAGTCTTTCAGCTCCCCCTGTAAAAACGCCACTATTTTAAATTACACGCACACGACTTCAGCTCCTGACCCTGAACACTTGTAACAACCCCATGCGAGCACCCTTTTCTGTCAAATCACGCTACCCCTCCCGCCCACGCCACCGTCACCACTGCGAACTGCGGGGGTGTGAAAGCGACGCCACAAGAATGAATCGAAATTACTCATTTCCACCTTTTTATTATTACTATTACTACTACTACCAGGGTCGTCATCAACAGTTGAGGCACTACACCCAAAAAGGTCGGCAAACGAAAGCGGCGCCGCACTCGCATAAGCGTACAACAGTGATGCATGCACACACACACTCACTTCGCCGTGGGGTATTTAACGCCCAATAATTTTGAGGAAACTAATTGGTAACTCGAGGCGCGGCGAACGGGGTGCTAACGGATGTTGAATGGGATAAAATAAATGGGGGGGGGGGGGGGGGGGAGTTGGGAGAGAAAAAGAAATGTGTTGAGTCATGGAGCCTTACTTGGAAGTTTGATTGCATACGGTTTTGAACTCAAGGTAAGGCCTTGTTTACCGGAGACAAGAGTCTGGGATTTTCAGTTAATGACCGAGCCCCAGTTGCTCAGTTGGTAAGGCGTTCAGCTACTAATCAGAGGATTGGTGGTTCGAATCCGGGAAATGGACTTGACATAGAAAAGTAAAAAAGTAGTGATCTTGCGATCGGAGGGTTGCCAGCTTCGCTACGAAAATACTAGAAAGTCGTCCAGAATATCCCACAAATTATACTGGCGTGTATACGGGACTGGTGCACGATACATCTGATCGGGGTCCAAATTCCCGACGTCTATCGAAGGCGCTGGGTGCCAGTTCAGGTGTTTCCTCGTCATCTGACTATGGTTCTAAAATAACGAGGTGCATGTATGAATGTGTATGTGTTCCCGGGTCTTTCCTTCGAGATTGACCCCGAACCGTCGCCAATAGCCCACTGTGCAGCTCTAGTGCGACGTTAATTAACAAAACCAAACCAAACCGGAGACAAGAGTCTGGGATTTTCAATTAATGACCTCGGTTTGGTGAATTAACGGTGCCCTAGAGCTGCACAGTGGGCTATTGGCGACGGTTTGGGGCCGATCTCGAAGGAAAGACCCTGGAACGATGCCTCGTATTTTTGAACCATGGTCAGATGACGAGGAAACACCTAAACTGGCATAGACGTCGGGACTTTGGACCCGATCAGATGTATCGTGCACCAGTCCCATCTGCACGCCGATAATTTTTGTGGATGTTCATGACGGCATTCCTAGTCTTTTGAAGTGAAGCTGGCAACCCTTCGATCGCAATATCACTTCTTTTTACTATGTTTTAGTCTGGTCCATCGCAAGGTTTGAACTGGGGACCCTTGAATTCCCAGCTGACGCCTTAATCCACTCGGCCACGGAGGCCTCTACCGGAGACAAGAGTGTGGGATTTTCAGTTAATGTTTGGGGAATTAACGTTGCCCTAGAGTTGCACAGTGGGCTATTGGCGACATTTCAAGGTCTATCTCGAAGAAAAGACTAGGAAACGATGCCTCGTGTTTTTTAACCGTGGCTAGATGACCAGGACAACGCCTGAACTGGCACCTAACGCCTTCAATAGACGTCGGGACTTTGGACCCCGATCAGATTTATCGTTCACCAGCCCGTATACACGCCGTTATTTTTTGTGGATGTTCTGGACGACATTTTAGTATTTTGGTAGCGAAGTTGGCAACCCTCCGATCGCAATATCACTACTTTTTACTATTCTTTAGTCTAGTCTATCGCAAGGTTTTGAACCGGGGACCCTTGGATTCCCAGCTGCCGTTTAATCCACTCGGCCACTGAACCATGGTCAGATGACGAGGAAATACCTGAACTGGCAACTAAGGCCTTCAATAGACGTCGGGACTTTGGACCCCGACCAGATGTATCGTTCACCAGTCCCGTATACACGCCGATAATTTCTGTGGATGTTCTGGACGACATTCCTAGTATTTTGTAGTGAAGCTGGCAACCCTCCTATCACAAGATCACTACTTTTTTTTTTACCTTTCTTCGTCAAGTCCGTCGCACAGGATCGAATCAGGAACCCTTTGATTCCCAGCTGACGCCTTTATCCACTCGGCCAATGGTCACTAAACAATGCGGGATGGTCACAAATTGTCGAATAATGACCATCGCCCTACAATTTATGACCATCCCGTATTGTTTAGTATAACAAAGATAAACAAAAATACAATCCTTTCTTCTTTATATCACCTCACCAATTTAGCAGTTACTTCCAGAAATGACATTTCTAAAACGAATATCATATTTCTTTATATCATCCACACAACAGAACTAAAAATTTCTCCAGGAAAAAGCATCATCCCCCATAACTCCCATACACCTGGCCGCACCCCATCTGGCTACTGTTATTCCTGAAATGCGAGCTCACCTACCTTCTCACCTATAACAAGCCCCTATAAACATCCATTTGACTACGACCACCCCCAAAAACTGCCCTCCTTTGACATAAATCAATCTCTTTACACGAATCTATCCCCCCAACAAAAAGAGCCCCAGCATCTTGTAACATATCACATTGACGTGTAGCCACCCGCAGTTACGGCCCCTCACAAACAGCGAGTGGTAGCCAAGGATTCAGATGTTTGGCTACTACAGAAGGGTCTTTGGGGTGTTTTGATCTACCCGAATGAATTGTTATGTGAAAAAGAAGATGTTTTTGTTGTTTGGGGTGGGGAGGTTTCCTTGGCATATCTGGAGTTTTTATGTGGGGCAAGGACATAAGGTCATGGTTCAGAGAATGGGTGAATTAGTCATGTTATTGTTGATTTTTTTTTTTATGTTTTATGTTTTTGTTTGTGATGTATTGGGAGTGAGATTTGGATGTTGTGTGGTCTGAAAAATTGGGAATGTTATTAAAGGAGAACCGATCCTCATATTCTTAAAAAAAAATTATTAATGAATTCAGAAATATAATTTTTTTGCGTTATTATAATATCTCTTTCTGAATAATAATCAAAGAGAAAAAATATTTAAAAAATATTTTTGTTTTATTGAGTTTTTTAATCCTAAATATGCTTTTTAAGAAAACACTCCTCCTCCTTCAATTTTTAATAATTTTAAAAAAATCAATTGATTAAAAAGTCTCGAAGTATATACCATAGACGTATGAATAGACTTTTGCAAATTCTTTTTAATTGTTTTAAAAAACTTGTTTTAAATTTATAACCTAAAAATATTAACACTTTGCACTCCGTTGGCGCCGCTCAGGCAACAACATAACGACTCGTTCTTTTGGTTCCCTGTTATTTAAAATAAACGAGAACAGCCATGATCTTGTGTTTAAAAAACACCCGATATTTTTTTCAACTAGTTCTTTTGCAGATCCAAACAGATTAGGTTTCTTTTTTCCATACGCATAACAAATTCTAGGGAAAAGAACATAAGGATGAATAACTGTTCCGTAGAAAGAACGGAAAACGCAAAGAGTTCTTGGAGTGCGAAGGGTTAGTAAAAATATAATTTATAACTTAATTTAATTAAGCTATTCATACGTTTATAAAACAAATATTAAAGTTTCAAAAACAATTAACAGTTTAGTTTCAAATTTTTGTTTACAAAATCCTTAGCATTTTAAACAATGACTAAAATTAAAAAAAAAAATCATTTTGAGTATTGACGAAAGTAGAGCAGATGAAATGTAAGTAAGTAAATGATAACTGATACATAAACATAAAAAAAAACATGTTTTAATACTTCAACTGCTTTGAAATTTTGTTCACACCTTCTTAAATATGTATAGCATCGTTTAATGCAACAGCAAAGAAATTGGCAATGTTTTTTTCGGAATTTTCTGCTTGTGTCTTCCTTAAGTCGTTTTATCAATGTAATTATATTGTGTGTGATCTGATATGATCATCTTTATTTGAAACTAACTCTTTGGTCCCGAGTTTCTGGAGAACCCCTTAAGGCATACAAATTAAAAAAATTGAGTGTTCGCCCTTCAATGTATGAACAAGTGTCCTATTGTAAGTTCCGCGCGCTAAGGACTAAGCTACAAAGGCAACTTTTTTATGCGGGACACGGACATAAGGTCACGGTTCAGAGGCTTTATGAATTTATTGTTGTACAGTTTGTGTTGAATTCTTTTTATGTTTTAGATTTTTGTTTGAGAGTGATATTTGGAGTTGTTTGATTTGAAATCGGTAATGTTAATAGGTTGTTTCGTCAATACAGTTCTATTTCGTGTGATCTGATGATCATCGTTACTTGAAACTAGCTTTTGGGCCGAGGTATTCCTTAAGGCACATACATTAAAAAATTGATTTCCCCCCATCGGGACTCGAACCAGCGACCTATTGTTCAGAAGTCTCACGCGCTACCGACTAAACTACAAAGGTCCATTTTTGGATTTTTTTTACGATGTTTCTTTATGCAATTTTTCTAAAATTCTTAAAATCATAAACTAAATGGAACTAACCAAATGTAAGCCCCATATGCATATCTTGAGGAGGAATAATACTTATATACATATTTTGAGCTTTTCGTATACTGAGGAAGTAGGTATCTTGCGATCCACAGACGTACTCATATTTATTATTAAAGTTAAAACTGTACCCCATTTCCATTTCTACCTCTATATTTCGTAAATTGCTCATGCTAAAATAAGCCGAATTGTAATGCTTTTGGCTATTTTTTTAAAAAACTAATTCCATTAAAACCCATTTTGAATGCATATTCTTTGTAAACCATTTTTAACCAATAATAAAAGGATAAACAACAAAAAGAAAAACTATATTTTTGGCGATATACAAATTGATTCTATATGTAAAAAATAAAATATCTAAATATATTTAACATTTCTATTACGATTTGAGAAGAAAAAACACCACAAAATAAAATGAGTCGGGTAGAGTATGGCTGCTAACAGTACGGTTTCAAACGCGTCCATAGAAGGAACCGCTTACGAATTTTCCAGAAGTTACACTTAGAGTTCAGTGATAAGCACATAAGACAGCTTACCCCGGTAACCAATCACCATTATCTTCATCTTAGAAATCACCATCTCACTGTCGCCAAGAGACTCCCAAAAACAGAAGTTGACAAATCTCCCCTGACAATTAACTTCTTTCTCCCAGTGATAATAATATGACCATAAGACGTCGATTAACTTGACTTATGGACACGATTTATGGATAACCATCTCCAGATGTCCTCCAGGTTCTCCTTCTGCCATCCATCGGACAAGACAAAGAATGTCCAATCCACCTAGTAACCTATTGACACTGGTACCGGCAAGAGGGTTCCGATCACTAATCAATCAGGAATCGCGGTTAGGCATTAACCTTATTCTAGTTAGGTCAATTAATCTAACCCGCGAATGTCCCTCTTTTTTATGTGTTCCGGTGGGTTTTGCAAAAAAAAAATTGTCGCTTCTCACTTGGGAGTTCATTAGAGGATTGATGGATTGTTTTTGTCTTTCGTGGTTAAGTAGTTGTCATTAGGGTTAAGTGTCTCGTATATCCAGGGGCGTGGGTTAATATTTCAAAAGAATTGCACATCACATAAAAAAAAAATTGGTAATATATGTCTAAGAAGGGTTTTAAGAAGGTTTATTCATAGGGTGACTTGGCCTGGTGACTGTTGTTGGTTCATCATGATCTGTCCCCAGGTGAATCAATTCTGTAAGGTTTTAGATCTTCTAAAGGACTAGAGCGACGTCCTGATTCCTCATACGGTTATCAACTTTTCTTTTCTGGTTAAGTAGTCATGATTGAGGTTAAATATATCCAGGGGCGTGGGTTAATATTTCAAAAGAATGCCACATTTCTAGAATAGTCAGAGAAATTGATGATATATATCTCAGAAGACGCTTATTCATATCTTCTAAGTGTATTACGTGATTTGGAATGAGGACAGTTGTTTGTTCTTCATGAACTGTCCCCAGGTGAATCCATTCTGTAAGGTTTTAGATCTTCTAAAGGACTAGAGGGATGTCCTAATTCCTCATACGGTTATCAACTTTTATTTTCTGGTTAAGTAGTTATCATGAAGGTTAAGTGTATCCAGGGGCGTGGGTTAATTTTTCAAAAGAATGGCACATTTCTAGAATACTCGGAAAAAGTGGTGATATATCTCTTAAGAAGACGTTTACTCATATCTTCTAGTGTATTTAAGTAACTTGCAATGGTGACCGTTGTTGGTTCTTCATTATCTGTCCCCAGGTGAACCCATTCTGTTAGTTTTCAGATCTTCTAAAGGACTAGAGCGATGTCCTGATTCCTCTTAGGGTTATCAACTTTTATTTTATCTGGTTAAGTAGTTATCATAAAGGTTAAGTGTATCCAGGGGCGTTGGTTAATATTTCAAAAGAATGCCACATTTCTAGAATAGTCAGAGAAATTGATGATATATATCTCAGAAGACGCTTATTCATATATCCTAAGTGTATTACGTGATTTGGAATGAGGACTGTTGTTGGTTCTTCATGAACTGTCCCCAGGTGAATCCATTCTGTAAGGTTTTAGATCTTCTAAAGGACTAGAGGGATGTCCTAATTCCTCATACGGTCATCAACTTTTATTTTCTGGTTAAGTAGTTATCATGAAGGTTAAGTGTATCCAGGGGCGTAGGTTAATTTTTCAAAAGAATGGCACATTTCTAGAATACTCGCTAGTGGTGCTATATCTCTTAAGAAGACGTTTACTCATATCTTCTTTAGTAAATTAAAGTGACCTGGAATGTTGATTGTCGTTGGTTCTTCATTATCTGTCCCCAGGTGAATCCATTCTGTAAGTTTTTAGATCTTCCAAAGGACTAGAAACTAGAGTAATGTCCCGATTTCTCATTTTCGCTTATCAACTTTTATTTTCTAATTATGTGTTTATCATTAAGGTTAAGTCCAAGGGCGTGGATTAATATTTCAAAAGAATGGCACATTTCTGGAATAGTCAGAACAATTGGTGTTATATCTCTAAGAAGACGTTTATTCATATCTCCTAAGTGTATTACGTGATTTGGAATGAGGATTGTTGTTTTTTCTTCATGAACTGTCCCCAGGTGAATCCATTCTGTAAGGTTTTAGATCTTCTAAAGGACTAGAGCGATGTACTGATTCCTCTTACGGTTATCAACTTTTCTTGTCTGGTTAAGTAGTTATCATTGAGGTCAAGTATATCCAGAGGCGTGGATTAATATTTCAAAAGAATTGCACATTTCTAGAATAGTCAGAAAAAGTGATGATACATCTCTAAGAAGACGTTTATTCATATCTCCTAAGTGTATTACGTGATTTGGAATGAGGACTGTTGTTGGTTCTTCATGATCTGCCCCAGGTGATTCAATTCTGTAAGGTTTTAGATCTTCTAAAGGACTAGAGCGATGTCCTGATTCCTCTTACGGTTATCAACTTTTATTTTCTCTGGTTAAGTAGTTATCATTAAGGTTAAGTGTATCCAGGGGCGTGGGTTAATTTTTCAAAAGAATGGCACATTTCTAGAATAGTCTGAAAAAGTGGTGATATATCTCTAAGAAGACGTTTATCCATATCTCCTAAGTGTATTACGTGATTTGGAATGAGAACTGTTGTTTGTTCTTCATGAACAGTTCCCAGGTGAATCAATTCTGTTAGTTTTCAGATCTTCTAAAGGACTAGAGCGATGTCCTGATTCCTCTTACGGTTATCAAGTTTTATGTTCTCTGGTTAAATAGTTATCATGAAGGTTAAGTGTATCCAGGGCCGTGGGTTAATATTTCATAAGAATGGCACATTTCTAGAATAATCAGAAAAATTGGTGATATATCTCTAAGAATACATTTACTCATATCTTCTTTAGCAAATTCAAGTGACCTGGAATGGTGATTGTCGTTGGTTCTTCATTATCTGTCCCCAGGTGAATCCATTCTGTAAGTTTTTAGATCTTCTAAAGGACTAGACTATAAAGCAATGTCCCGATTCCTCATTCGCTTATCAACTTTTATTTTACAATTATGTATTTATCATTAAGGTTAAGTCCAACGGCGTGGGTTAATATTTCAAAAGAATTGTACATCTCTTTAATAGTCAGAAAAAGTGGTGATATATCTTATGAAGACATTAAGTCATATGTGAAAGTGAATCCATTCTGTAAGTTTTTAGATCTTCTAAAGAATTAGAGCAATGACATTTATTTCTCATACGGTTATCAACTTTTCTCCTCCGGTTAAATAGTTATCATTCAGCTTATATTATTTCCTGATCGCTTTGAGATGTGTGATAATATTTCAAAAGAATTGGACATCTCTAGAATAGTCAGAGAAATTGGTGATATATCTGTAAGAAGACTCATAACTTCTTTAGTGTATTTAGGTGACTTGGAATGGTGACTGTTGTTGGTTCTTCATGATCTGTCCCCAAGTGAATCCATTCTGTAAGTTTTTAGATCTTTTAAAGGACTAGACGATAAAGCAATGTCCTCATTCCTCATACGTATCGCAACTTTTTACATTTTTTTCCCCTGGTGAAGTAGTTTTCATCAAGTTTACAATGTCTGTTATATCCTGGTCGCTTTGCCACAAAAATACGTGAGATAATATTTCAAGAGATTTGCGCATCTCATGGATAAAAAAAGTGGAATGTCTTGATGTGAACATTTTTTGATATCGTGCGTATTTTCAAGAGACATGGAAATGGGATTGCCTTTGGTTGTCCTTCATCATCTTTCCTCATATGTATCAACTATAATTTTATAGGCATACCCTTAAAGGATCAGATCAACGTCTTTATTCACTTTTGACTTTTCTTGTAAAGTATTTATCATCATGGTTACATGTTTGTGTTACTCAGAGGTGTAGGTTAATCTTTCAAAAATATATGGACATTTGGAAACACATAAAATTAGGTAATATTATTGCAAAGTGGATGTTTAGATATCTTCTTTAACGTATTTAGGAAATTTGAAATCGGAATTGTTGTTCTTTATGAATTACCTCTAGATTGATAAAGTATGTAAGTTCGAAAATCTTCTAAAGAAATAGAAGTTTTTGATTTCTTATACTTTTATCAATATTTATTCTTTCTACTGAGGGAGTAATCCAACGGTTTACATTATCTTTACCAATATCGCATCAAAATAAGTTCAATGTAGTAGTTTTTTTTAACACATTCGCTGTCAAATCAGTAGTATTTAACTTACGTCTTGTTTGTCCAAAAGGTTCCGTGAATTAAATACAACTCTTATCATAAACTACGGTTTTCGTTTTGTGAATAGTATACACTTCATATATACCAATCCTAATGTAATCATTATGCATGGCTCCCCACACCAAAAACTGAAGTTGGCCTGGATTTTTCCTTGAAAGGTAGATTTTTGTACGTTTCGAAATACTCCGTGAGTTAATACAACGAAAGTCATAGAATAGTCATGCACGAAAGTCATAGAATTTTATGGGATTCCAGTTGCCCAGTGGATAAAGGCGTTAAACCAGTAATCAGAAGATTGCTAGTTTGAACCCGTGCGAAGGACAGAAAAAAAATGTAGTGATCTTGCGATGAGAGGGTTGCAAGTTTTGCTACAAAAATACTAGACAGTCGTCCAGAACATCCAACAAATTATACTGACTTGTATACGGGACTGGTGCACGATAAATCTGATCGGGGTTCAATTTCCTGAGGCCTAATGAGGTTTGAGTCGGGTGCCAGTTCAGGTGTTGTCCTCGTCATTTGACCATGCTTCTCAAAAATACGAGACATCGTTCTCGGGTCTTTCACTCGAGATAGGCCCCGAAACGTCGCCAAAAACCCACTGTGCAGCTCTAATGCTTAAATTAGTACTAATAATCTAGTTATCTAGCTCTAGTGCATTAACTAAACCGAACCATAGAATTTTATTTTTTAAATTTCCACAAGGGTTGATAAATTTGAATCATTTTAAAAGCAAATAAAAACATAAAACATTTAGCCACAAGGTTTCCATTTTTTTATTGTAGCAGAGAGTGTGTTAAAAAAGATATTAAGTCGAATTCACAGTTGGTGTAACTAGCAATTCCGTCACATTTTCCCGCGAATCATATCGCCAAAAATATATTTCCCTTTTCTTTCCCATACTTATACTATTTTTCATTCCCAATAACATAAAACCGCGCCTATCCAAATAATAACAATTAACACAAAATCGGATACTGCTATCGAGCTTTTCCCGCAGAGGGCGCTGGTGACTTACCATTACAGGAAAACACCGATACAGGCGATTGCCTATCCCAAAGCATATCTTTATTCGAAATATACGGTTATAGGTAATAATAAGAGAACTTTCCAAGAATGGATAAAGATACTGCTTTAGAGTGTGGATTTTTGTAGCGTTCGAATTTATGAGAATTTTTTGTCCCTGTTTTCCTATGTTTTGAAGTGGTGTAGTCTATATTTTTAGAAACATGAACCGCAATCTTTTTCTTCTCTATTGCACCCGTGGGAGGTATTATTTGAAACGGTCGCAGGGGTTGGGAGTTTCGTATTATATGTGTATTTATCATAAGCGCTGTAAAATGTAGTTGGGGGTACAGATTTTCTGATCGGTGTTTTAGCTTTATTGGGACATTTCAAAAATATGTTGTGTAATTATACGTGTACTTCATATTTTATTTCATTAAAAATAAAATTGGATGTTTTATTTATATGATTATCCATTTTTATGAACAAAATAGTACATATGAACTATTTTGTACAGCACTTGGGAATTTATTCGAAATTTTCTTGGAATCAAAGAATAATTTTTCTTTAACATTTATTTAGACAATTCAAAAATTACTGAACATAAAATTATTTGACATTGAGTGTTTATGACAAATGTAAATACTCAACGTTATTGAATTTTCTTTTAAATAATTATCTAATTTCTGTTTTTGTAATTTTATTTTATTCTTTACATCGGATCATTAGTTTACGAGTATAGCAAGGACAAACACAGATTTCCGTTATATTATTAGTTCGACAGTTGAACCAATCACATTAATTCGTTTTTAGACAGTTCCTTACTTTTCCAAATAATGACTCAATCAACTGAAATCGGGTTCACATTTTCGATGCTCCTATAATTAAATTTTCAATTAATACGAAGAGCTATAAGTAAGTTTTTTTGTTGCTGTTTGTTGGAATTAAAGTTGCACTAGAGCCAGAGATACAAGGTAGACTAGCTGGTTTGAGATCAAACACAATGAAAAGGCCTGGTAACACTGTCTTGCAATTGAACCCTTCGAGCATGAATGGACTTTAGTAGAGAGAATATGACGTCATAATCGTGAAGCCCATATCTCAGAGTGGAAGACCCATATCACGTGCCACCTCTTGAAAAAATACTCGCGATTGGCTTGTGAATTGGGAAATGTGTAACTGTGAAAATTTATGAATGGAATGACGTAGTTAACCACGTGTCTTGGGCCATGCATGTAGACTTTACTTTGATGTTAGCGAAAGTAACGTCCTGACTCCTCTACTACAAAGGATCGATACTCGACACTGCCAAAGGACACTGCTCAATTTTGAGAAAGTACGATTACTTAAATTTGAGTACGTCATCGCTCATTTACGATGCAATTGTACTCAAAGAAAAACGAGTAAGTTCAGATACTCATTTTTAAGTACTTTTTTTTACAGTGAATACTTGAACCAAATAGTTAATATCCGAACCATTTCATCTCCAAGTATTAACCCCTTCCATACCCCCCCCCCCTTAAAAATTCCAATTCCGTTCCAAACATACCCCCCCCCCCCCTCAAGAAGCACTCCACACTTAAAACCATTAGAGCCTTCTGGGTGGCCGCTCGCTAAGTAACATCGTTCTCCACATTGTTATGTTCTGTACACACACAACACAACACAGAAGGAGAGAAGAGCTTTACCTTTGAATTAATTAATGGCTGCACCCTTCAAGACGCGCCGCAATTAACTATCAGCAGCCCCCCCACCATCGCTCATGAGTGGGTGGTTGGCGCGCAACGGCTTATTATGTGGAAGGGGGTTGCCAGCCTGGATTCGCCAAAATCATCGCCAAATTTTAAAATGGAACAGGATGGGCAGTGTTCACTTTAGGTGTTTTCTGAAGCACTAGAGCTGCACAATGGGCTATTGGCGACAGCCTATCTCGAAGGAGAGACCCGGGAACGATTCCTCGTTTTTTTTAATCATGGTCCGATGACGAGGAAGCACCTGAACTGACACCCAACGTTTTTTGAAGGACGACCCGCCCGGTCACCCTTTTTAAATCTCGATATCGCCTTTATGCTCTTTTTGGAAAAATATCACCCTCTTTTGAAAAAATTCCACCTTTTTTCTCCTTTTCCGTCAAGCAAAAGCGTCCTTGCTTCTCTAGCTGTCTTTAACATTTAATTGATTGAATGTTAAATAATTATAACATTGATTTTAACATTTTAAGTGTAAATCGGTTTAGTTTGGTTAAATAACGTCGCACTACAGCTGCACTATTGGTGACGGTTCGGGGCCTATCTCTAAGGAAAAATCCGGAAACGATGCCTCGTATTTATGAACCATGGTCAGATGACGAGGAAGCACCTAAACTGGCACCCAACGCCTTCAATAGACGTCGGGACTTTGGACCCCGATCAGATTTGTCGTGCACCAGTCCCGTATACACGCCGATAATTTTTGTGGATGTTCTGGACGACATTCCTTGTATTTTGTAGCGAAGCTGGCAACCCCCGATCACAATATCACTACTTTTTTACTTTTCTTAGTCAAGTCCGTCGCACAGGATCGAACGCCGTTATCCACTGTGCTATCCGGCCCAAGTATAAATCGGAATTAAGTGAATTATGACAACAGAAAAACAAACCTCTTTTTAATACGCGTGTTGCGCAATCGCGATGAATCCGCGGTAATTTCAAACACGCGACCATCCTATTGGTTAGCCTGCCCGTACATGCAATACTAAGGAGTTATTTTTCTGTGTACTTTTTGAAAGAGAAGATGGTTTGGATCGAGGTTACCAGATTAGTAATTTGAACCATGGTTATATGACGACACAACACCTGAGCTGGTACCCCACGCAACCCGAATACGCGTGAGGACGTTTAGATCACAACGGATCCCCCCAGATCAGATCATACACTCCTGACTCTGAACACGGGTCCGATATGTTAACGGATAGACCCGCCCCCCATAACTTTTTTTGGGGGAATTTCCCTTAACCTTAGAACTACAACGTCCTTCCGGAAGGACGTTGTAGTTCTAAGGTTAAGAAAAAACTTTAAACATATATATATTTAAAATTTTAAATAATATTACAGGTAAATATATACCAGGTAAACGTATTGAAACTTCTAAATTACAAAGTAGTGAAAACTTGGTTTGGTTTGGTTAATTAACGTCGCACTAGAGCTGCACAGTGGGCTATTGGCGACGGTTCGGGGTCAATCTCGAAGGAAAGACCCGGGAACACATACACATTCACACACACATTCACCTCGTTATTTTAGAACCATGGTCAGATGACGAGGAAACATCTGAACTGGCACCCAACGCCTTCAATAGACGTCGGGACTTTGGACCCCGATCAGATTTATCGTGCACCAGTCCCGTATACACGCCAGTATAATTTGTTGGATATTCTGGACGACTTT
Source organism: Troglohyphantes excavatus (assembly GCA_963932185.1). Taxonomy (NCBI): domain Eukaryota; kingdom Metazoa; phylum Arthropoda; class Arachnida; order Araneae; family Linyphiidae; genus Troglohyphantes; species Troglohyphantes excavatus. The sequence continues at coordinate 62,380,683 of OZ010674.1, read as the reverse complement.
CTAGTATTTTTGTAGTGAAGCTGGCAACCCTCCGATCGCAAGATCACTACTTTTTTTACTTTTCTATGTCAAGTCCATTTTCCGGATTCGAACCAGCAATCCCCGGATTAGTAGCTGAACGCCTTACCAACTGAGCAACTGTGGCTCAGTGAAAACTTGCAACGACTCTCAAAGGGAAAAGTTATTTACGGACTAAAAATCACCAAATTCGCGATGTATCTCCGAACATGGAACTCCCGTGTCGTCCTATAGTTATTGTGCGAGATGCTTTGGAATCCTTGTCGCCAACACTTTGGGGGCATTCCTTGTGTTGAGTTTGTTTACGGTTGGCGACGCGAGAAATTGGTTTTTGAAGAGGGCTCCTGAGAAGTTGGCTCCATTGTAGTGTGCGTGTCATCATCATGCGGAGTCATCGAATCGAAGTTGCCAAGATCTCCAGATGGGGGCCTCTTTTAACGGGTGGGAGCAACTTTTCGGGAGGGGTTAATTGAAATGGTTAACTATTAATCCCCCTTGGCGCATTAACTATTTCTTTATCATATCCCTAATTTCTAAAAAAAATATTTTTTTTAATATATTTTGCATATATTTATTCCTTTTTTATTTTTAATAACAAATTATCATAACTATACAATTTAATTGTTTAAAAGAATCTTTTATGTCGAATTAAATAAGAAAATGTCAACTGTCAGTTGGATTTTCTTCAAATTTAGAAAGCAATACAAAAAAGCGAACTTTACATTTATGGGTAAATATATTTTTTAAAATTTTTGTATACATTATTTAAGGTTAATATTGATAAATGTACAACATTTAACGTTCATGTTAATAAATAAATATAATTTAACGTAAATATACATAATTTATAGTTAATATTAATAAATATACATAGTTTACAGTTAATATTGATGAATATACGTAATTTAACGTTAGTATTGAAAAATATACATAATTTAACGTTAATATTGATAAATATACATATTTATATAGATAATACATAATTTATTATTGATAAATATACATATTTATATAGATAATACATAATTTATTATTGATAAATATACATATTTATATAGATAATACATAATTTATTATTGATAAATATACATATTTATATAGATAATACATAATTTATATTGATAAATATACATTAACGTTAATATTGATAAATACATAATTTATATTGATAAATATTCATTAACGTTAATATTGATAAATACATAATTTAATATTGATAAATACATAATTTAATATTGATAAATACATAATTTAATATTGATAAATACATAATTTAATATTGATAAATACATAATTTAATATTAATAAATACATAATTTAATATTGATAAATACATAATTTAATATTGATAAATACATAATTTAATATTGACAAATACATAATTTAATATTGATAAATAAATAATTTAATATTGATAAATATAAATTAACGTTAATATTGACAAATACATAATTTAATATTGTTAAATATACATTAACGTTAATATTGATAAATACATAACTTAATATTGATAAATACATAATTTAATATTGATAAATACATAATTTAATATTGATAAATACATAATTTAATATTGATAAATACATAATTTAATATTGATAAATACATAATTTAATATTGATAAATACATAATTTAATATTGATAAATATACATTAACGTTAATATTGATAAATACATAATTTATAAATATTTACATAGTTCAAATATCTCAATTGGTGCATTAATCACCAGAATCAATCAGATTTCTACAAAAATTCACTCACGATATTGCTTCTTTATTACTTAACTAGCTGTTTAGCTTTTCTCACTGATTTCCAAAGTGGAGAATTACGCATGTTAAAAATAGAAAAATTCTAGAAAATGCAACGATCTTCGGAAAAAGATCAATATTCTACAAAAACATGAATTTCGAAACTTATAAATGACAAGAATTACTTCAACATGTTTAACACTGTTTATATGTTAATATAATTAGGTTACATGCTACTGATTTTTTAAACAAACAGCCAACAAGAAGAACACATTTGAAAGATACATCAACGTTATTTGTTTCGATCGTTTGTCCATAAATTGAAAGTTTTAAATGGATTAAAAAAATCGTCTGTGAATAACGAATTAAAAATAACATAAATACAGCATATAGATTCTTCCATCAAAATAAACCACAAACTATTCTAGCAGGGTATTCTTTTCGAAGATAACGAATAATAAAAAGGGGATTTTTCAAAATGGCGAATTACAACTTGCTTTTAGAAAGACAGTCACAATAAAAAAAAAAAAAAATATATTGAGTTTTCAAAAATGGTAATTAATTGTATTTTATTCAAGTTACTAATTTTACTAAAAAAATTGTTTTAATAATGCCTTTTTTACATAAAAAATTCTATGATTTGAAAAATTACCCATTTCTCACACCTTTGAATCAAAAAATAGTCGAAGATAAAAATAATTATTAAAAATATTTATAAATTTCAGAATTCAATGATTGCGTCCTCAAAACAAAATTCACAATTTTATAAACAATTGTAATTTTTGTAACTTTTTCCAAAAAAAAAAATTTGATTTTTAACATAAAAAATTGAGTTTTAATATCTATTTTCCTCATCTTACCTTTCATTTTATATTTGTTTAGGTAAATCAATATTATCACCTATTTTGGCAAGCGAAGGAATATAAGATATATCAAATGAAAAGTATTTACAACTGCTTTAATAAATAGAAATATCAGAAATTTAAACTTTTCAATTTTCGTAAAGTAAAAAGAAAGTTAAAAGAGAACCCATTGTTTTACAGATCGGTGGCTAAAATGGGATAATCACTAGTTTCAATACTAAAGTAAAATGTTTGTCTGTTAAGGTACTTGTAAAACAATAATTTTTTTTTTTACTATATTGATTTGTTTTGTTTTTCAGATTCTGCTTTTCCCCATCTGCCAAACAAGCACTGCTGTGCCCGATAAAGGAGATGGAACAGCGACAGAAAGCAATCACTTAGAAGATCACGAAGTAAGTGTGTATGTCTTCTTTCATACTGAAATTTAAAATTTCAGTACAAATCTATTAAAATTTCCTATGTCAATTGCAGAAATTGACCAGTCGACAGAAATACTACCATACTTCACAATCCAGCAAAAAAAATGCTGCACTTTTTCTTCAAAAACAAATTTGCAAAAATTTACATTTATTTGAAACAGTACTGAAATTTTAAATTTCAGTACAAATTTATTAAACTGTCCTATGTTAATTACAGAAATTGATCTGCCGACACAAATACTAGCGTACTCAGAACCCAGCAAAAAAAAAAAATTCTGCACTTTTTCTTTTAAAAAAAAAAAAAAAAAAAAAAAAAATCTGAAAAACTGTACATATATTTGAAACAATACTGAAATTTAAAATTTTGGCACAAATTTATTAAAATTTCCTATGTCAATTACAGAAATTGATCTGTCGACACAAATACTAGCGTACTTCACAACCCAGCAAAAAAATTCTGCACTTTTTTTTAAAAAAAAAATCTGCAAAAATTTACGGTTATTTCAAACATTTTTGCAGAAATCTGCCAATAATCTGCGAAAATTTTCAAATTCACCATTGTAGCCATTTTCAAGTATGGAATTAATTTTCAGAATATCCATACTTAAAAAAAAACTGCGATTGTGAATTTGAAGTGTTTCGTACATTTTCTGCAATTTTTTGCAGAAAATGTTTCAAAAGCCGTAAATTATTGCAGAAATTGTTTCAAATAACCACAAATTATTGGATTTTTTTTTAAAAAATTGCATGTATCTCGTTGTATACACGTTGCACTTGTATAGTGTCTTGTCTTGTAAATATGAAGAGTGTGTTGTTCAAATTTAAAATAATTCTGACACATACAACGTTATATACAGCTTTCTGAGTTGGGGAATTTTAATATTGAGAACCCTATATATGTTATATTTGTACCTCAGAGACGAGCGAAATTTGGCGATTTTTGTTTTATTGCATATTATGTCTAAAAAATTCGAACCATACCATCAAAATTCACTTATTTTTTTTTTAACATTTAGCGAGAGCAATGAAAGCCCTGGCCCAAAACTTTAGTTCTGAGTAGGATTAACTTTATTCCTTCTCCTGTAAGTTGTCCAAATATGACTTATTCTCGTCTGGCTCTGAGGCAAGGCAAGATAAAATATATCGAGCCTACTCTATATTAAACAAAGGTTTTATTTCTTAGAAAACAAAGCCTTTTAGGAGAAGACGTTCCAATTACATGACACAATCCGACATATACCCCAATCAAGATGGAAACACCACGAGAACCCCATTGTCATCAATCCCTCCCAGAAGACCAAATCATTTCTGAAAACCTCATAAAAGCCAACATCCACACTACCCTTCAACCTCAGCTATCCACAATACCAATGAATTCCCCATATAAAAACACCCCTTCCTAAGGTTGTTAAAAAGCGACTTGAAAGAAATCCCTTGCCGACTCAGCAGGGAAAACCGTTTCCAGGGGTTTCTTCTCACATGCGCTGCAGTGAAAACATTTTCCAGGGGTTTCTTCCCTGTTTGGATGGGGCGATAGGGATAATACACTGGGAGTAAGCAGTTTTATTTCCTTGGAGGATGGTGTAGGGAAGGGGGGTGCTTCAGAAAACTGGGGGGGGGGGGAGGGGATAGTTCGACGTATCTTGTCTCAGACGCCGGAGTGTCCGGCTGCGTGTCACGTGACCCTGTCGGATCGAAGTCCCGGAATTTTTCCCGTTTCATTTGTTCGCTGGATGGGGTTTTGAGGTGTTGGGATATTTGTAGGAATTCTGATTTGGGGATGTTTGAGGTTTTGTTGTATGTGTCGAGAAAAAAGGGAATTTTTTGGGATTTAAATGCTTTGGGAGTTCAATAATTTCGATGGGGTTTAGGTGAATTTCAACAGTTTCTAGTCATTCTCTGACGGTAAAGCAAAATATTGATGTCGTATTTGTATTTATTTATTTATTTTGTAATATATCGTTCTTGTAGTCTTCTGCACAGTAGTCAACTAACAGAAGAAAAATGTAATTAAATATACATTTTGGGCTGTGGAATTATATGAAAGTCAATAAAGAGCAATATGAAAGTCAATAAATCGATAGAAAACTAATTGTAATGTTAAACTAAAACCTACACTACTAGTAGATCTGGGAACAATAAGCCAAGCAACCGAATTCAAAATATATAAAATATATATATATATATATATATATATATGTGTGTGTGTGTGTATTATACTTCGATTTTATGACTTCAGAGAATATTCATGCCAAATTTGAAGTAATTCGAACAAAGCATGTGGTCGTTACCGCGTAACAAACATATGCCCAAAGACCCAAAGGTCGCGCTGTCACACGGTATCTGTCACACGGTACTGTGCATATCGATTAGCATTTAAAAAATACATTGTCATTAATAATAAAAGAAAGTATCTGTCTGTTTATCACAAAACACATACTTCCTCTTGTATAAAAGGCTGAAAATTTATATATAAGTACGATTCATCCTCAAGATGTGCACCTGAGGATCTGTTTTTAAAAATTCCTTTAGTTTTTTTTAAAATAATTTTAATAATATTATAAATATTGCAAAAGAAACATTAAAAAAATAATTTCTAAGATCTAAAACGTACCATTGTAGCTTTTGTAAATGAGTCATGGATAGCGCGCGGGACTTCCGACGCAGTAGGTCGCGGGTTCGAGTCTCCAACAGAAGTCACACAATTTTTTTAATGTATATCTTGAACGGGTTCCCCGACAACGCTGGGAAAAACAACTAATTGTTTTATTCTCATGATGGTTGCTGGCGATTTATAAACCAAATCCAACGTGAAACCAAATCTTTCTTTAAAAGCAAAAAGGAATTCGCGAGAACACAACTAAAACTCAAAGCAGCATTAAAAGTTGGAATGTGTCTGGAAACTCCACCCGTTTTTAGAACAGCGACAGGAGACAAAGTGTTTTTCTCTTTCATCCTGAACTTAAAAATATATTATACTGAATATCCGAAGGAAGTTTTCGATCAAAATACGCCGTTTTTTATTTCACGCTATTCTGCTTCCCCAAGTTGGCGACTACGTGGCGCCAACTCGATGGCAAAATCGCCTATTCTCATGCAAAAATGATCCAATTTGGCTGTTTCACCTCTAAGCGCAAATTTATATGCGACGGGGTGCACATTTTTAATTCGTTTTCGTTTGTTTGTTTTTCTTTTGTAAAATATTTCATGGTGGGATGATCTTTTTTTTCTTTTTTGCATGTTTTGTTGTTAATTGTTTCATCATTTCGTAAACATTTTTTTTTAAAGTTATGTCAGTGGCGGCCCGTGGTCGAAAATGTTAGTGCAGCCGAAATCATGTGAATCCCCCCCCCCCCCCCCTATTTTTCAAAAACCATACATGAACGGAAGTTATTTATTATTCACTTCGCAAAGCAAAGTTTCCTTTCAATTTTTACAAAATGATAACATGCGAAAAAAATAGAAAACACTTACTTATTGTTTGAAAATTAAAGCAATCCTGCTTTCTTTTAAACATGCGAATCGGTTAATTTTAATATTAACTTACATAACGAAACAACAGCAGGACCATGTCCTGAAACAACAGCACACAGTAAATGTATCACGAAAACCATTTCCGTTTGGAGATATTATCGTAAGTTCTCGTTTCATCCCACGAGCCAATCAGCATATCGAACCTGAAGTGCAGCTAAAACAAGAAAATTCATTTCGGCTGTACCTTCTCACAAATGCAGTGCATTAGCATTAGGCGAATCTCTATACTACGTAGAGGTTGCCATGGCAACGATGCAGCCGATTTCGAATTTCGCTTTTTAGCTGCAATTTTGATTGAATGGAGTTTTTTCCCCTCCTGAATTGTGCATTACGGTAACATGCTTGCTATTTATCGGAGATTTTGTTTACTACCATAGAAATTTCATTTTCAATTATAATCTTCATTTAAGAAAATTAGTAAAATATCTGATTTTAGTTTTAAAATACACTAATGAATTTAGGTGCAGTCCGGCTGTACTTTCTGTAGTGGGCGAGCCGCCACTGAGTTATTTTGTTGAAGTATATATTTTGAAAATTAGTTAAAAATGACAGTTAGTTTTTTGAAAATTAGTTTTGAAAATTAAAAAAAAAGTATATGTTCAGTTAGCTTTCTAATTATTTTAAGAATTTTTTTAGATATTTTCTCAATCTTTGGTTTTTGACTCGAAATGTATTTAAAATCAACTATATGAGGTATTAGGATAAAAATAGTACTAAGTTACACTATTAGGGTAATCCGTTTCAAACACTCGCTTGACAAACACTCGCAGCACTCGCTTGACAAACACTCGCAGCACTCGCTTGACAAACACTCGCAGCACTCGCTTGACAAACACTCGCAGCACTATTGACAAAAATTCGTACCATAAGAAATAAGGCGCCAATGTTTAGAAATAAAACAAGGACCATACATGGTGTCAGGTGGAATAGATTACTTATCTTCTTTTTGTCGGTGAGATTTTTGTGTGCGACTAATCCCTATTTCTGCTGAATCCATCGTATAGAATTGCCGTTATGTTCATTTTCAATAATATAAAAATACCTTTTGACGTGAATACGGCTATAAAGTCTATATGGGATACCTTTCCGCACAGAGTTATGCACTAAAAACCGACACCTGTCAAATCCTTTATTATGTATCTCTATCCATTTAAGCAATCGACATCAAATAATGTGGAAATCCATCTTATGAGCAACTATTTTAAATTTGTCAGGTCTCTTTGTTAAGATGGTTTGCACAGAAGCTGAGATCAGCAATATTAAATCACGCTACTCAATTTTTAGAAAGTACGGTTGCTTAAATTTGAGTACTCATTTACGATGCAATTGTACTAAAAAAAAATAATAGGTTCAGGTACTCATTTTTAAGTACTTTTTGTGTACAGTGTACGTCTCTTGAACGTGACATACACGTAGAAGTTTCTACAAAGATTTCACTGGTAAGTCTCGATCTTCGAGCATGGATCCCTCATAGTAGAGAAATCATAAGGTTATAACCCCGCTAACATCAAAGTGAGGCCAACATGTGTGGTCTCAGACACGTGGTTTACTACGTCATCTATTCACAAAAAATTTCTAGTTCATTCATAAAAATATCCTGTACTTCATGAAGTAACACATTAACTATTATTTCCAAATCACAAGTCAATCGCTAACGTTTTTTCATTAATAAATTTTGAAAGGAAGTCACGTGTCTGGTGCCATCAGGTCTGAGATGTTTGTATCACGATGCTGACGTCATATTCGTTCTACTACAGTCCATTCATGCTCGAAGGTCTGGATATAGAATTACAGTGTTATGTGCAAAAACCAGACATCTCCATTTTTTTCAAATAAGAAAAACCTCGTAAAAAGTTGAAAAAGTAAAACCGGTCTGGGCTTGAGGAAGGTATTTTTAATGTTTTATCCAAATTTAATAATTTTTAAAAAACGTTAAGTATTTTTTAGAGTGTTTTATCGTCTTTTCTGAACAATTTTGAAAAAAGTAGAACTGTCTGTGTCCCCCCCCCCCCCCCATCAATTCAAATGTCTACTAATAACTACTTAAAAACCATTTAAGACAACTCCGTAAAGCAGCACCATCTTTCTTCTTTGTCCACACAACACAGAATCGATTACTAAATGACGAAAGATCGATTTATCGTCAAGCACACGTTACACATTCAATAAACTCGAGTTTTTAATCGATAGCTAGGTAACTTGCTACTAAACTATCAATTTTAAACCTTCAAACAGTTCACTGAGCAATCAACTCCCTTCCAAAACCGAAAGGGTCTGTTTCCGACGTTCCATTACCATGTTAACGTTGAAAAGTGTATTTTATTTGTTTAAAGTCCTGATCTTTGTTTTCGTCAGGTCATAACAGCGCGATCACAATCAGATCAATGCAGATGCTTATAGGAGCGTGTATAGTGGCTTATGTGGTGATAAACGATTGTTTAATATTATTTAAAAAGAAGGGTTGTCAGAAACAATCAGTTTTGTACTATAACTTTTGGTTTGTTGCTAAAATAGTATGTAGCAATGATTTGAAGATCGTAAAATTGGACATAAATTATATCTAGTTTTTTCGTGTTATTAACGGAAAAAAATCTCGTCTCTATTAAATTCAATTACATTTTTGGTACGACATCATACACCTCTGAATTCCGTTCAGGGTTCGAAATTAACGGTCGTTAGTCGTATTTTGTACCTAAAAATTTTAGTTTGACGATCGTAATTTTACACCCAATGATCATTTTTGACGCTTAACTTTTTATGAAAATTTCAGTTTGACGACCGTAATTTAACACCCAATGATCATTTTTGACGCCTAACTTTTTATGAAAATTTCAGTTTGACGACCGTAATTTTCCCCCAATGATTAATTTTGACACTTAACTTTTTCTGAAAATTTCAGTTTGACGACCGTAATTTAACACCGAATAATCATTTTTGACGCCTAACTTTTTATGAAAATTTCAGTTTGACAACCGTAATTTAACACACAATGATCATTTTTGACGCCTAACTTTCTATGAAAAATTCAGTTTGACGACCGTAATTTAACACCCAATGATCATTTTTGACGCCTAACTTTCTATGAAAAATTCAGTTTGACGACCGTAATTTAACACCCAATGATCATTTTTGACGCCTAACTTTTTATGAAAATTTCAGTTTGACAACCGTAATTTAACACCCAATGATCATTTTTGACGCCTAACTTTTTATGAAAATTTCAGTTTGACGACCGTAATTTTTCCCCAATGATTAATTTTGACGCCTAATTTAAAAAAAAAAAAAATTCAGTTTGACGACCGTAATTTTACATCCAATGGTCTTTTTGGGCGCCTAACATTATTTGACGAATTGTAGTGCTATTGGCTATTTTTTAATTTTTCCATTAAAACCCATTTTGAATGCCTATTCTTTGAAGTTCATTTTAGCCAATAATAAGTGGATAAGCTGCAATAAGAAAAACTGTATTTTTAGCGATATACAAATTGATATGTAGAAGATAAAATATATAAACATCTGTATATATAATTCTCTTACGCAGTGATTGAAAAACGCTGTTTTTCTCTACGCGGAATGGCAACGGTTAGTTTATTTACGAAATTCTGTTGCACCCGCATTTATATTTTGCCATTATATAAGCCATTTTGACGATTAGCCTCTTCAATACATTAGTAAATAATTATTTTGTTGATGTCAGCTAAAATTAAAAAGAATATAAGCCCTATTACCTTAAAATAGAAGTTTTGAAAAACGCTTTTCCAAATTTTACATGAGCGAAATATTGAGGTGGCGCCATCTGTTGGCAATTTTGAAAACTATATTTCTATGAACTTCATTTTTATGACGTAATAACTAAGTAACGAACACACTTTTGGTAAGCAAGAGTATGGTAAGCTTAACGTCAATAATGCCAAAACAAACTACCAATAACGTTATAAATTAAACTAAAACGCAGGAAAGGTGTGAAAATAACGTGGAAAATAATAAATAATGGTATAAATAAAATAATAAATAATGGCTTGCCAGTTGTTCCATTGTTTTCATTTGTAGTTTAAAAGAAATTAAATTATTTTATATTGATTTACATGGCGCAAAATTGTATTGATGCCAAGTTGAATTATAATTTAAATTTACAGTTTCAATGTTTCAAGTTTTTAGTAATATAATTAAAAAAAGTATTGTGTTACTAGGACACATTGTTATTGTGTCCTACCTTTTAGCGAGCGAAGCTAGTAGTGGTTTGCGAAGCAAACCTATGCGGATTGCGTAGCAATCCTCTGGGGGTTGGCGGAGCAGGGGACGGAGCCTACTAGTGTTTAATATTTCTATAACAATTTGAGAAGGGAAAAACATACAAAATCATTTAAAAAAAATTTTGTTGGGGTATGGCTGCTTACAATATGCTTCAACCACGTCCATAGAAAGAATTGGTTATGAACGTTCCATAAGTTACAGTTAGAATTCAATTGAAATATCTAATATTTTTATCCTTTTGTCACTTTTCAGGAAGGCAACGAGGTCCCTTTCGAGAAGTCCGACGGAGGCGGGTGGTCTAGTTGGAGCGGCTGGAGCCCTTGTTCCAGGAGCTGCAGCGGAGGCGTCACCTACCAGATCAGGAAGTGCGAGAGGAAGGTGGGGTGCGAAGGGGAGACGTCCAAGTACAAGATATGCAACATGCAGGTGAGACATACGGAATCTAGCATCAAGCTTCCGAAACAAATGTCCTGCTCAACGGCCGTCGATGATTGATATTGTTTTAACTGGGGAGCAGCGACACATTTCATGACGTTTCCATTTCTTGAGGGGAGGTGTTCGTTTTTTGTTTTATAAGAAAATAAACATAATATTACCCTCCTAAGCATACAAAAGTGTATTTAAATTTGTTTTATAATTTTTTACGTTTTTCCTATTTTGTATTTCTTTTTATCTACACGCCACTATTTGATCTTCCTTGCAAATAGTAGTAGAGAATCATCAAAGAAAAAGATTTATCTCATAAAACTTTACCAATAGCTCACTGTGCAGCTCTAGTGCGACGTTATTTAACCAAACCAAACATAAAACTTTAAAAATACTAAATGTGTGGTAATTGCAGAGTTTCCAAATTCGTTCCTTTCGCGAACAAAAAATATCCCCGTGTATGTATAAGGAACTGCTGCATTTTAAATATGATCACGTTAAATATGTTATTTAACAAAATACACAGATTTAATAAATGTCGCACTAGAGCTGTACATTGGACGTTGATATTTTTTACAATTGACGACGGTTCGGGGCCTATCTCGAAGGATAGACCCGGGAACAATGCATTGTATTTTTTAACCATGGTTAGATGACGAAGATAACATCTGAACTGGCACCCGACGCAATCTCAATAGGCGTTAGGACATTGGACCCCAATCAGATTTATCGTGCAATAGTCCCGTATACACGCCAGTATAATTTGTTGGATGTTCTGGACGACTTTTTTTTAGTGAAGTTCAACCTTTCGATCGCAAGATCTCTACTTTTTTTACTTTTCTTTGTCAAGTCCACCACACGGGCTCGAACTAGAAATCCTCTGATTACCAGCTGAACGCCTTTATTCACTTGACAACTGAAAGCCCCCTTTCAATTTTGGGCTGCATACAATCAGTTTCCATGATGAATATTTCCGGTTTTTTTATTGTAAACGAATTCCATCCATATTGTATTTCCTATGGTAATAGCATAGGGATTTTTACTTAGTACTGCTATTCAGGGCCGGGTTTAGGCATAGACTACGTAGGCTGCAGCCTAGGGGACCTAGGGGCTGCAGCCTAGGCAACACACATCAAAATAAATAAAATACAAATCCTAATGAAAAAAATATACTATAATTTTTTTATAAGGAAGAAAAATTCTATTTTTTTAACAGATTTGTAAAATGTAAATTTATCCTATTATTTCTATGTTCTTTCATAAAAATATGTTAGATTTGTCATAATCACAATGGCATTGTTTTTCTTATTTAAAAAAAAAAAAAAAAAAAAAAAATTAACCTGTATTCCATACTCCCCGTCCCTTAATTTGGGGGGGGGGGGGGGGGGAATGCACCTCATATTCAACCCATGGTCCACTAACTCTGAATCAGACTCTGCTGCTATTCTTGCTGTTTCTATTCATCTAAATCCAGAATTCCATTTCAGTTGGTTAACATTCATAGTGGAACGAACAGTACACAAACTAGAGACTATATCAAATCAATATGCGCCGAGTGAAGGGGACAAAGACAAATTAAATCCCAACAAATCAAAAGTCATTTTAGATAAAATTTCTACTCAAAAATGATTTGCTACTTCAATTACTGGATGAAATTAAACCCTGATCTTTTATTGGCGCGCAATGGCCCCGAAATGTACCACTATTTTCAATTTTGACGAATGTATGATAAAAGTTGCGAAAGTATCAACACTTAAACGTTCATTGCGGTTTCAATATATCACGAGCACACTTGTTCTTTAATAGCAACGAACAAGACCTATTTGTAATCAAATAATATGCCAAAGCACTCAAAACTCAATTCCCTTAACAACCATGTTTCATCACAACCCCCTTATAAATATCTACATAAAACCCTCAACTTTATTTGAACAAGACTCCATCCCCTCGGTTACGAATCCCCCCTCGGTTCGAAATCAAAAGATATTTTCAAGAAAGAAATCACAAGAGTCATTCCACAAACCCCGAACAACCAACAAACCGTGAAATCCTTTCAATCCAACCCCCCTCATTTTACATATCGCACAAATCCACAAAGAAACACTCTTTCAAAAAGGGTTAAAACTCATCAAGGCAAATCCCAAAACCCCTTTAGGACATACACAGCCCCCTATTGAGGATAAAATCACCCTAGAAAGTAATATTCAGACTCACCTATAAAAAAAATTCAATAGGTGGCGGGATTCCCTTTATAAAGACCCTCCTTTTCAGTACAGATTAACCAATTACAGATCCACCAATCCCGTCTCATTAAAACTACGTATCACCCCCCATCCACCAATTGAAACTCGTTATCCAATTCAAATCCCCCCCCCCCCCCTTCTGTGAAAGCACTTCAGAAAACCCACGACGACGTCGAAACAATTGTGGACACCCCCCTGCATGTTCGTTAGCGAGCGAAAATCCCAGAATATCGTCCGGCTGAAGCCCCTCAGGGGGGTTTCAGACGATATATAAGGGGTTGGGGGTGGGTACTATTATATGGGGTTTGTGTATCTATATATGGAAGTCATCCATCTGAAATTGGTGGTAGGCACAGCGTCATTATAGATGTTTGGAGGGGCGAGCCCGATGTGGAAGACACTTGAAAAGTTTTGGGGTATGTTCTCTAGTCGTTGGGGGGATCGTGCGGAAGCTAACGGTAACCGTGTTTCTGGATCGTTTGGGAAGGGGGAGGAGGGAATGTTGTCGGCGGAAAGGGGCTTGGGTACAAATTCTGCGATGTAGAATCGTTTGTGAACTTTGAACCCTTAATGGTGGTTTTGAGGATTTTTAACGCTTAGGTAAAGAAAAATTGAACGTTATAATGAATCTTCTTTTCTTTTCTTTGATAGTTCTTCTGCAAAAATTATAATCATATATACAGTAGGATATAATAAAATAGTTTAATAATAATAGAGCTGTGTGTTGTTATTGAAATAAAGATTAATTAGTATTTTCAATGTGTGCCTTTTTTTAAAATTCGGAACGTTGTTTAAATAGAGATAGTTTTAAAATAAACTATCTCATAAAAACTAATATGGGATTTTAAATTTTATATAATTAAGTAACCCTGCATATCAAGCCTATCCCAATACCATAAAGTACTCGAATAACTATTAAAATTATAATAACTGTTAAGAACTATAATAACTATTAAGAATTACAATAATTATTAATAACTGTAATAACTATTAAGAGTAATTATTAAGTAAAGTTAATGGTTTTATCCTAGAGTGGACTGAAGAATTAAAAGAATTAAAATTTTGCTAATAATTGAATGTTAACACGAGCTTTTGAAACAGTAATGTTGTCATTATTGCATGTCGGCGGAAAGGGGCTTGGGTACAAATTCTGCGATGTAGAATCGTTTGTGAACTTTGAACCCTTAATGGTGGTTTTGAGGATTTTTAACGCTTAGGTAAAGAAAAATTGAACGTTATAATGAATCTTCTTTTCTTTTCTTTGATAGTTCTTCTGCAAAAATTATAATCATATATACAGTAGGATATAATAAAATAGTTTAATAATAATAGAGCTGTGTGTTGTTATTGAAATAAAGATTAATTAGTATTTTCAATGTGTGCCTTTTTTTAAAATTCGGAACGTTGTTTAAATAGAGATAGTTTTAAAATAAACTATCTCATAAAAACTAATATGGGATTTTAAATTTTATATAATTAAGTAACCCTGCATATCAAGCCTATCCCAATACCATAAAGTACTCGAATAACTATTAAAATTATAATAACTGTTAAGAACTATAATAACTATTAAGAATTACAATAATTATTAATAACTGTAATAACTATTAAGAGTAATTATTAAGTAAAGTTAATGGTTTTATCCTAGAGTGGACTGAAGAATTAAAAGAATTAAAATTTTGCTAATAATTGAATGTTAACACGAGCTTTTGAAACAGTAATGTTGTCATTATTGCATGTCGGCGGAAAGGGGCTTGGGTACAAATTCTGCGATGTAGAATCGTTTGTGAACTTTGAACCCTTAATGGTGGTTTTGAGGATTTTTAACGCTTAGGTAAAGAAAAATTGAACGTTATAATGAATCTTCTTTTCTTTTCTTTGATAGTTCTTCTGCAAAAATTATAATCATATATACAGTAGGATATAATAAAATAGTTTAATAATAATAGAGCTGTGTGTTGTTATTGAAATAAAGATTAATTAGTATTTTCAATGTGTGCCTTTTTTTAAAATTCGGAACGTTGTTTAAATAGAGATAGTTTTAAAATAAACTATCTCATAAAAACTAATATGGGATTTTAAATTTTATATAATTAAGTAACCCTGCATATCAAGCCTATCCCAATACCATAAAGTACTCGAATAACTATTAAAATTATAATAACTGTTAAGAACTATAATAACTATTAAGAATTACAATAATTATTAATAACTGTAATAACTATTAAGAGTAATTATTAAGTAAAGTTAATGGTTTTATCCTAGAGTGGACTGAAGAATTAAAATTTTGCTAATAATTGAATGTTAACACGAGCTTTTGAAACAGTAATGTTGTCATTATTGCATGTCGGCGGAAAGGGGCTTGGGTACAAATTCTGCGATGTAGAATCGTTTGTGAACTTTGAACCCTTAATGGTGGTTTTGAGGATTTTTAACGCTTAGGTAAAGAAAAATTGAACGTTATAATGAATCTTCTTTTCTTTTCTTTGATAGTTCTTCTGCAAAAATTATAATCATATATACAGTAGGATATAATAAAATAGTTTAATAATAATAGAGCTGTGTGTTGTTATTGAAATAAAGATTAATTAGTATTTTCAATGTGTGCCTTTTTTTAAAATTCGGAACGTTGTTTAAATAGAGATAGTTTTAAAATAAACTATCTCATAAAAACTAATATGGGATTTTAAATTTTATATAATTAAGTAACCCTGCATATCAAGCCTATCCCAATACCATAAAGTACTCGAATAACTATTAAAATTATAATAACTGTTAAGAACTATAATAACTATTAAGAATTACAATAATTATTAATAACTGTAATAACTATTAAGAGTAATTATTAAGTAAAGTTAATGGTTTTATCCTAGAGTGGACTGAAGAATTAAAAGAATTAAAATTTTGCTAATAATTGAATGTTAACACGAGCTTTTGAAACAGTAATGTTGTCATTATTGCATGTCGGCGGAAAGGGGCTTGGGTACAAATTCTGCGATGTAGAATCGTTTGTGAACTTTGAACCCTTAATGGTGGTTTTGAGGATTTTTAACGCTTAGGTAAAGAAAAATTGAACGTTATAATGAATCTTCTTTTCTTTTCTTTGATAGTTCTTCTGCAAAAATTATAATCATATATACAGTAGGATATAATAAAATAGTTTAATAATAATAGAGCTGTGTGTTGTTATTGAAATAAAGATTAATTAGTATTTTCAATGTGTGCCTTTTTTTAAAATTCGGAACGTTGTTTAAATAGAGATAGTTTTAAAATAAACTATCTCATAAAAACTAATATGGGATTTTAAATTTTATATAATTAAGTAACCCTGCATATCAAGCCTATCCCAATACCATAAAGTACTCGAATAACTATTAAAATTATAATAACTGTTAAGAACTATAATAACTATTAAGAATTACAATAATTATTAATAACTGTAATAACTATTAAGAGTAATTATTAAGTAAAGTTAATGGTTTTATCCTAGAGTGGACTGAAGAATTAAAAGAATTAAAATTTTGCTAATAATTGAATGTTAACACGAGCTTTTGAAACAGTAATGTTGTCATTATTGCATGTCGGCGGAAAGGGGCTTGGGTACAAATTCTGCGATGTAGAATCGTTTGTGAACTTTGAACCCTTAATGGTGGTTTTGAGGATTTTTAACGCTTAGGTAAAGAAAAATTGAACGTTATAATGAATCTTCTTTTCTTTTCTTTGATAGTTCTTCTGCAAAAATTATAATCATATATACAGTAGGATATAATAAAATAGTTTAATAATAATAGAGCTGTGTGTTGTTATTGAAATAAAGATTAATTAGTATTTTCAATGTGTGCCTTTTTTTAAAATTCGGAACGTTGTTTAAATAGAGATAGTTTTAAAATAAACTATCTCATAAAAACTAATATGGGATTTTAAATTTTATATAATTAAGTAACCCTGCATATCAAGCCTATCCCAATACCATAAAGTACTCGAATAACTATTAAAATTATAATAACTGTTAAGAACTATAATAACTATTAAGAATTACAATAATTATTAATAACTGTAATAACTATTAAGAGTAATTATTAAGTAAAGTTAATGGTTTTATCCTAGAGTGGACTGAAGAATTAAAAGAATTAAAATTTTGCTAATAATTGAATGTTAACACGAGCTTTTGAAACAGTAATGTTGTCATTATTGCATGTCGGCGGAAAGGGGCTTGGGTACAAATTCTGCGATGTAGAATCGTTTGTGAACTTTGAACCCTTAATGGTGGTTTTGAGGATTTTTAACGCTTAGGTAAAGAAAAATTGAACGTTATAATGAATCTTCTTTTCTTTTCTTTGATAGTTCTTCTGCAAAAATTATAATCATATATACAGTAGGATATAATAAAATAGTTTAATAATAATAGAGCTGTGTGTTGTTATTGAAATAAAGATTAATTAGTATTTTCAATGTGTGCCTTTTTTTAAAATTCGGAACGTTGTTTAAATAGAGATAGTTTTAAAATAAACTATCTCATAAAAACTAATATGGGATTTTAAATTTTATATAATTAAGTAACCCTGCATATCAAGCCTATCCCAATACCATAAAGTACTCTAATAACTATTAAAATTATAATAACTGTTAAGAACTATAATAACTATTAAGAATTACAATAATTATTAATAACTGTAATAACTATTAAGAGTAATTATTAAGTAAAGTTAATGGTTTTATCCTAGAGTGGACTGAAGAATTAAAAGAATTAAAATTTTGCTAATAATTGAATGTTAACACGAGCTTTTGAAACAGTAATGTTGTCATTATTGCATGTCGGCGGAAAGGGGCTTGGGTACAAATTCTGCGATGTAGAATCGTTTGTGAACTTTGAACCCTTAATGGTGGTTTTGAGGATTTTTAACGCTTAGGTAAAGAAAAATTGAACGTTATAATGAATCTTCTTTTCTTTTCTTTGATAGTTCTTCTGCAAAAATTATAATCATATATACAGTAGGATATAATAAAATAGTTTAATAATAATAGAGCTGTGTGTTGTTATTGAAATAAAGATTAATTAGTATTTTCAATGTGTGCCTTTTTTTAAAATTCGGAACGTTGTTTAAATAGAGATAGTTTTAAAATAAACTATCTCATAAAAACTAATATGGGATTTTAAATTTTATATAATTAAGTAACCCTGCATATCAAGCCTATCCCAATACCATAAAGTACTCTAATAACTATTAAAATTATAATAACTGTTAAGAACTATAATAACTATTAAGAATTACAATAATTATTAATAACTGTAATAACTATTAAGAGTAATTATTAAGTAAAGTTAATGGTTTTATCCTAGAGTGGACTGAAGAATTAAAAGAATTAAAATTTTGCTAATAATTGAATGTTAACACGAGCTTTTGAAACAGTAATGTTGTCATTATTGCATGTCGGCGGAAAGGGGCTTGGGTACAAATTCTGCGATGTAGAATCGTTTGTGAACTTTGAACCCTTAATGGTGGTTTTGAGGATTTTTAACGCTTAGGTAAAGAAAAATTGAACGTTATAATGAATCTTCTTTTCTTTTCTTTGATAGTTCTTCTGCAAAAATTATAATCATATATACAGTAGGATATAATAAAATAGTTTAATAATAATAGAGCTGTGTGTTGTTATTGAAATAAAGATTAATTAGTATTTTCAATGTGTGCCTTTTTTTAAAATTCGGAACGTTGTTTAAATAGAGATAGTTTTAAAATAAACTATCTCATAAAAACTAATATGGGATTTTAAATTTTATATAATTAAGTAACCCTGCATATCAAGCCTATCCCAATACCATAAAGTACTCGAATAACTATTAAAATTATAATAACTGTTAAGAACTATAATAACTATTAAGAATTACAATAATTATTAATAACTGTAATAACTATTAAGAGTAATTATTAAGTAAAGTTAATGGTTTTATCCTAGAGTGGACTGAAGAATTAAAATTTTGCTAATAATTGAATGTTAACACGAGCTTTTGAAACAGTAATGTTGTCATTATTGCATGTCGGCGGAAAGGGGCTTGGGTACAAATTCTGCGATGTAGAATCGTTTGTGAACTTTGAACCCTTAATGGTGGTTTTGAGGATTTTTAACGCTTAGGTAAAGAAAAATTGAACGTTATAATGAATCTTCTTTTCTTTTCTTTGATAGTTCTTCTGCAAAAATTATAATCATATATACAGTAGGATATAATAAAATAGTTTAATAATAATAGAGCTGTGTGTTGTTATTGAAATAAAGATTAATTAGTATTTTCAATGTGTGCCTTTTTTTAAAATTCGGAACGTTGTTTAAATAGAGATAGTTTTAAAATAAACTATCTCATAAAAACTAATATGGGATTTTAAATTTTATATAATTAAGTAACCCTGCATATCAAGCCTATCCCAATACCATAAAGTACTCTAATAACTATTAAAATTATAATAACTGTTAAGAACTATAATAACTATTAAGAATTACAATAATTATTAATAACTGTAATAACTATTAAGAGTAATTATTAAGTAAAGTTAATGGTTTTATCCTAGAGTGGACTGAAGAATTAAAATTTTGCTAATAATTGAATGTTAACACGAGCTTTTGAAACAGTAATGTTGTCATTATTGCATGTCGGCGGAAAGGGGCTTGGGTACAAATTCTGCGATGTAGAATCGTTTGTGAACTTTGAACCCTTAATGGTGGTTTTGAGGATTTTTAACGCTTAGGTAAAGAAAAATTGAACGTTATAATGAATCTTCTTTTCTTTTCTTTGATAGTTCTTCTGCAAAAATTATAATCATATATACAGTAGGATATAATAAAATAGTTTAATAATAATAGAGCTGTGTGTTGTTATTGAAATAAAGATTAATTAGTATTTTCAATGTGTGCCTTTTTTTAAAATTCGGAACGTTGTTTAAATAGAGATAGTTTTAAAATAAACTATCTCATAAAAACTAATATGGGATTTTAAATTTTATATAATTAAGTAACCCTGCATATCAAGCCTATCCCAATACCATAAAGTACTCGAATAACTATTAAAATTATAATAACTGTTAAGAACTATAATAACTATTAAGAATTACAATAATTATTAATAACTGTAATAACTATTAAGAGTAATTATTAAGTAAAGTTAATGGTTTTATCCTAGAGTGGACTGAAGAATTAAAATTTTGCTAATAATTGAATGTTAACACGAGCTTTTGAAACAGTAATGTTGTCATTATTGCATGTCGGCGGAAAGGGGCTTGGGTACAAATTCTGCGATGTAGAATCGTTTGTGAACTTTGAACCCTTAATGGTGGTTTTGAGGATTTTTAACGCTTAGGTAAAGAAAAATTGAACGTTATAATGAATCTTCTTTTCTTTTCTTTGATAGTTCTTCTGCAAAAATTATAATCATATATACAGTAGGATATAATAAAATAGTTTAATAATAATAGAGCTGTGTGTTGTTATTGAAATAAAGATTAATTAGTATTTTCAATGTGTGCCTTTTTTTAAAATTCGGAACGTTGTTTAAATAGAGATAGTTTTAAAATAAACTATCTCATAAAAACTAATATGGGATTTTAAATTTTATATAATTAAGTAACCCTGCATATCAAGCCTATCCCAATACCATAAAGTACTCTAATAACTATTAAAATTATAATAACTGTTAAGAACTATAATAACTATTAAGAATTACAATAATTATTAATAACTGTAATAACTATTAAGAGTAATTATTAAGTAAAGTTAATGGTTTTATCCTAGAGTGGACTGAAGAATTAAAATTTTGCTAATAATTGAATGTTAACACGAGCTTTTGAAACAGTAATGTTGCCATTATTGCATGAAAGGAGTAACAAATACGTAACTTACCTCTAATTTCTATGGCGTGTACACGGGACTGATGCGGGCCCCCAGTTGCCCAGTATATGAAGACGTTATGCTAGTAATCAAAGGATTGCGAGTTCGAGCCTCATGGACTTGACAAAGAAAAGTAAAAATGTAGTGATTTTGCGATCGGAGGGTTGCCGGCTTTGCTACTAAAATACTAGAAAGTCATCTAAACAATATCCAACAAATTATACTAGCGTGTATACGGGACTGGGGCATGATAAATCTGATCGGGGTCAAATGTCCTGACGTCTATTGAGGTTGCGTCGGGTGCCAACTAACGTGTTGTCCTCGTCATCTGACCATGGTTAAAAAATTCGATGTGTTGTTTCCGGGTCTTTCCTTCTTGATAGGTCCCGAACCGTCGCCAATAGCCCACTATGAAGCTCAATTGTGACGTTAATTAACCAAACCGAACGGGACGGGTGCACGTCAAATCCGATCGGGATCCAATCTCCTGATGCCTCATGAGGATGCGTCGGGTGCCAGCTCAGGTGTTGTCCTCGTTATATGACCATGGTTCCAAAATATGAAGCATGGTTCCCGTGTCTTTTCTTCGAGATAGGTCCAGAACCATCGCCAATAGCCCAATGTGCAGCTATTGTGCGAGGTTAATTAACCGAACCACAAGTTCTCATTGTACTACGCCACATTACAGATCCAATTTTTTTAGGGAATGTAGGAAAAGGTTTAAACTGGAAATCCAAGTAAGCATTTTTTAAAATTTGAATTAGTTTTGAATTTATAAATTTTTTAACCATTTAAACACGCTCCACTCATTTGAAGTTTTTTCACCCTCATTTTTGCAACGTGATTTCTAAAATGCTGGGTAAGTTAAATGTCATATTTTCTTATTTAAAAAAATATACTAATGTTATTTAAAACTTCATCTTTCCAATGTCATAAAGATTATATTTATATCTTTACAATTAAATTAGATATTGTTAATTAAGCTAGGTATTAAAATTAGTGAAGAAGCAATATTTCTTCGCAAATATCCAGAATATTTTAATTTGTGACTTTTTTTTTCTCATTGTTCCGCAAACATCTCAAAAAGTAAATCTCCTGACATTAGGAAATTGTATCAGTTTTTTAAGAAAGGTTTGAAGAATAAGGTGAATATATATTTTTTTCAATATGATCAGTATTTTAGACGTTATTTAATGTTAAAATCATAATTTCATAAAATTTCAAAAAAAGTTCATATACTTTTGAATACTTGTCTTCCAATTTTCATCAAAAAAAATAAATTAGGACATTGATTTAACTATTGGCTACAAATGATCTAGAGCATTTTTGATAATTCGATTTAGTTTTGTAGTTATAAATTTTTAAACAATTCACAAAATGTCTAAAATAATCGAAAATTTTGTATATTTTTTCTGAAGTGAAAAATTAAAACTGCTCTAAGTAGTTCAAATATATATATATTTTTCTCATTAAAAAATTATAGTCATGTTCACAAAGTCCTCCGCTGTTGGATGGTATCAAGATTGAAATTCTTTCTTGAAAATTAAATTAAATGTAGCTATTTATGTGAAGCACTGTAAACACCTTATAAAATATGGACGGTCGAAAACAGAGGCAGTCGGAATATGGGCAACCCATTTTCCTATGATTTAATATATATTTTTTTGGCGTATTATTTTTAGTGCCAACACTCTTACGTATTTAGTAGTTTTAAATGAAAGTTGGCGTTTAGAGTAAAAGTCGACTCATTTATGCGTGTCGCATAATCTGTTGGAACATGTTTCCCTTTTCAAACAGTAGAAACAATTGAGCTGAAACACAATTGGTAAGAATTTAACACTTACAGACCTAGCTGTTTTAAAGGCAGCTAAACAAGTATTGTGGTTAGGCCATATTGTCATTGTCTACAGTGTATGAAGCCAGCATTGGTTTGAGAAGCAAACCAAAGAGGATTACGTAACAGTCCTCCGGGGGTTGGCGGAGCGTCAGCGGAGCAGGAAGCAAAGCCCCCTAGTAATTTACAAAAAAATAGATATCCTTATAATAATTAAAAAAACAAATACTCAGTTTTTAAGTTAAATATAGGCGTAATATTATTTATTTAAAGATTCCAAATTTTCCTGATTATTCATTAATTTAAATTAGTTTTAATTCTGCCGTGGAAAGATTAGAGTTTTATTTTTTTGGTATTGAATAAATTTACAATTAAATTTTAAAATGCATTATTTGTGTTTTAATGTATGTTTAAATTCTATTTTCTGTTTACAAAGTGTATATATTTAGGAACAAATGGTGCATATTAAACATTATTAACTAAATGTTAAGTAGCTTAAATTTTAGTTACAACCGATATACTGTAAATACTTAAATGCATTAATTGCTTTAAAAACGTTCGCTGTATTGAATAAATAAACATTTGATTTAATCAGCAATAAAAATTCCCACTAGACAAACTATTATTTTATTAAAAAAAAACATGAATAATAAATATTAACAAAAAGATATCTCGTAAATATACTGGCGGGAAAAATTGAAGGAACATCATAAAATCAAGTTTAACCCCCTGAGCGGTTAGAAAAAATTACAAAATTGTAAAGTTGTTTTCTTTGTAAAATAGTTAACATTATATTTACAAGCATGGATATTATGCATATATTTTAAGTTTTATTATTTTAAAAGATACAGCTTCCAAAAAATACCTAAATGCTTTACGTTTGAAAAATATTTCAGAATCGAATATTTCTATGAATTTAAACTTTATGTATATTACTATAAAAACTGGAAATTCATATATATATATATATATATATATATATATATATATATATATATATATATATATATATATATATATATATATATATATATATATATATATATATATATATATATATATATATATAATGTCCTGGAAATTGAATATATCTAACAATCCAACTCACTTTATATAGAAACTACATTTTCCTAATATTTGCACACTATAAATCATATACTGAATTGATCTGTAGATGGCTATCATGACAACCTTAACACCGCATCGTTTACATCGTTCATCCCATAGTCTGTTTGCATGTCACCAGTCATCTTAGCGTTCTCACTTCTTCAATCAAATCGAGCATTGTAATACTGTAATAAATTACATTGTAACAATGTTTGGTGACTTTGTTGCGCGGTTCGTTTCATCTTTTGC
Organism: Troglohyphantes excavatus; assembly: GCA_963932185.1. Classification (NCBI taxonomy): domain Eukaryota; kingdom Metazoa; phylum Arthropoda; class Arachnida; order Araneae; family Linyphiidae; genus Troglohyphantes; species Troglohyphantes excavatus. The sequence goes on along the minus strand of OZ010674.1, from coordinate 62,356,107 downwards.
ATTGGTGCATCGTCAATTTTCATATCATCTTTGTGATCGTGCTATTGATAACTCAATAGAGGAATTTGAGTTTTGTTTTCTCTTTAGCTGGTTGTTCTGCAAGAAGGATAACTGTTTTTAACATGTATATTAGTATGTGGGTTTCTTTATCCTAATATATCTCCAAAAGGAAATTGATGGATTATGGTAAATAAATCATGAAATCATTTTAAATCCATAAGTGTTATTAAGTACGTATTTTAATCATAAATCTAATATAATACCTCAAAACAGGATAACTGTGGGATACGAGCCCCAGTTGCTCAGTTGGTAAGGCGTTCAGCTACTAATCAGAGGATCGGTGGTTCGAATCCGTGCAATGGACTTGACATAGAAAAGTACAAAAGTAGTGATCTTGCGATCGGAGGGTTGCCAGCTTCGCTACAAAAATACTAGAAAGTCGTCAAGAATATCCAACAAATTATACAGTCGTGTATACGGGACTGGTGCACGATACATCTGATCGGGGTCCAAAGTCCCGACGTCTATTGAAGGCGCTGGGTGCCAGTTCAGGTGTTTCCTCGTCATCTGACCATGGTTCTAAAATAACGAGGTGCATGTATGAATGTGTGTATGAATGTGTGTGTGAATGTGTATGTGTTCCCGGGTCTTTCCTTCGAGATTGATCCCGAACCGTCGCCAATAGCTCACTGTGTAGCTCTAGTGCGACGTTATTAACAAAACAAACAACTTTGGGACACCGAGTAATTTTCGAATTTCCAGCGGATGCCATGAGTTTTAAATTGGTGCGCAGTCACCACTAACGAATCCTCTCGTATGTTCTGCTACCTCCCGGCACTTATTTAAAGCTTAAGGTGCACTGACGTTTTGAAAGGTTTCTCGGTTTTTTGTCAACGTCGTGTTGTCAAGTTTCTATTTTATCTGTAAACTTTCATGCGCCTTTTAAAAAAGAGCAAATACTTAACTACAGACGGATATGTAATTTGAGAAGGCCATCATTTGGCGTGTATTTCATGTGATAGTTAATATTTTGAATAGTTGTGTTTTGTTTTATAACTTCAACATCATAAACTTTTAGCACTGAGCGGGGTTAAATTAACTATTAATGGGGTAAAATTTGGGAACACATTTGAATGCCTGTGATTGTATAGTAAAATCATATTTTGTAAGAGGAGGAGAAAGCTTAATACTTGTAGTATTAGTAATAAAGAGTCACAAAGTTACCCCGGTTTATGATAACTTTGAAATTATCACTTTATTTACGCAGTTCCAAACAGAGTTACATCCAATTTATTGGCATTCTACATCCGTCTTAGCCGGGATTCGAACCGGGGTCCTTTGCGTGGCAGCTCAGTTATGATATTTGAAAAAATATTCTACTATTGAATGGGCTAACAATAGATAGAAGTCTTCCCTCAAACAAAAAATATTTTGTAATCTATTATCTTCCGTTTCATCTCATAACTCTTTGGGTCAACCCAGTGGCAAAGTATACTGCTTGCAAATGGAAGGTTGCGCGTTCGAATGTCTAATTGGTAATTTGCAGTTCATTCCTAAAGAAAGTCGTCTAAAATAACTAAAATTTTTATACGACGTGTATAGAGCATAAAAGGATGCGAAAATGCGTATAATATTAATTTTGAAAATAAAGTTTGTGTATCACAGCTGATTGACATTTTCACACATTATATAAGATTTCAACACCACTGCAGGTGACACCACACCAGGTACTTAAAAATGAGTAACTGAACCTTCTCGTTTTTCTTTTTGAGTACAATTACATTGTAAATATTCGATGACATACTCAAATTTAAGTAATCTTACTTTCTTAAAAAATGACCAGTGTGATTTAATATTGCTAATCTTAGTTTATGTCCAAGTCATATTAACAAAGCGACATGGCAAACTTAAATTAGCTATTCAGAAGATGGTTTTTCATATTATTTTATGCCAATTGCTTAAATGGAAACTGAGTTATTACAACTCAATTTTAGCTTACTTCCCATTCTTTTGTCAGACCTTTTAAACATTTCTTCTGTTTATTACTTCTTCCAAGTCACCCTGGTAGTTTAACGGATAATGCTCGGGACTGCGGTGACATTTTACTTATAGTTCAGTACCTGTTTTTAACAGAAATTACAATAACCGCGACTGAAAGTCCCAATAAATAAATTAGTTTTTATAGGCTATTTTAAATATTTACAACGACCTTTCGGTATAACAACCAACTCGTACTGGTCACGTGATCTGGTTGTTATATCGATGGGCTACTGTGCAGGATGGGCCAAAGTCACTGACATATTTTAAAATGTTATATAAAATGAAGTAATTGGCGTACAAAGATGTGTTTCGGACTAAAACTATATTCACGATCTAAAATTTTGAAGCAAATAAAAATATTAGTCAAAGGCTTCGCCTGTAGATGGCGCTGTACATTAAAAACATCAGAAAGAAACGTTTGTATAAACCACTGAGCTCAAATAATCCTTGGAGTGTATACTAAGCGAACGCTTTTTGCTTTTGCCGTACTGGCTTAAATGGTTTTGGTTTGGTTTTTGTTAATTAACGTCGCACTAGAGCTGCACAGTGGGCTACTGGCCACGGTTCAGGGTCAATCTCGAAGACCCGGGAACACATACACATTCATACATACACCTCGTTATTTTGAACCATGGTCAGATGACGAGGAAACACCTGAACTGGCACCCAACGCCTTCAAGAGACTTCGGGACTTTGGACCCCGATCAGATTGATCGTGCACCAGTCCCGTATACACGCCAGTATAATTTGTTGGATATTCTGGACGACTTTCTAGTATTTTTGTAGCGAAGTTGGCAACCCTCCGATCGCAAGATCCCTACTTTTTTACTTTTCTATGTCAAGTCCATTTCACGGATTCGAATCACCAATCCTCTGATTAGTAGCTGAAAGCCTTACCAACTGAGCAACTGGGGCTCCTACTGGCTTAAATGGAAACGGTGATAAAAAACAGTTTCGGGAAGATCTGTACTTTTAAAATACATAGTAGGAAGAAATTTATGTTTGCAAATATGTTATTTATATCCCATAATACCGATAACATTGGAGAACGCAACTACAACAATTCTCCAATGTTATGCCAATAACATTGGAGAACGCAACTACAACAAACGCCAATACCCCCCTCCCCCCCTCAAAAAAAAGAACAGCCATATTAAATGTCATTTTATCCAAATAAGAGTCATCAATCTAGTTACTATATTTGAGCTCAGTTGTATAAATCAAACGTGGGATCCATTGCCGGGTTTAGAGTTAGTGTGCCCCTAGGCTGAATATCTGTTGTGCCCCCCCCCCCAACTGCGGAAAGGGGGGTGCAAAAAAACCGAGGAGGGAGATTTTTAAATGTACGTAGGAATACACTGTTTTTGTAAATTTCCAATACAAAATGTCAATGATTTCAAAGAATCTTAAGGTGCAATGGCGTTCTGGAATCTATGAAAATGATAATAAAATATTGCACTTTGTATTACCCTCAAATGGCTCTAAGATACAAATGTAAGGAAAAAAACTGATTTCCAAAAAAATAATACAATGCATTGTAATTATCACAATTCAAACATATATTTTTTAAAGAACATAAACAAAATTAGGGTACATTAATATTGTACAAATCTTTTAAGAAAAATAGAATTTTTCTGCATTTTAAAAAGATTGTAGTATGTTATTTTTATTATTATTTGCTTTATAATCTTACTAGATATTTTTTGACTATGTTTGTATGTGTGGTGCAGGGCCCTAGGCTGCAGCTTATGCCTATACCCTGCCCTGATATGAACAAGTAACTCTATCGGCAAAATGTTGAACAAAATTTTTTATTTGCTTTAACATAAGTTTTTAATACGATAAATATTTTAATTTAAGCAACACTTTCATAGGCCAAAGACTTTATTTTATACCAATTATTTTTAGTTTGACAGTGACTTTTGTTCCACCCTGTTGAAACCATATAAAACTAAATTATGTCAACCATAAAAAGAAATATAATATATTAAATTACTTGATTTAATATATCGCTTATCGATCAGATTTATTCACGGTCAACTGGTTTGTAATTTTAATGTTCGATAAAGAAGATTAATGATCTACCATCTCGAGACTGCAACCGTAACGGTGTTTTATTTTATGAACCCAATGACTCTTGACGAAGGTAATTTTAGTTGGCAAATCTATATTTTTTTCACTGTATTAAAGATTTAGTAAATTTCTGTTGATTGAATTATCGTCGTATTGTAGGTTAGATTTAACTCATTGACCATATATTTGGATTCATGGTTAAACTTGTTCTTCATGCGCTTAACTCTTTTAGAACAAAGAATTCTAAATTCTTTTCAAACGCATAAATCAAATGAAACTCAATTATAACTTGAACTCGAATGTTTCCGTAAATATTCCCAGATAAAATCTCCATTATAATTTAATTTATCGAACTTTCTTAACTACGCTATTAAAAATATATATTCAAAAATAATTAAATTGTTCTCATTTTTTAATACATTTATGATAATTGAATTGTAATAACTCAGTTTCTATTTACGCAATCGACAACAAATAATATGAGAAACCATCTTTTGAACAAATATTTTAAGTTTGACAGGTCGCTTGGTTAAGATGGCTTGAACATAAGCTGGGAATAGCAATATTTAATAACACTGCTCATTGTTGAGAAAATTTGGTTACTGAAATTTGAGTACGTCATCGCACATTTACGATGCAATTGTACTCAAAGAAAAACAAGTACATTCATGTACTCATTTTAAGCACATTTGTTTACAGTGTATTCGAAGCGAAAAATATCTTTGGTACATTAATTTGTGTATAGATTATTTGTGGCTTGTAAAGAAATGTCCTTATCTTCCAGAATTGGTTTTAATCTAACCATCATTTTAGTCATTTCCCATTAATTTATTAAAATGTCCAAGAGACGAATTGAACATTATCTCTATATTTAAATCATTATGTACTTAATAACTGTATATAAATAGAGCCAAGAGATCTAATTTAACCCTTGAGAACGTACGCAAAACCAATGCACCTTAAAAATAAGTACCTGAATATACTAGTTTTTCTTTGAGTACAATGGCATCGTACATGAGCGATGGCGTACTTAAATTTAAGTAATCGTACTTTCTCAAAAATGAAGTGTGATTAAATATTGGTAATCTCACATTCTGTTTAAGCCATCTTAACAAAGCGACCTGACAGATTTAAAATAAGTGTTCAGAATATGGGTTTCGACATTATTTGATGTGGATTGCTTAAATGGAAACTGAATCATTACAACTCAATTATCTTTCTTACCGTTCTTTTGGCACACCTTTTTAACATTTCTTCTGTTTATAACTTCTTCACGTCGCCCTAGATAAGACAATGGACTGTGATTCCTGACAATGTGGGTTCGAATCCCAGTAACTCTTGGTTGTATTTGTTGATAATGATTGAAAGTGATTTATGAAGGCGTCCTATATAGGCAAGCAACTGCTCTTTTTATTCTTCGAACTCATGCTCAAGTACATGTCTTTTTCAAAAAAAAAAACTTATGTATTCGGAGCTATATAAGGTTAATAGAATATATGTGGGTATCTTAACACATATTAATAATTAACTCCAAATGAATCTTCTACGTCAAAGAAATGGTTTTAACTCCACATATTTACTACTTCGTAATACAGCTTGTAAAAAGAAAAACGTTTTTTGTTTTATGAGTTGCCACACGGCAGTTTACAAATAATATACAAATATTAATGAATGCTGTGGTTGCCGTCCGATGAAGAGTACAAATTAATGAGTACCGCGGTTGCACGTCCAATGAAGCGGAGCGCTGTCACTACATATACGAGTTAATAATAGGTTAATAGAATTTAATAACTGTTAAATAGAATTTAATAATTCTTTAAAAGCATTTAATAATTGTTTAAGAACATTTCATAATTCTTTAATAGTATTTAATAATTGGTTAATAGAATTTAATTATTGTTTAATAGTGTTTAATAAATGTTTAAGAGCATTTAATAATTATTCGGGGCTATATAAGCATCGAATGTATTCAAAAATGTGTACATTTCACTTATTTCTGGTACCTTTTTTAACAGTGTGCGTCCCTCTTTCCCTCTCCGCATTTTAAAGTCAATAAAATTATTAAATATATAACCACATTTTTCTCAAGGCATACGCCAAAACTAAATGTATACAAGTAAAATACAAACTTTCAAATTCAATGAATCAGGAGAGTTAGTTCAACGTCTACGTACTTCTCAGATTAAAACCAAATTTATAGTCGAAGTAAAATATGCATATCAACAGCGGTCACAAATTTCAAAACATCCATCTCTTTTCACGTCGCCGTATATTAGCTCGACAAAAATGATCATTACCCCCACCTCTTCAAAACGTTAACCCCAACATTCTATACGAGCTTCCACTCCAGGAAAAGGTTACATGAACCCCAACCTCATGTATAATCTCAGTTTTAAAACCCCCAAGAGCGCTGCTGCAGGTACTTTACATGACGTTCAAGGGCTGGCAAACTGCTTCCCGATTGTTGCTTTGAAGTCGCACTAATGCTGCGCAAATTGGGTATCAGCGATTCAAGTGTTTCGGTGGCGAACGTCAAAAATACGACTTTTAAGTATACGAATCTTTCGAAGAGTTTGGGGGGTACTTTGGCATAATTAACTTCTTTGAACCACAAGGTTTTGATTCGGAATAGATTCCCAAACTGAAGATGGATCGTGCGTAATTAGGCTTAGAAAATGGAGCCCAAAGTGGGGTAATTGTTCACCTTTCTTTAGTAGATTTGGGAATATTTTCTTGAAATTATTAGGTCGAGCGCGGTACTTGAATGAAATAATTTGTTTAGGGAGTGTTTACTTTATTTTATATTTTAAATATAGATTTGGGATCAGATATGAGTAGGGCTTCCAGACATCCCAGATTCGTCGGGATAGTCCTGGTTTTCTCACCCTTTTTCCGGGAAGCGTCAAGTGCAGGCTCAAATCCCGGGATTTCCCATCATTCATTCATATGATCCCCGTTTACAAACACTATAAAAGCTGGTATTTCTTTTGAAAATCCCTATTGCCGGTGTAAAAATATCCCTATTTATTGCTGGTGCGATTGACTGCCCCAGCTCTCCCACTAGTACCTTTCTCGGAGCATTGCGAGAACCACTGGTCAAGCCTGAATGATTGATGATTCGATCCCGCCTAAAGGAGATTTCCCCGTCTTTCCCTACATATTGGAGCCCCAGTTGCTCAGTTGGTAAGGCGTTCAGCTACTAATCAGAGGATTGGTGGTTCGAATCCGTGAAATGGACTTGACATAGAAAAGTAAAAAAGTAGTGATCTTGCGATCGGAGGGTTGACAGCTTTGCTACAAAAATACTAGAAAGTCGTCCAGAATATCCAACAAATTATAACGGCGTGTATACGGGACTGGTGCACGATCAATCTGATCGAGGTCCAAAGTCCCGACGCCTATTGAAGGCGTTGGGTGCCAGTTCTTGTGTTTCCTCGTCATCTGACCATGGTTCTAAAATAACGAGGTGCATGTATGAATGTGTGTGTATGTGTTCCCGGGTCTTTCCTTCGAGATTGTCCCCGAACCGTCGCCAATAGCCCACTGTGCAGATCTAGTGCGACGTTAATTAACAAAACCAAACCCTAAATATTGCAGGCATTTCTCTAATCCGTGTGAATTTGCTGTGAGGGGCGTGTTGCGCATCATGTTCAAATAGTAAAATGTTTGCCATGATTGACAAGAAATGATGGATACTGCGTGTGTCCCGAGTTGGCTTTTGTAATTTCTGGTAGCCCTAGATATAGGTATTCTAATTTGTAAATAATTTTTATCTTACTTTATTTGATAAAAGAATAAATACACAAATTTTGTTTTTTTTAAATAACGCATTTATTAAATTATTCTGATGTGTTTAAACGTTAATCCAATTTCTGTTGATGGCAATATAGGAACAGACACATTAAACATTGTGAAAGCATTCACATTTTTAAAAGGTCCGATTTTCTTTTGATTTTTAAGAAAATACTGCATTATTACTTGAACTATTTAAAAATAGCATATTTTTTTAATTTGTCATTTTTTATAAGCTTATAAAAATAGTCTAGATTGTTGGTGTAAAGTTAAACTTAAAATGTTTGTATCTTCTGACTTTTCATTGGACCAGCCGTTTTGCGGTTTAAAAAACAACATTTGATTGGCTTTTTAATCGAAAATTAATATAATTTAATAATTCTTTAATTTAATTTAATAATTGTTTAATACAACTTAATCATTATTTAATAGAATTTAATAAATTTGTTTAATATAATTCAAAAATTGTTTAATTGAATTTAATATTTGATTAATAGCATTTAATAATTATTTAATAGAATCTAATAATTTTTTAATATAATTAAATAATTGTTTAATAGAATTCAATAATTGTTTAATAGAATTTATTAATTATTTAGTAGAATTCAATAATTGTTTAATAGAATTTATTAATTATTAATTAGAATTTAATAGCTGTTTAATATACTTTAATAAATTTAGTAATCGTTTAATAGAATTTAGTAATTGTTTAATATAATTTAATAATTATTTAATTGAATTTAATAATAGTTTAATAGAATTTAATATTTGTGTAATATACTTTAATAATTGTTTATTATAATCTAATAATTGTTTAATAGAATTTAATAATTGTTTAATAGAATTTAATAATTGTTTAATAGAATTTAATAGCTGTTTAATAAACTGTAATAATTTTTTAATAAATTTAATTGAATAATTGTTTAATATATATAATTGAATAATTGTTTAATAAATATAATTGAATAATTGTTTAATAGAATTTAATATCTGTTTAATAGAAATTAATATTTGTTTTTGGCACTCTAAGTTTTTTGGTTGTGGATGTATATCTTTTGAAAGTTGTGATTCTATTGTAATTTCCTTGTAAAGTTTCAGGAGTGACCAATGCGTAAGGTTTGCCGCGCACTAGTAACAATTGAACTGCAAATTTATACAGCTAATCAGCTAACTAATTACGCACTGTTTCTGATTAATTACATGCTACTCAGTTCTGTCAGGCATCAAGATTTCGCAATCGCCAAAGTGAAGTAAAATCGTCAAACTTGCATTACCATAATCCATACAAAATCGTCAAATTGTCGATTATTTGCCAAAGCTGTAAGCGCGGTAGAGAGCGAAAGGATATTTTGTGCAGTGGGCGGAAAAGTTGCTCAGTGGGCGGATACTTGAAGATGTTATAAACAGAAGACATGTTAGAAAACCGTGCCAAAATAATGGGGAGTAAGGTAATTAAGTTGTAATAACTCAGTTTCCATTTCAGCCATCAACGTTAAATAATGTGGAAAACCATCTTCTGTACATTGTAAGGTCGCTTTGTTAAGATAGCTTGAACAGAATATGAGTTTACCAATATTAAATCACACTGTTCATTTTTGTGAAAGTACGGTTACTTAAATTTGAGTACATTATCGCTCATGTACGATGCAATTGTACTCAAAGAAAAACGAGTATGTTCAGGTACATATTTTTAATTACCTTTTTTTTACAGTGTATATATATAAAGAAGAGTATATGTGTGTCTTTCATACAGATCTACAGTGTTTTATTTCGAGGCATCAGTTTTTTTCCCGAAGAACAGTTCAGTTCTCTATCCGAACACTTCAGCTAGTACAAAATAAAAAAAAAACATCCTCTCCCCACTCAAACTTTAACTAGAAATCAATCCGCCAATACTCTGCACTTCAAATACTTTTGATACCTACAAGTAGAAGATTCCTCAATATCTGGAAGGTCCCTCATGCGGCCCAAGTGGATGGGAAGGAAGCTGGAGTTGAGACGACGAGCCCGATTCCGCTCCAAGAGCCACTAGCCGACGAGTGTTGACACTCTGGGAAGACAAAGTTTGGCCCCGAACTCCTCTCCAAATCCAACCCCTAACTAGGTTTAGATCACGTACCTGGCAATAGGGGCTGCTCCAGACGATTGACTTTTGGGACTTTTGGCGTTCGAATTCGGTTTCCGATATTCATCCTCCTGCGTTTGAGATTCTCGGAGTTTTTTTTTATTATTATTAGCTCAAAGAGATTGGCAACTTCAAACGATGCTGTGTTTTGAATTTGGGAGGTTCTAAGTTCGATTCCTTTTTTTTTTTTTTTAAGGGAATGACGTTTGGTCGTTTGTTCAATTATCATTGGTTGTTGTAGCGACGGATATGTGTTATTGATTTGTTCTTCTTTGGATGGGGAGGGGGGAGGAGGATGGATTGGGGGGGCGGGAATTAGCCGAGCAGAAATACTTTTCTGGTGACTGAATTTTTTTCTTGGTTTGACTTTTTTCGGGATATATGAGTGGTTTTGAAGTCTTGTTAGGAATTTATTTGAAAGATATTCTTAACTTTATGGTCGAAAAGATGGCAATGTGTTCAAAAGAATTCGAATATGTTCATCAATGGATCCAAAAATTGTTCAAGTTGTTATAATTTCGAAACTAAAAGATGAGTACATCACTACTTTCTTGACAAAAAGTTTGATTTAATTATTTTAAAGTGAATTCTTTCTTAAGGTAGTAAGGTAGTGTACAAATCGTTAGTATTAATTTAAACTAACAAAACAAAATCGGAATTGCCGATAATTAATATATGCAAGTTATACATTGAGTGGCCAAAATATACCCATATACTATACGCTTCCATTTTCCATAAGCTGAAGTGTATGGGTACATAGTATGTTCAAAGATCCTTTGAGATGATCATTGATTAGAACCTGTTGTAATTTGCTGCATTGGTTGCCCTTTTGCTGTTTCTTACAAACCTGGACACTTATTTTGCTACCTACTAGAGCATTCAGAAGCCACTGACGACCACATGATTTACGTTGAGAGTAAGGTTGTCGACAAACAGTCCGGTTGTTGGAAAACCACGTGGACAAAACTCCCACGCATGAGACACGTCCAATGAGATGACCCGGAGAAAACTCCGCAGTAAAGTTCTTATGACGCAGAAGAGTCGCCATCTTGTTAGCACCTCCTTGATGCACGAATAGGAGGTGCCAATCCCGTAGGCGCACTTTCCTTTAATTGTAATTAATATAAAATGTAACCTCTCTTAAAGTTAAGTAAACTTAGATTATATGTACCTGAAGAGTTGGTTTCTTTGCGTATTGCTTGAATTTGATTAAGAGAGCCTTATTAGAGTCCGTGTTGTGTAAGGATAGCAGCAACTACAGTTCCCGAGGATAGAATCTTCTTGGATTATCTTCACCGGTCTTTAACCGTCTGACAGTTACAAACGTATTTTTGTGTTCTTGTATCTCTAGTTTTTCCAGCAATTCACACACTTTTTAAATTCTTAAAAATACTTTATTTTCTAGTATTTTCCTTTTTTATTTTGCCATAAATTGGGGCATTTCTTTAAGAATAAACAAGTTTTTTTAAAAAATATTTATATAAATTTATTAAAATAACATTTAAACTCTCTAAAAAAAGAACACAACTTTACAATTTGGTTAATATTCTTAACGGTCAGAAAGGTTTCACTGACAGCTGCTTTTGAACATTTCACAAATGCAGCAGTTTTTGCTGATGCTCACTCCATGCTCATTCGTAGAGATTCTGAAGAAAATACGAAAGAAATTTCATGTTTCGTAGATACACAGCGTTACGATATTTTAACCCCGTCGCGGTCGAGGGGGAAATTCTCATACACCACTCTATGAAATTCACCGAATATGCGGAAAATCATCTCGAGTTGCTGGTTTGCCCTGAACGAAAGAGGCCCCGATCACAAAGGGTTACCTTTTTTTAACGGATTATCATTGCTCTTACCGTTTCCCAACTGAAGTCAACGAAATTACAGATGTGCTGACAACAAACTTTGAGATCTCGATACAAACAAAGAGTAAATAAATGTAATTACATATATATATATATATATATATATATATATATATTATTTCTATAGTATAGATCCCTTTTTCTCCTCTTACTCGCTGTGAATCTTATCAGTTAAGGTATCCGAACACGTTCGAAGCACTTTTTTTAAAATGTGTCAGATAAAATTTATTTAATGCTATTTTTAGATTGTTTGTTAGTAAAAACTAATTATATATCATAAATATTTAAAGTTTATTATTATAATTATTAAAAAAATGAAATAATCATTGAAAATTTTAAGTTTTTATTCAAAAACTTGAAAACTTATACAAGACATACAAATCAATTCATATGGAAAATTTTACTATTAAAATAAACTGCATGTTATTATCTAATGCTCCAAGTAAAATTAAACATATATATAAAAAATTTAATTTTTGGTGACACACCGAAAATTTATTATAAGATTTTTGACAATTTCACAACCTTATAGTTCAATATTTAGTCCATAAATAAAAATATATTAAAGATTTTCCAACAATTTTAGTACATGCACTAGAATACACTGTACTGAATATGGACACAAAATTTAAAGACAATATAACAATAATACTTTGAGTTATGATTTTTGAAATTTGCTGTTTTTGAATGAAAATCAATTCTGAGAAAAATGCGTTTAAAGTATAAATTTATCTATTATTAATATTAAGAAAGTTTCAACACAATTAAAATCCCCCCGATTTATATGTTATACCCTCCTCTTGCTCATCTTTAGCCATTTTCCCTTTTTTAGCTAATCTATTTTTTTTCTGGCAACTTTAACATTAGGTAAAGAGTGGCGCTTCGAAACCTTCACTCGTTCGATGTCCAGTTCTGAAAAATCTTTTAATGTGTGAACACCAGGATTGAGCCGAATGACCTTTCCCAATGAGTCTTAATCCAAATACAAATAAAATATTTATAGAATGTAATTTGTTTGATTTTTCAGAGGCGCAAAATGTATTTTTGTATTCGCAGTTTTGACATTTCACTGTCATATTTGATGCCAGTCCAAATACAGACTCTTGTAGAAGACACAGTTTACTGCTAAAGGAATTGGGGCAGCACAAACTCTTTATCACATTGGAGATAATTTGAATATTATTTATTTGATTTCCACTGATTTCAGTTCGAGAGTAATTGTCCAAATAAGAAGTCATAGTGAGCTTCTTTTCACTTGCCGTAGGCACGTTGTTCGACGCAGATGAATCGGTTTCAGTGGAACATGTAACATATTTATTTCCTCGGAATTTTTCTTACGAATAAAACTTCGGTTTCTCGAATTTACCATGGTGTTTTAACATAAATGAAATCAAATATGGAGAGTTAATTAAGTTAGGTCTTTAAAAATAATTATTAAACAGATTATACGAAAAAAAACAACGCTGCTTGTAAAGAAATAAACAATAGAGTAAAGTTGTTGAAATTTTTAATACAAAAACTTCTAATATAAATGAAAATATCTGATGGCTAGATTATAGCAACATTAAAATAATAAATATTGCAATTAAAAATTAGAAAAAGTTGAAAACTAAGGAAAAAACGATGTTTCTGCCTCATTTCCGGTTTCGGAATGCTACTTCCGTTTTCATTTAATATTTGTCCACTTGAACTTTAAATTACTATAACTTTTGTTCTAATTGACTTACAACTAAAGTAAAAACTGTTTTGGAAACTTAAAAGTGCAGAAAATCATATTTTTAAATAAAAAAAAATTTGGTAATTTCAGTCAAAATCAACTTATTCAACGTGTACGGATACCTTAAGGTTTCAAATGAAAGATAAATTCCCGATGCCTTTACGAATCATTTCATACATATCAACGGATTGTTTAAAAAAATTGTTTAAAAGAATTATTGCAAATTACCATCCCTAAAAATATTTCCATTTTCGAGGTAGAACGTGCCTTTGTAGCGTAGCCAGTAGCGTGCGAGACTTCGGAACAATAGTTCGCGGGTTGAATCTATTAAAATTTTATTCAATGTATATACTTAAACGGGTTATCCAGCATGGCGGGGGCCAAACAACTAATCATTTCTTAACTTTAAACATTGATTTAAATAAATAACCTTTTTAATTAGGAAACATCTCCACTATTTATATATTCGGCAACGATATCTTCATATTACCATTTCCACAAACACACAAAGTATTTAACAAACAACCTCTTTTAAAAAAAAAACTTAAAACCCTTTTATAAAAAAAAAAATCCCATCCCTTTCTTTAAAGAATTGAGGGAGGGGAAAAAAATCCACAAAACCAGAACTGTACTTTTTTCAGTTCCAACCGTGTGTACAGAGAAGAAATAAAGTACGTGATAGGGCGTCCAATACAAATATATAGATAGCTAAATGCACTCCGTCTCGAGAGTACGTGACCCCTAAAAAGCGAAATAGGGGACTTTTAATTGAATGGAAATCGGTGGTCCAGGTCCATGGGACCGTGTCGATGGTCAAACACTACGCTCGAACACACACGATCCGCGTTACACTTTCCAAGGTTGGGGATTTTTTTTAGGAATATCTTTAACTGATTTTCTTTTAGGGGAAAAGTTTAACTGAGGGATTTTTTTTATGTCCCTGTATCTCGTGGGTAATAATGTTTTCAAAATCTGACTTTTGTTGGGGTTTAATTGTGATTTTTTTTGTTGTAATGGATACTTTAGTTGAATTTTAAGTGAGTTTTTTTAGAGATGAGTTAAGAGATAAGATATGTGAATTTGGTTTTGGGGTTGTTGATTAGTTTGTGAGAGAAGAAGGGATTGTGTGGTTCTTAAGCTCATGGTTTGAATATGTGTTTTTTAATTGAATGGAGAGCATTCTTTGTTGTCGAAACAGTGAAAACAGTTGTTTTCATTGTTTCGAAGTTTAGTTAATTTTTCTGATCAGAATATTTTCTATTATTTTTTTTATAATTGTAAAGAGATAGCTAGTAACTTGTACTTAAAACTTTGTACTTAACACTTACACTTTGTACTTAAAAATTTGTACTTAAAACCTTACTTTAAACTGCTCTATTCACCCGAGTCCAAGGTATCTCCTAACTATTCTCCAACGAATATCTAACTTCTTAAAATCACTTAATCCTGTACAATTAACAATATTCAATTCAATTTGTATATTATACCCTATTATAAAAAAAATTAATTCCCCCCCCCCCCTCCACCTATTGAAAATATGATTTGTTTAATTTAACACCACTCATTTTATCTCACTCATATTAAAATAAAAACCCTCTATATCCCTTTCTTTTCATAAATTTGATCAGTTGAATCAAATATCTCCTAAATCTTCTCTCTTCGAATGTATACATATCCAAATATTTTAATAATCTATCTTCATAATCCATGCCAGAAATACCTCGGACCACTTTAGTAGTCCCGTGCTGAAATTTCTCGAGCAAGTCGATGTCCTTTTCAGATATGATGGCCAAAACTGTACAACATACTAAACATCAGTTGTTTCTAATTGGCTGTCCGCGGTGTCTCCAAGAAAAAATAGTAAAAATGCATTGAACGGTCACCCTTGGCGACTTTTCTGTAAAAGCGATATTCCCAATCCTAACTATTTCAATGTTTTCATATCAGTTTAAATAAACAAGTAAGAGACTAAAAGTAAACTTGTGATTATGGTATTATCTTTTCTATGTATTTGTTGAGTAAATTTATGCTCATATTCCTTCGCAAAATCTGTGTAACATGCAATTACACTGTAAAAAAAAGGTACTTAAAAATGAGTACTTGAACTTACTCGTTTTTCTTTGAGTACAATTCCATCGTAAATGAGCGATGACGTACTCAAACTTAAGTAATCGTACTTTCTCAAAACTGACCAGTGTGATTATTTATTGCTCATCTCAGCTTCTGTTCAAGTCATCTTAACAAAGCGACCTGACACACTTAAAATAGTTGTTCAGAAGATGTTTTTAAACGTCATTTGACGTCGATTGCTTCAATGGAAACAGAGTTATTACAATTCAATTATCTTGCTTCTCACACCTTTTTAATATTACTTCTGTTTATAACTTACGACGTCCTGGTAGTACAACAGTTACGGCATTAGGCTGCGATCCCTGAGGACCGTGGTCGATTCTCAGTAAGTCTTGGTTGTAATTGTCGATATTTATTGAAATTGATTTATGAAGGCAGCCTATGTAGGCGAGCATCTGCTCTTTTTATTCATTTTCACCCATTGGATTCATTTTTGAGTAGATGTTTTTTTCAAAATTGAAACTTATGTATTCGGAGCTTCGAGCATGGATCGTTCATAGTAGAGAAAACATAATGTTATAATCTCGCTAACATCAAAATGAGGCCAACATGTACGGCCTCAGAGTGGTTAATTCGATCATTCCATTCATAAATTTTCACGTGAAGTCACGTGTTTGAGGCCATTCAGTCCGAGACGTTGGTTTCACGATTATGACGTGGCAAATGGTTGAGAATCACTGTTCTAGTACTGCACTACTACAGTCCAATAATGCTCGAAGATTCAGAGCCATGATAAGCATCGAATGTATTCAAAAATGAGTACATTTCACTTATTTTTGAATACCTGTTTTTAACATTGTGTACATACCCAGAAAGCGAGGGGCGGGGGATATATGAAAAAAAGGGTGTCCCTTTTTTCCTATTTTAGCTTGGTCCTTTTTTAGCTTGGCCCTTTTTTAACCTGTTCCTTTTTTTAGTTTTAGCTTGGGGTCCGTGGGGTTTAATGCTAATTGGTAACCGCTACTCTAGATAAATGAGACCTTCATATAAGACATTCTCAATGTGTTTTCTTCCAGGAATGCCCGGACTCCCAGGACTTCCGAGCCTCCCAGTGCGCCGTGTACAACCCGATCGCCTACCGCGGCCGCCTGTACGAGTGGCTGCCCTACCAGGACCCCGAGGCGCCCTGCAGCCTCACCTGCATCGCTAGGAGCCACAGCTTCGTCGCCAAGTTGGCGCCCAGCGTCAAAGACGGCACCAGGTGCCGGGAAGGGTCGCTGGACATGTGCGTGGATGGCAAGTGCCTGGTGAGTTGGAACGAAGTGTTTTTTTTTTTTTTTTTAAAGTTTTTTTGAGAAAGAAACACCTGCGGTGAAATAAAAGTTTGTGAAAGTTTGGAATTGGGTTGTGTATCGTAAGAGTTTTGTAGGGGTGTTTCTTTTTCGTGGATGTAAAAATTTGGGTTGAAGGTGGGGTATTTTATTTGTTTCTTAACTTGTGAACCCTTTGGACACGTGTGGCGATTATCAGTCATCAAAATAACAACCTGTTATTTTCTCCCCTGTTCTTCAAATTGACCGATAACATTAAAGAACACGTTTCTTTCGTTAGGTAGTTCTTTACCTAATTTCATATAAAAGTATGACATCAGTTCGGGGTAAATTCGTAGTATACGGTACCTCCTTGGCGCGATTATGAAAATTGGCGCCGAGGCCTTTTATGGAACAACGTTAAACCGCGCAGGGAAAAAAAGTAGGGATGCCATACATAATGATATACCTAGCCACATCATGAATAGTATTACCAAAATATAAAGTTTATCGCCCACCAATTGTCGCCAATTCACACTTGGCGGGGGCACCGTACAATAGGAATTAACCCAATTGTGTGTCATCAAATTTTAATAACACTTTGTACTCGGGTGTCGCTTTTGAGACGTCAAAATAACGACTTGTTATTTTTTCTCTGTTCTTCTAAATGGCACAGAGCAATAAGTTCTTAAGTTTAAAAAGTTTGTCTCTCACAAAATATAATATGATTTATTTTTGTTAACTAGAACAGTGATTCTCAACATTTTATCTCTCTCTCACGTACCCCTTGATAAAACTTCTCATTTATGAGTATCCACTTCTCTCATAACCCTTCTAAACCAACTATCTGTATAAAAAAAGTTTGTTTCTATTAGGAAGTAATATACTTTGGTTAGCACTACCAAATAAAAACTACATTTAGACTGAACAAAAATGAGATGTTCTGTATGCCCGGAGTATGCCATTCATGCACTATTTCTGTAGATGTATGCCGCTGATTCAGCGGCAGTTGTACCATGAAGTGCGACATAATCTAGGCATACCGCCTAGGAGGTCATCAATTCGAAGGCATACTTGGCATATTACTTGCACATTAGCAATCTGTCTGGTATATCTAGTGCCTACATGCGGCATATTAATATTTTCGTATCGGGATATTACACAAGTATTGCCAATTTGAACCGAAATCATATTTGGCGACATTAATTTTTATGCCTTGGCGGACTATCTCCTTATGTTATATCTCCTTTGATCGACTAGTATATGAAAGATCGCCAAATTAAATTGCATTGCAATTTGGCTATGCAGTATGCGAGTATCGCCACAAAACTGCAGCAATTTCACTAATTTGGAGATTTCCTTGAAATTTCAAACGCTTGTTTTGATTTAACTTACACTTAAATTTTATAACTGTCCCTATTGTATTGTTGCAAAAGTGTTAACAATTATCACTAAATAGAGAATTCGGAATGTTTCAAACTTTCAACGTCATATGAATCCTATTACGGAAAACGTCGTTAAATCCACGAACCGTCGTCAATAGCCCACTGTGCAACTCTAGTGCGACGTTAATTAATCAAACCAAACCAATCTTAGATCCACTTTGAAAAGTCTACTTAAAAAACCCATTAAGGACTTAGACCGCTTTTTCACACACCGGGAAAACCGGGGCTGGTAACGGCTTCGGTTTTCAATGCAATGTTATTCAATTAAAACTTTTCCACGCATGACGGCATCTGATTTGTCGATTTCAATGTTTCCTTTTTCAATGCACACTGTTTCACGTATCGGTGTCAGTGAGGTATTTGTGTTTTCTTTACATTTACTTCAACATTTTCATTGTCACCATGCAATTTTCTTTTCATTTTTTCGAGTACTTCTGTCATTGCGAAAAATGAGTGAATTGATCAAGAACGATAATATGATATTAATAGATCTGTAAAGTAAATCCTGTTTATGAGAAAAACAACTGATTTTTTTTAAAGTAAAATAGAAAAATCAAAATTGTAGAAATTAAGTTACACATTTAAAAAGATTTTCAATAAACAACCAGCATATTAATGTTACTGCCAAGTATTTACTAGTAGTTGAGTAACAATCTTGACCTAACTCCCTAATTTTTAAGCCCTCTCCGATTTAGCTGGCGTGTGGAAAAAGATACCAATACCAGAGCAGTTGCCATCAATGTCACCGGTTCCGGTTTTGCCGGTGTATTAACGGGGTTTAGTAAACAGGTTAACTTTGAACAAATTTTTCACCTAGACCTAACGGATTTTGAACCATACTGTTTTATTAAAATGCAAATACAACGTTAAAGTACGCACTAAAAATCCATCAAATCTGGACATGTTTCTTGAGATACATCTCCCTTCGTCAGCAGAAAATGAAAAGTCTGTGAGATAAAATAGAAAAATTCAGAATTGAAAGTGTTGCCAAAGAACAAAAAACTATCTCAATCGGATGGAGTTAACTATTGTGTACCAACAAGCGGGAAATACTGGGACCGCAAATGTTTCATTGACAATCGAATCAATATTGCTAAAAATATGAAACGCCTCCAGGAAGTCAAGTTCAACTGGAGATTTGAGTTTGCAAATTAAATGTGGGTTAGAAAAATTAAATATATGACCATGTTCCCAAGAGTGCTTGGCAAAGGAGGACTTTTTTACAGAAGGCCTCCATTGCCAATAGTTAACTCCAACCGATTGAGATAGTTTTTTGTTCTTTGGCAACACTTTCAATTCTGAGCTTATTTTTATTTTATCGCACACAGACTTTTCATTTTCTGCTGATGACGGGAGATGTATCTCCCGAAACATGTCCAGATTTGATGGATTTTTATTGTGTATTTTAACGTATTTGTATTTTAATATTCTTAACGCAATGTTCTATAAGACGAGTTTTTATCTCATACAGTTTTAACTATAAATAGAACGCACCTCGAAATTGATTGTAACGAGAAAAGAAACGCATTTTGAGAAAAAGTGGACTTAGAATAACCGGTTTTATTTATAATATGATCAAAATCCAAATGCAATTTTTTAACCAATTTTCTATGTTCTTAAACGTTGGCTCAACTTTGGTTAATACTCTGTCAAATCAAAAAGCAATGTAAAAATTAAATTTCATTTCACACTTTCTTGCATTTAAAATTATTTTAGTTTAAAACTTTACCGACAGCTACCAAGCTATTAGTGTACTCACTAACAATCTAAAACATAAAAGAAGTGCTTAGACTCGGGAAATTATACTGAAATCTCCTTTCATAAGGAAAGATCGGGCAATTTCAACAAAATTCTCTATATATTAATAATTCTCTATATCAAATCAAAGTATATTAAAAAATAAAGTTGGTGTTTTTATTTCATAACTTCCTATTTTTTTGCTCGCTCCTCCATAACTAAGTTTTCAAAACTTCAACAAAACCTCCGCAAACAAAAATTTTATTTAATCTTAAAAGTTTTTGTAATCCATCATGTCAGCTCACAGGAAATACATCCGGTTGTTGATGATTTTTTTTTCCGGTTTTTCATTCATTTATTTAAATAAGTAATAGAATATTTTTTTTATTTGGTTTATTTATTTTGTAAACACCTTTTTTTAAAAAAAATAACTCTAAGAAAAGATCGTGATATTAAACTTTTTTATTGTGGGTGAAATAACTGACATTATTTTAGCTCTTGTAAATCTATATATATAAATGCGAAAACCCCACTCATTCACTCATCACTAATTCTCCAACTTCCCGTATACCTATGAAGAAGAAATATGGCAAATGTGTTCCTTATACCTTAAATAGGAAAAGTAAGCTATTTTTGTTCCGATCGAACCGATTAAAGGGGGTGTAGAACCCCTTTTTTGATGTTAGTAGCGACGTTTCTTTTGGAATCTACATATCCAAAAGACCTAGATTGCTAAATATTGGAACCCAGTTTCATCTTGGGGGGCCCTAGGGGTGAACTAAAAAATATTTAAAAATTCGAACTCGAATTGCCAAAATAAAAAACACTTTCCATAGGGTTAACATGGAGGACATGTAAAAATGCAATATTTCTAGATTGAAACAATGGAATATTTTAATATTATATAACCTATTTTGATTGGCTGATAACTAAATATCACCAATGTGTCCCCAAATGAACAAAAAAAAAAAGTTCGCCAAATTTATAAAAAATATTTCGCCAATTTTGTAATTTATTTCTTTTCCGTGCGCAGAACGGGTATTTCAGCTAGTGTTTAATAAAAGGTGAAATAGTTCTTTTAAATCTCGGACAAAAAAAAAACTCTTAAATGGATTTTAATTGAGATGTGAAACCTGCTTTTTGACCAAGAGTCACGTTTTTGCAGTCCTTGTTTATATGACTCAAAAAACACACACTTAAGTTCTTTTATTTATTTTTTTAATTATTAAGCATTGTTAACCTTTGAAAACGACATATTGATAATACTTAAATTTTGAAATATAAAAAATCAGTACACGTTTATGAAAAAAAACACTGTTGATTAGTTTTATACACAATTTTTCTTTAATTACAGTGATGCAATGGTAAAATAAACAAAAATTAATTTTCGGTTTAAAATTTTGATGTCAGGTTTTCTATATATTTACACTATTTATCGTTTTTTCTTTAATATAAAAGGCCTGTTTATCTATGGTGCACACAATGCTGATTGTCATGAGACAGAACGACAAAACGTTATGTCAAAATCGTACATTAAAAAAAGGAAGGGAATGAGACTGTATTTAACTGTTTCATTTTAAGAATTGTTCAAAAACTGCTCTAATAACTGCATTTTAATTAACTTGTTTAAATTTCTAATCCAACAATGTCCAACCCTGGACTTTTTGCATCTACCCCTTCGCCTTTCAGTTGGACCTAAATTTAAATTCACGACCAACTTGTAATATTGTGTTAACATTCTAACATTTAAAAATCCATCTAATCTATTTTACAGTATTATATGTTAAAATTCCAAAAGATTTTTTTATAAATTACATATTAATGAATTATATTTTAAATAACTGTATTTCAATTGACTACTTTTTAATTAATTAAATTTTAATTAACTGTATTTTAATTAACTACATTTTAAATAATTTGAGTTAATTACATTCTAATTAATTACTTTTCAAACAATTTAATTAAAAAGATTTTAATAATTTGCAGTTTAATTAACTATATTTTAAGAAATTACATTTTAATTTACTACACTTCAATTAAAAAGATTTTAATAATTTGCAGTTAAATTAACTATATTTTAAGAAATTACATTTTAATTTACTACACTTCAATAAATTACATTTTAATTTACTACACTTCTATAAATTACATTTAATTAACTTTATTTTAATTAATAACATTTTACTTAATTACATTTTAATTAGATACATTTAAAAAAAATTATATTCTACATTTTAATTAAATACATTTAAATAAATTATATTCTACATTTTAATTAATAACATTTTAATTAAAATAATTTTAATTAATTACATTTTTAAATACTACATTTAACTGCCTTTTAATTAACAACATTTTAATTAATAGCATTTTAATTAAATGCATTTTATTTAACTATCCTTTAATAAACGACATTTTAATTAACAGCATTTAATTCATTGCATTTCATTTAACTACATTTCAATCAATTACATTTATTTAACTCCATTTTACTTAATTACATTTTATGTAACTACATTTCAATAAATTACATTTTAATTAACTACATTTGAATTAATAAAATGCTACCTAATTACATTTTCCTTAATTACATTTTAATAAACTGAATTTGAATTAATAAAAGTTTTCTAAATTACATTTTAATTAACTACATTTTGCTTAATTACATTTAATGAGCTACATTTAAATTAATAAAATTTTACTTAATAAAATTTTGCTTAATTACATTTAATTAACTACATTTTAATTAATAAAATCTTACTTAATAAAATGTTGCTTAATTACATTTATATAACTACATTTTAATTAATAAAATCTTACATAATAAAATTTTGCTTAATTACATTTAATTAACGATATTTTAATTAATGAAATTTTACTTAATAAAATTTTGCTTAATTACATTTAATTAACTACATTTTAATTAATAAAATTTTGCTTAATTACATTTAATTAACTACATTTTAATTAATAAAATTTTACTTAATAACATTTTGCCTACTTATATTTAATTAACTACATTTTAATTAACTAAATTTTAATTAATAAAATTTTACTTAATAAAATTTTGATTAATTACATTTAATTAACTACATTTTAATTAATAAAATATTAAATTACATTTTAATGATCTTAATTTAAACGTTATGTCCGTTGTTTGTTTCTAGGCGGTGGGGTGCGATTTACAGCTGGGTTCCGCGCGCAAAGTGGACGAGTGCGGCGTGTGCGGGGGCGACGGATCGACGTGCCGCCGCCCCAACCACGTGTGGGGGAAGACGCCCTTCAGCCCCTGCTCGGTGTCGTGCGGCGGAGGTGAGGAAACAAATTCATTATTTTACCGATATTCGTAATAAACATGGTACTGTTAAACACATTATTAGATATGGGTTCGTCTATGATGACTCGGCCTAACAGTAAAAATTTGGTGTTATATTTACCAGATATTTAACGACATCAAAATATATATTTAACAATGTGTAATTTAATTTATAAAAGCCCAAATTACTTCATGACCCAAATTCCCCCATCTTACAATATTGGACTAAAACTAAATCCCTTTTATTTAATTATTATCCCTTTTATTTAATTACTATTTATATTACTAAACCCCTAAATTTACAGCCTCTTAAATTTGATAAATTATAAAAACCCAAATTACTTCATGACCCAAATTCCTATTGGACTAAAACTAAATACCTTTAGAATACAAACTAACAGCCTCTTAAATATCATAAATTTAGCCTGTAAATTTACAGCATCTTAAACTTCTTAAATTTCATAAATTATAAAAACCCAAATCACTTCATGACCCAAATTCCCCCATCTTACCCTATTGGACTAAAACTAAATCCCTTTAGAATACAAACTAACAGCCTCCTAAATATCATAAATTTAGTCAATAAATTTACAGCCTCTTAAACTTCTTAAATTTAATAAATTATAAAAACCCAAATCACTTCATGACCCAAATTCCTATTGAACTAAAACTAAATCCTTTTAGAATACAAACTAACAGCCTCCTAAATATCATACATTTAGCCAATAAATTTACAGCCTCTTAAACTTCTTAAATTTCATAAATTATAAAAACCCAAATCACTTCATGACCCAAATTCCTATTGAACTAAAACTAAATCCTTTTAGAATACAAACTAACAGCCTCTTAAATATCATAAATTTAGCCTGTAAATTTACAGCCTCTTAAACTTCTTAAATTTCATAAATTATAAAAACCCAAATCACTTCATGACCCAAATTCCCCCATCTTACCCTATTGGACTAAAACTAAATCCCTTTAGAATACAAACTAACAGCCTCCTAAATATCATAAATTTAGCCAATAAATTTACAGCCTCTTAAACTTCTTAAATTTCATAAATTATAAAAACCCAAATCACTTCATGACCCAAATTCCTATTGGACTAAAACTAAATCCCTTTAGAACACAAACTAACAGCCTCCTAAATATCATAAATTTAGCCAATAAATTTACAGCCTCTTAAACTTCTTAAATTTCATAAATTATAAAAACCCAAATCACTTCATGACCCAAATTCCTATTGAACTAAAACTAAATCCTTTTAGAATACAAACTAACAGCCTCCTAAATATCATAAATTTAGCCAATAAATTTACAGCCTCTTAAACTTCTTAAATTTCATAAATTATAAAAACCCAAATCACTTCATGATCCAAATTCCCCCATCTTACCCTATTGGACTAAAACTAAATCCCTTTAGAATACAAACTAACAGCCTCCTAAATATCATAAATTTAGCCAATAAATTTACAGCCTCTTAAACTTCTTAAATTTCATAAATTATAAAAACCCAAATCACTTCATGACCCAAATTCCTATTGAACTAAAACTAAATCCTTTTAGAATACAAACTAACAGCCTCCTAAATATCATAAATTTACAGCCTCTTAAACTTCTTAAATTTCATAAATTATAAAAACCCAAATCACTTCATGACCCAAATTCCCCCATCTTACCCTATTGGACTAAAACTAAATCCCTTTAGAATACAAACTAACAGCCTCCTAAATATCATAAATTTAGCCAATAAATTTACAGCCTCTTAAAATTCTTAAATTTCATAAATTATAAAAACCCAAATCACTTCATGACCCAAATTCCTATTGAACTAAAACTAAATCCTTTTAGAATACAAACTAACAGCCTCCTAAATATCATAAATTTACAGCCTCTTAAACTTCTTAAATTTCATAAATTATAAAAACCCAAATCACTTCATGACCCAAATTCCCCCATCTTACCCTATTGGACTAAAACTAAATCCCTTTAGAATACAAACTAACAGCCTCCTAAATATCATAAATTTAGCCAATAAATTTACAGCCTCTTAAACTTCTTAAATTTCATAAATTATAAAAACCCAAATCACTTCATGACCCAAATTCCCCCATCTTACCCTATTGGACTAAAACTAAATCCCTTTAGAATACAAACTAACAGCCTCCTAAATATCATAAATTTAGCCAATAAATTTACAGCCTCTTAAACTTCTTAAATTTCATAAATTATAAAAACCCAAATCACTTCATGACCCAAATTCCTATTGAACTAAAACTAAATCCTTTTAGAATACAAACTAACAGCCTCCTAAATATCATAAATTTAGCCAATAAATTTACAGCCTCTTAAACTTCTTAAATTTCATAAATTATAAAAACCCAAATCACTTCATGACCCAAATTCCCCCATCTTACCCTATTGGACTAAAACTAAATCCCTTTAGAATACAAACTAACAGCCTCCTAAATATCATAAATTTAGCCAATAAATTTACAGCCTCTTAAACTTCTTAAATTTCATAAATTATAAAAACCCAAATCACTTCATGACCCAAATTCCTATTGAACTAAAACTAAATCCTTTTAGAATACAAACTAACAGCCTCCTAAATATCATAAATTTACAGCCTCTTAAACTTCTTAAATTTCATAAATTATAAAAACCCAAATCACTTCATGACCCAAATTCCCCCATCTTACCCTATTGGACTAAAACTAAATCCCTTTAGAATACAAACTAACAGCCTCCTAAATATCATAAATTTAGCCAATAAATTTACAGCCTCTTAAACTTCTTAAATTTCATAAATTATAAAAACCCAAATCACTTCATGACCCAAATTCCTATTGAACTAAAACTAAATCCTTTTAGAATACAAACTAACAGCCTCTTAAATATCATAAATTTAGCCAATAAATTTACAGCCTCTTAAACTTCTTAAATTTCATAAATTATAAAAACCCAAATCACTTCATGACCCAAATTCCTATTGAACTAAAACTAAATCCCTTTAGAATACAAACTAACAGCCTCCTAAATATCATAAATTTAGCCAATAAATTTACAGCCTCTTAAACTTCTTAAATTTCATAAATTATAAAAACCCAAATCACTTCATGACCCAAATTCCTATTGAACTAAAACTAAATCCCTTTAGAATACAAACTAACAGCCTCCTAAATATCATAAATTTAGCCAATAAATTTACAGCCTCTTAAACTTCTTAAATTTCATAAATTATAAAAACCCAAATCACTTCATGACCCAAATTCCTATTGAACTAAAACTAAATCCTTTTAGAATACAAACTAACAGCCTCCTAAATATCATAAATTTACAGCCTCTTAAACTTCTTAAATTTCATAAATTATAAAAACCCAAATCACTTCATGACCCAAATTCCCCCATCTTACCCTATTGGACTAAAACTAAATCCCTTTAGAATACAAACTAACAGCCTCCTAAATATCATAAATTTAGCCAATAAATTTACAGCCTCTTAAAATTCTTAAATTTCATAAATTATAAAAACCCAAATCACTTCATGACCCAAATTCCTATTGAACTAAAACTAAATCCTTTTAGAATACAAACTAACAGCCTCTTAAATATCATAAATTTAGCCTGTAAATTTACAGCCTCTTAAACTTCTTAAATTTCATAAATTATAAAAACCCAAATCACTTCATGACCCAAATTCCTATTGAACTAAAACTAAATCCTTTTAGAATACAAACTAACAGCCTCCTAAATATCATAAATTTAGCCAATAAATTTACAGCCTCTTCAACTTCTTAAATTTCATAAATTATAAAAACCCAAATCACTTTATGACCCAAATTCCAATTGAACTAAAACTAAATCCTTTTAGAATACAAACTAACAGCCTCCTAAATATCATAAATTTAGTCAATAAATTTACAGCCTCTTAAACTTCTTAAATTTCATAAATTACTTCATGACCCAAATTCCCCCTTCTTACCCTATAGAACTAAAACTAAATCCTTTTAGAATACAAACTAACAGCCTCCTAAATATCATAAATTTAGCCAATAAATTTACAGCCTCTTAAACTTCTTAAATTTCATAAATTATAAAAACCCAAATCACTTCATGACCCAAATTCCTATTGAACTAAAACTAAATCCTTTTAGAATACAAACTAACAGCCTCTTAAATATCATAAATTTAGCCTGTAAATTTACAGCCTCTTAAACTTCTTAAATTTCATAAATTATAAAAACCCAAATCACTTCATGACCCAAATTCCTATTGAACTAAAACTAAATCCTTTTAGAATACAAACTAACAGCCTCTTAAATATCATAAATTTAGCCTGTAAATTTACAGCCTCTTAAACTTCTTAAATTTCATAAATTATAAAAACCCAAATTCCTATTGAACTAAAACTAAATCCTTTTAGAATACAAACTAACAGCCTCCTAAATATCATAAATTTAGCCAATAAATTTACAGCCTCTTAAACTTCTTAAATTTCATAAATTATAAAAACCCAAATCACTTCATGACCCAAATTCCCCCATCTTACCCTATTGGACTAAAACTAAATCCCTTTAGAATACAAACTAACAGCCTCCTAAATATCATAAATTTAGCCAATAAATTTACAGCCTCTTAAACTTCTTAAATTTCATAAATTATAAAAACCCAAATCACTTCATGACCCAAATTCCTATTGAACTAAAACTAAATCCTTTTAGAATACAAACTAACAGCCTCTTAAATATCATAAATTTAGCCTGTAAATTTACAGCCTCTTAAACTTCTTAAATTTCATAAATTATAAAAACCCAAATCACTTCATGACCCAAATTCCTATTGAACTAAAACTAAATCCTTTTAGAATACAAACTAACAGCCTCCTAAATATCATAAATTTAGCCAATAAATTTACAGCCTCTTAAACTTCTTAAATTTCATAAATTATAAAAACCCAAATCACTTCATGACCCAAATTCCTATTGAACTAAAACTAAATCCTTTTAGAATACAAACTAACGGCCTCTTAAATATCATAAATTTAGTAAATATTGCGGTCCGAAAAAATGAAAAAGAAAATTTATGGAGTTCTTAAATCAAGACTGTACAATATACGACTATTCAAAGTACCAATTTCTATATTACTATCCATTATTTAAAAAAGAACTCAATTAATGAAATTGTACGAATCCTGTTAGTTTCATTTTGCCAAACGGAAACAAAATTTATGTCCTTTTCAAACCCGAGCAAACAATTAAAAAAAACTCAAAAGATAATACTTTAATTTTTTTTTACTCATTCGAACTCCCCAATCCAAGAATAATAATTAAAGATTGTCAATCCATCCACCCATACCTAATACCCATACCCATACAAAAAAAATGACAAACACTTAAATGTAAATACCCGATACGAAACCAAAAATCTCACACAAGTTCCCCAACCTCTCTCTTTAATTAAAAGAAGGTCGATCTCTGCTTAATGTACCATCGTCTTTTTACACGGAGCTTTATTCGTTGACTATATATAAAGAACGAAAAAAAAATGGAATAGTCTCAAATACACACGACGTACAATACACGAATATAAAATGCAATTATATTCCTCCCCCCCCCCCCCTCACCGAAGCTTCTTCATTTCTTAATTCACGGAATTGGGCGTGGCAGGGTATCTGACACTGTCCGTACTGTCCGTAGCGTGTGCCGGGAATTTGCTGATGAGCCATTTTTGTGGGCTAATCTTCCCTTTGCTCGATTTTAATTATGGTTTTTCGTGGGTTTTTTTCGGGGCGAAGAGAAGATTCTGTATCATAAACAAGGGTATGGAAGCTTCTCTTCATTTATATTTCATGGTGGTCTATTTTATTTGTCAGGTCTCGCTCTTAAATAAAAGGTTTTTTCGGGGTTGGTCTGCAAAAAAAAAAAAAATTCCGAGAAGTTTTGGATTGTTCGTGGCGGGAAAAGTTAATGGGGCGTTTGGTTGGTGACCTGATATGCAAAGGGTGGTTTATTTTGCTTCTGGTATTTAACCTCTTCGGTTTTTGATGATTTTTTGTACAGGTATAAGGGTCGTTTATTAACCTTTTGAGTTTGAGTAGCGGTTATATGTCACCAAAATAACGATCTGTTGTTTTGTTCAATGTTCTTTAGATTAAAAGAGATCTGCATTTTCTTGGAACATGAAAAAACAATTTTATTTCGCTAACTTGTTCCAGTGGCGGCTTATGGGGTACAGCCGGGCTGCACCTAAATTTATTAGTGCATATTTTAAAACTAAAATTAAATATTTTACTAATTTTCTTAAATGAAGATTAGAATTGAAGACGAAATTTCTACGGTAAGTATAAAAAACGGGCGGAAAGTAAAAAAGGAGCGAACAAATTTCTATTCGATCAAAACTGCAGCCACAAAGCGAAGTCAGGAATGGGCTGCATCGTTGCCATGGCAACCTCTACGTAGTATGGAGACAGTGCTTTATGCTAATGCACGGCCTTCGTGGAGAGACTCCGTCTTAAATAAATTTTCCGACTTTCGCTGTACTTGTTAATTTGATAAACTGATTGGTTCGTGCGTAAATCGCGGGGGTGGACGGGAAACCAGCATTTCCAAGAATCTCTTCAAACGGAAATAGTTTTCGTGATAAGTTTACACGCATGTTTTTGTTTCGTTACTTAAGTTAATATTAACCCTTTGCACTCCAAGAACTCTTTGCGTTTTCCGTTCTTTCTGCGGAACAGTTATTCATCCTTATGCTCTTTACCCTAGAATTTGTTATGCTTATAGAAAAAAGAAACATAATCTGTTTTGGATCTGCAAAAGAACGAGTTGAAAAATATATCGATGTTTTTTAAACACAAGATCATGGCTGTTCTCGCTTATTTTAAAGAACAGGGAACCAAAAGAACGAGTCGTTATGTTGTCGCCTGAGCGGCGCCAACGGAGTGCAAAGAGCTAAAATTGACCGATTCGCAAGTTTAAAAAAAAGGATAGGATTGATTTAATTTTCCAAAAAATGAGTAAATGTTTTCTATGTTTTTTCGCATGTTATCAGTTTGGTAAAAATTGAAAGGATAATAAATATTAAAGAATTTCATTCATGTATGATTGTGGAAATAGGGAGGGGGGGATTTCAGCTGCACGAACATTTTCGACCACGGGCCGCAACTGGCTTGTTCCTTATGTTACTCCATTTCAAAAAATGACGTCACATCGGTAAGGCATATTTTATTACCCCTTTGCACTCCGATGTCGCCTCTAAGGCGCCAACATAACGACCAGTTCTTTTCTTTCCCTGTTCTTTACAATAAACGAGAACAGCAGGATATTGTGTTTAGAACATCAATCTTTTTTGCAACTTGTTCTCTTGCAAATATAAAACAGATTAGGATTTTTTTACCCTTTATGAGTATCAAAAAAATCTGTCTGTGGAAAAGAACGTAAAGAGGAATAACTGTTCCATAGAAAGAACACAAATCGGAAAGTGTTCGTGGAGTGCAAAGGGCTAACCCTTTGTACACGACTGTGAAAATAACGACCTGTTATTTATTTTTATGTTCTTCAAAATGAACGCATTTCAAAACAGTTCATCAGGGATAATAAGAATTCAAATATTTTTTCAGAAATTTGACAATTTCAATTTTTATATGTACAAATAATTGTATTTTGTCAGCTTTAAATATTGTAAACTTTAATACAATATTCTAAAATCGTCTCTCATTTTATATTAATGGAGCTTTAAAATAAATAATGAATGTTTTAAGCAAAATTATTGTGTTATAAAATATTCATTATTTTGGACACGGAATACTTAAGAATAGTAAATTCACAATTCATATACTTATAGTTATTTTTATAATAAACCAAATACTTTATTTGTATGTGTGGGTATTTTATAGTCATATTTGTGCTTGTAATTTCTCCTTTTATTATAGGAAGTAATGCAAAAAGTTATGTGTATACGTAAAATCAATGTAATTTTCCGTTGTAGTTTTGGTAAAAGTTGCTTTTTATTTTAATATATAAGCGATACAATTTCTTTTTATCAAATGCGATCAAATGCAAATAAAATATTTTAAATTACAATTAAAAGATTTACGTGAGTGAATATTTCATTAAAATAAACTTTCTGACTTTTAATTTGGCATATTTTTGTAATACCTTTTTTTTCCATTATTATTTAATACTTTCTAACATATAATACCTTTTTAGATACCTTTATAATACTGTTTAACATATTTTTGTAATACCTTTTTTTTACATTATAAATTAAAAAAAATTTAACATATTTTTGTAATACCTCTTTTTTACATTATAATTTAATATTTTTTAACATATTTTTGTAATACCTTTTTAAATATCTTTGTAATTAATCTTTAACATATTTTTGTAATACCTTTTTAAATATTTGTGTAATACCTTTTAAATACTTTTGTAATACCTTTTTAAATACTTTTGTATTACATTTTTAAATACTTTTGTAATACTTTTAAATTTATTTTTGTAACACTTTTTTAACATATTTTTGTAATAATTTTCTACATATTTTTATAATACTTTTTCAAATATTTTTGTAAAACTTTTTAACATATTTTTATAATGCTATTTTATAAGTAAATAATTATTTTCAAAAAATTTCAAAAATGCTATTTTTTTTAAATAGGAGCGGATTATAACGTAAATAATATTAAAATATAATTTAAATGACTGTTTTATTATAAGTATATTCAAATAAATTATGAAAAACTGTTTGAAATTTTAAAATTTCATAAAGTGTAGCTGCATTTGATGCCAAAACTAAATATTTTAAATTTATTTCTAAAAAGGTGAAAGTACTATTTTATTTTTTTGGGGTTTCTTAGAAAATATTCTTAATATATTTTTACTAATTTTAGAATGAAACTTGATAGTGGTTCATGTTTCGATTTGTCGGTGACGGTAAAATACAACTATATTTCTAATTTTATTAATATCTTAAAAAATATAAATCTAGTAACCTTCTTACTATAAATAATGGATAACGATCAATTTTAGAGTCTAGCAGTGCACCATTTAACCCACCACTCCAACTATTATTTAAAGCGATAAAATACCGAACGTCTCGTTGCAGTGGTGAAAAATTCACAAATCTTTAATCTCTCTCTCTTAGCGTCGCACTCACAAAGCATACTGCAGTACCGAAGTCCGAAAATAAATCACGAAAATATTACTGTCTTGCATATAAAAAGCGCCAAAAGAAAGAAATTTTTTTTTTAAAAAGTACCACTAGAAGCGCCAATAAACCATATAGTGTCTTTATACAATTCTCCTAGGAGGAGACATCTAAAGATTTATGACGTATCCATTCATACACGCAAGTGTAATGTATTAATAAAAAGGGCTGCCCGTTTTTTTTTTAAACAAAAATCGAAAGTAGCGTGGGTGGGAGGTAGCAGGGGGGGGGGGGACGAGAGTCATTTTTCAGGCACTCAAGTAAAGGACATACAAAGGGATTAGTTTTTGGACGAAGAAATTTGCAGTATTTTGGCAAATCGTGGATTTTTGCTTCTCTCCCATCCCCCCCCCATCTCACCCCCCAAACCTTTGTTAAGGAGTTTTGTTTTATTTTATTTTTCCTTGGAGGGGGAGGGGAGGGGGGTTAGGCACGTGCGGTGAGTATATTTTAGTTATAAGGAAAATTGTTGAATTGATTGTGGAGAAATTATGTTAAACTGCAGGAGCGAGAGTTTTATGTTGTCAAGTAATTTAAATGCTTGAGTTTTTCGACCTGTAAAGCAGATGTTGTCAATAACTTTTGGTGGCTGCGAAATGTATAGTGGTTACGCAGTACACTGCTAAAAATAGGTATACTCAAAAATAAGTCAAATGTACTCATTTTTGAGTGCAGGCGATGCTTATCATGGCTCCGAATACATTAGTTTCATTTTTAAAAAGACATGTACTTAAAAATAAGTAAAGATTTTATTATTATTTATTATTATTATTATTATTATTTATTATTATTATTATTTATTATTATTATTATTTATTATTATTATTATTTATTATTATTATTATTTATTATTATTATTATTATTTATTATTATTATTATTTATTATTATTATTATTTATTATTATTATTATTTATTATTATTATTATTTATTATTATTATTATTTATTATTATTATTATTTATTATTATTATTATTTATTATTATTATTATTTATTATTATTATTATTTATTATTATTATTATTATTTATTATTATTATTATTTATTATTATTATTATTATTTATTATTATTATTATTTATTATTATTATTATTATTTATTATTATTATTATTTATTATTATTATTATTATTTATTATTATTATTATTTATTATTATTATTTATTATTATTATTATTATTTATTATTAATATTTATTATTATTATTATTTATTATTATTATTATTATTATTTATTATTATGTATTATTAATATTTATTATTATTATTATTATTTATTATTATTATTATTATTTATTATTATTATTATTATTTATTATTATTATTATTATTTATTATTATTATTATTATTATTTATTATTATTATTATTATTATTTATTATTATTATTATTTATTATTATTATTATGTATTATTAATATTTATTATTATTATTATTTATTATTATTATTTATTATTATTATTATTATTATTTATTATTATTATTATTATTATTTATTATTATTATTATTATTATTTATTAATTTATTATTATTATTATTATTATTATTTATTATTATTATTATTATTTATTATTATTATTATTTATTATTATTATTATTATTTATTATTATTATTATTTATTATTATTATTATTATTTATTATAATTTTTTTATTATTATTATTATTATTTATTAGACACACAATGTTGTCAAGGAGCCCCAAGGCCCGTCACGAATAAGTACATACACAATAAAACTACATATTCAATAAAATACATACATTTTAAAAACTACATACATATATTGATGAATAAAAAGAGCAGTTGCTGGCCTACATAGGCTGCCTTCATTAACCACTTTCAATAAATATCGACAATTACAACCAAGACTTACCGGGAATCGAACCCAGATTCTCAGGCACCGATGTCCAGTGCCTTATCCGTTAAACTACCAGGGCGATTTGAAGAAGTTATAAAAATAAAGAATGTTAAAAAGGTGTACCAAAAGAATGGGAAGTAAGATAATTGAGTTGTAGTAACTCAGTTTCATTTTTTTTAATGAATCGCCATCAACTAGTGTAGAAAACCATCTTCTGAAAAACTATTTTAAGTTTGTCAGGTCGTTTTGTTAAGATTGCCTTAAAAAATTAAATTAATAAAAGCACTTTCGCTTCAAATATCTCAATGCTGAATTTTTCAGCATTAAATGTAACCTGCATAAAATAAAACCTTCAATTTCACAACTGTCATGAAGGTGTTATGCAAATTTTTAAAATTGGGTTTCTACAAAATGTCAATTTCAAATGTTATTTTTATTTAAAACGTTTCAAATGTTAATAGAAACAGTAAATAACTTATTTAAATGCATATAACTATCCAACATTCACCGATAAATCTCAAATTATATAAGCAATTATTATAAGCAATTATTGAACCCAACACGAGGTTACCAACCTCCCCATCAAAGCTCTCACAAAAGACATCTCATTTATGCATTCAATAAGAACCATAAACAACGACAATCAACCAACAGACGAATCAAATACCATCAAAGAAAACACACCACATGCCCCTGCTTCTTCATTAAAAGATTCCTTTTAATCCATTTGCCCCCTCCCCCCACCTCCAACCCCCACCCCACACAAAAAAAATACTCCGAGACAATGCACGAACCGGCATTATTTATTTATCATTCATACTTCTCCATTTGGCATCTGGCAACAACCCAAAATCGCAAACGAGAAGCGTTTTTAGATGTGTGTAGTGTACTGGCGCAGCACAGCTAGGTTCTTCCATATGTGTATTTATATTGTACCGGTCACGCGAAATCACATGTTAAAAGCAGTCAAGGTGGGCCCCCGGAAAGGTAAATTAGATCCTGGCTTCTATGTATCCCCTTTAGAAGCTTTAATAATGGTGTTTCTTGTTGTTTAGTGGAGGTACTTATTCTTTTAATATGATGGACATCAAGATGGCCGTTCATATTGTTTTCCCAGAAGATCTTTCTAGTGGATTGTTATTAAGAGTGGATTTCTTAGAAGAATGGTGTATACTCAATATAAATTGTGGGGTCAAGCGAATTATAATAGATGTAGAGATGCTTTAACTGTTAAGTAATGTTTCGCAATACATGTTTTTTATTAATTAAATGTTATTGTTTTAATTAGATAGGGTTTTCAAATAAAAGTCCCCAAAAAAGTTTTAAATTCGAAAATTGTTCCAACATATATTATTTTTATTAACTAGGGAGCTCCGCCTCGAACTTTGGACGAACATCGTTAGAATTTTTAAAAGTTTATAACTGAAAAATTAATAACTGTTTAAAATAAAAAAAATTATATGCCTTAAATAAGTATAAGTTATTTGAATTACAGGATGTTTGCTTATATACGCTTTACATGATACAACGCAAATTCTTGCATGTGTCAACTTATAGTGAAATAGCTTCTATACTGTTTAAAATAGGTACTCAAAAATAAGTAAATTGTACTCATTTTTGAGAACATTGGATGCTTATTATAGATCAGAATATATAAGTTTCATTTTTGAAAAAGACATGTATTCAAAAATGAGTAAAAATGAATAAAAAGATCATTTGATTGCCTACGTAGACTGCCTTTATAAACCCTTTTCAATAAATATCAACAATTACAACCAAGACTTATCGGGAATCGAACCCACAGCCCCGCAGCCCAATGCCTTATCAGTTGTACTACCAGGGCGATGTAAAGAAGTTATAAACAGAAGAAATGTGAAAAAGGTGAACCAAAAGAATAGGAAGTAAGATAATTGAGTTGTAATAACTCAGCTTCCATTTAAGAAATCGACATCAAATGACGTGGAAAACCATATTCTGAACACCTATTTTAAGTGTTTCCGGTCGCTTTGTTAAGATAACTTGAACAGAAGCTGAGACTAGCAATATTAAATCACACTGCCCATTTTTGAGAAAATACTATTACTTAAATTTGAGTACGTCATCGGTCATTTACGTAATGTACTCAAAGAAAACAGAGTATGTTCAACTACTCATTTTTAAGTAACTTTTTTTCACATTATAACATAAATGTTTTGTTACAAAATACGCATCATCATCGTATTCTTCAAAATTTTCTAAACAAACCCAGAGTAAATTTCATGTACAATTTAGCACATGCTTTCTAAAAAAATCAGTTATTTAAACAAATACAGGGTTGAAAATTTAATTGTTAATTTAATTCAGGTATTCAATTCTAAGCATTGGAAAAATTAAATTTCCCTCACTTACATGAAAAATAAATTAAACAATAAAAGTCAACATAAACTATTTATAATATAAACACTAACTAAACAATCAATATCCATTCACATTAAACAAACATTTGAGATTTCACTTTAAGTGTTCGAAAAATTCGCCGCTAAAGAACTACTGCCAGACGATTTCGAAAGATTAAATAGGTCGAAATAAAAGAATCTGGCAACGTCCATTAGCGAATCAACTACGAAAAAAAAAATTCCAAAACAATCAATTTGAGTCTCTCATAGTGCAAAAGTCATTTTTCATTTCAAGATGAGAATTTATCGGAAAATGTATTAAATGAACACCAAATGACAAGGCGGCAAGCAAATTTACAAATCTCAGACATGATAATGGATAAACTTTGCGTAATCACATAGGAAAGGCGATATGCGATGTTGGTGGAGCTAACGATTTCAGTAACAGAATATTGAGATTCAATAGAACGTTATATTATATACACTGGGCATGTTTTCTGAGTCTTTCCTAAACAGATTTTTCAACAACAAAAAAATGATTACAGAATTATTGTTCGAAGTTTTTATTTATAGATTCAAAAAGGATTATATTTATAGGAGTATTATTCAATTTTGGTTCTCGATAAAATTCTTTGTGTAATTTATGTTCGGGTGAAATATTATTAACCATTTAGTGGTTTGGTTTGGTTTGGTTTTGTTAATTAACGTCGCACTAGAGCTGCACAGTGGGCTATTGGCGACGGTTCGGGGTCAATCTCGAAGGAAAGACCCGGGAACACATACACATTCACACACACACATTCATACATGCACCTCGTTATTTTAGCACCATGGTCAGATGACAAGGAAACACCTGAACTGGCACCCAACGCCTTCAATAGACGTCAGGACTTTGGACCCCGATCAGATTTATCATGCACCAGTCCCGAATACACGCCAGTACAATTTGTTGGATATTCTGGACGACTTTCTAGTATTTTTATAGCGAAGCTGGCAACCCTCCGATCTCAATAACCATTTAGTGAAAAGAGTCCATGAATATACTCATTTATATTTTGAGTGCAATTGTATCGTAAATGAGAGACGACGTACTCAAATTTAAGTAATCGAACTTTCTCAAAAATTAGCAGTGTGATTTAATATTGGTAATCCAGCTTCTGTTCAAACCATCTTAACAAAGCGACCTGACACACTTAAAATAATTGTTTAGAAGATAGTTTTCCACATTATTTCATGTCGATTGCTTAAATGGAAATTGAGTTATTGCAACTCAATTATCTTACTTCACATTCTTTTGGCACACTTTTTAAACAAGTCTTCTGTTTATAACTTTTTCACGTCGCCCTGGTAGTGTACCAGATAAGGCGCTGGACTGTGGTGCTACAGTATTTGGGTTTCATTCCCGGTAAATCTTGGTTGTAATTGTTGATATTTATTGAAAGTGATTTATCAAGACAGCTAATGTAGGCAATATACTGCACTTTTTATTCATTTTTACTCATTTTTGAGCACATGTCTTTCAAAAATGAAACTTATGTATTCGGAACTATGATAAGTACCGAATGTACTGAAAAATTAGTATAATTTACTAGTTTTTGAGTACTTATTTTTAACAGTGTACCCTTCTCAACATTTATAAAATTCATAAAAATCTTTTTAAAGTCTCTACTAAAATAATTATAAGTATAAAGTATCTATCATAAGTCCGTTATTAATTAATATTTCTCCATTCATTTTGCACATTTATTACACACATTTTGAAGACCAAACATTTTTGTCACATGACGTTTTTGTTTTATTCGTTTTTAATCAATTTTGAGTAAATGTATTTTTCAAAAATGAAACATGCATTTAGACCTATGATAAGCATCGAATGTGCTCAAAAATGTGTATACTTTGTTTATATTTGAGTACCTATTTTTAACAGTGTACTTTTCTCAGCACTTATAAAATTCATAAAAATCTATATTCTGAATTTTAATTTTCAAATTTATGTAATTGGGAAAACTTTTAAAAGCCTCTACTAAAATAATTATTACTATAGAGCATCGTAAGTTTATTATTAATTTATATTTCGCCATTCATTTTGCACATTTATTACACATTTTGAAGACCAAACATTTTTGTCACAGGACGTTTTTGTTTTATTCGTTTTTAATAATATTTGAGTAAAATTCTTTTTCAAAAATGAAACTTATGTATTTGGAGCTACGATAAACATCGAACGAACTCAAAAATGAGTATACTTTACTTATTTTTGAGTACCTATTTTTAACAGTGCACTCTTCTCAGCACTTATAAAATTCATAAAAATCTATATTCTGAATTTTAATTTTCAAATTTAAGTTACTTGGAAAACTTGTAAAAGCCTCAATTAAAATAATTACAAGTATAAAGTATCATAAGTCCATTATTAATTACTATTTCTCCACTCAATTTACACATTTATTACACACATTCTTAAGACCGACGGTTTTTCTCTCCGATGTAAAACAGTAGTCCCAGAGTACAAACGATTAATCGATTTGTCTGAAAGTTCATCAATCGATTAATGTGCGTGTCGATAATAATGGCTTTTACCTCTAAATTAGGGTGGAATGACGGCTTTTCTGGGATTTACACTTTTTCTCTCGGGAACTGTGTGGGAGAATGCAAAATCAATCGTTTATTTAATCCTACGAACGGTGGTAAAACTGTAACTTCTTTTTTTTTTTTGCCTAAAACTGAGAAACTAAAGGTGAAAATAGGCTTAGATAAAACAAATTAAACAATGTTAAAATTAGGTACTAAAAAATCAGTGAAATTTACTCATTTTTGATTACATTCGATGCTTAGCATGGCTCCGAATACATAAGTTTCCATTTTGAAAAAGACATGTACTCAAAAATAAGCACAATTAATAA
Source organism: Troglohyphantes excavatus (assembly GCA_963932185.1). Lineage (NCBI taxonomy): Eukaryota > Metazoa > Arthropoda > Arachnida > Araneae > Linyphiidae > Troglohyphantes > Troglohyphantes excavatus. The sequence continues at coordinate 62,316,268 of OZ010674.1, read as the reverse complement.
AGAGCAGTAGCTTGCCTTCATAAATCTCTTTAAATAAATATCGACAATTACAATCAAGACTAGAATCGAGTTATGCAGGCACCGCTGTCCGGAGTCTTATTCCTTAAGCTACCAGGGCGACGTGAAGAAATTGTAAACCGAAGTAATGTTAAAAAAGTATGCCAGAAGAATGGGAAGTAAGGTAATTGATTTGTAATAACTCAGTTTCCATTTAAGCAATCGACATCAAATAATGTGGATATATAGATAATATTGAAAACGTATTTAAATGCCTCAAACCACCATTATAAAAAAAAGTTTATTAAAAATAAGTACATGAACGTACTCGTTTTTCTTTGAGTACAATGGCATCGTAAAAGAGCGATGACTTACTCAAATTAAAGTAATCGTACTATCTCATAAAGGAGTAGTGCTATTTAATATTGCTAATCTCAACTTCAGTTCAAGCCATCTTAATAAAGTGACCTGACACACTAAAATAGTCGTTTAGAATTTAGTTTTCTACACTAATTGATGTCGATAGCTGAAATGGAAACTGAGTTATTACAACTCAATTATCTTACTTCCCATTCTTTTGGAACACCTTTTTAACATTTATTCTCTTTATAACTTCTTCAAATCGCCGTGCTAGTACAACGGATACAGCACTGTATTGCGTTGCCTGAGGATCTGGGTTCAATTTCCGGAGAGTCTTTGTGTAATTGTCGACATTTATTGAAAAGGAAAGATGTATATCTTTCTCAAAATTGAAACTTATGTATTCGGAGCAAGAATAAGCATCGAATGTATTCCAAAATGAGTACATATTACTTATTTTTAAATATCTATTTTTAACAGTGAATAAGTTTAATAATTACTAAAAACGAATTCACAATAAAATCTCGAATTAAATTTGTGTTCAGTTATAATCTGACCACCCACAGTGGTTTCTAAGAGAAACAAAAATATTTTTTTTTCCAAACAAAAGGTACTTGACAATCTGAAGGTCCATCCATTAAATATAGATTATTCAAAAGTCGCGAGCTGATAAGTGCTCTAGAAGAGAGTGAGTTCAAGAGGGGGGGGGGGGAGGAATAAATCTGTACTCAGTAAATAGTTTTTAAAAAATAAGTACGTTGTGTATTTAGTCAGTCTACAAATGTATGATTTATACATTGTAGAAGAATATAAATTTCATTCAAAATATCGAAATTTGTTAGTAAAAAAATGGCGATTTTTTATTTGCACATTTACAAGATAAAAAAAATCTTAGCTCCGTGCACATTTAAAGATACTCACAGATAAAAATGGAGTAGAGCTGAAAATTAATTTTCTTGAAGACATTTTGGGAATGCTGTATATGTATTTCATTAAATGTAATCTTGTTATAACTCGCTTTGGAAGCATAAAATACATAAACGAGGTGTTCACTAAAAAACAGTAGTTTCAAGCGAGTTTGAGAGTGTAAGCAACAACATTTAAAAAATGTATTACTTTTTTTTAAATAAAATTTACAAAAAAAAAAATTACCTTTTTTTTTATTATAGATACAAATCAAGAAAATATTTTTGGAAAAACTATAATTTTGCAGTTTTTTAAACAAAAGAATGTGTTTAACAAATTGCCTTTACCTTTTGTCTAAATTGCCTTTTGTTATTTGCAAAAGATTTTTTAAAAAGAAAAAAAAAATATTTTTGCAAAACATTTTTTAATTTTTTTTTTATTATTATTTTTGCAAAAAATTTTGTTTAAAAAAAACTGTTTTTATTTTTGCAAAAGATGTTTTTTTTTTTTTTTGCAAAAGATTTTTTTTTTTTTTTTGCAAAAGATTTTTTTTTTTTTTTTTGCAAAAGATTTTTTTAAAAAAAATTTTTTTGCCAAACTATTTTTTAAAAAATAGAAAAAAAAAATAATCTTTATATTACTTAATCCCTGAAGACAAATCAAAGTAATATATATCCAAATAAATACTGTTGCAAATTTGGTGTAGTTTCTTCAAATAAATCTGAAATTATATCAATTTAAGCTTGATCAAACACGATAAAAGTTATCACTGAAAATAAGGAGTTCATAGTTATATATTCAGGTAATCTTGTATCGAAACTTAAAATTGATTCGCATAAACTAAATAGTTGTACTTAACGTAAAAATATGAATTTTGTGTCTTTAGATTCAAATTAAAATGAACTATTTTTATAAGCAATTAAATATATTTGAGGATTTTGAGTCTGAAAGCGTAACCTATTACCTAAGTGTGATTTGCAACTGACAGTTACGACTTTGACATGCATAGCTTCTCACGATTTTCTGTCGAAACAAAATTTTTTTTACTGAGTATAAACTATATAAAATAAATGTTGTATGCAATGTAAAAAAATTTGCTTAAAATTAGTGCATGGACGTACTCGTTTTTTTTTTCAGTACAATTCCATCGTAAATGATCGATGACGTACTCAAATTTAAGTAATCGTACTTTCCCAAAAATGAGCCGTATTGTTTAATATTGCTAATATCAGTTTCTGTTCAAGCCATCTTAACAAAGCGACCTGGCAAACTTTAAATATTTGTTCAGAAGATCGTTTTCCACATTATTTGATGTCAATCGCTTAAATGGAAACTGAGTTATTACAACTCAATTATCTTACTTCCCATTCTTTTGCTACGCCATTTTAACATTACTTCTGTTTATAACTTATTCGCGTCGCTCTGATAGTACAGCGGATAATACACTGGATTGCAGTGCCTGAGGATCTAGGTTCGATTCCCGGTAAGACTTAGTTGTAATTGTTGATATTTATTGTAAGGGATATATGAAGGCAGCCTGTGTTGTCAAGCAACTGCTCTTATTATTCATTTTGCTCATTTTTGAGTACATGTCTTTTTCAAAAATGAAACATGTATTCGGAGCTATGATAAGCATCGATTGAAATCAAAAATGAGTACATTTTACTTATTTTTAAGTACCTATTTTTAACAGTGTTTACGACAAAAACAATAAAAGCTCGATCTATATGATCCTATCTTAAATTCATACATTAATTGGATGTTAAAACAAAGCATCCGGAACCTAAATAAACATATCATATCAGTAACACAACGGAAACATCCAAAGATAAATGACACACACAATCTATCCATCTTTATTTCTATGAATTATTCTCAGTCAAACAATCCAAGAATCATTACCATCCAAACAATCCAATAAACAACCCCCCCAAAATCCCTCTTTACAAACAAACCCCCCAAGTCCTCATTAATTCAAGTAGCCATTTCCCAAGAACCTTTGCGTGTCGGTACCACACACTACAGAACAACCAATGCCTTCGCTAACGGGAGAAAGACCCGTTAAGATATTCACTCAATTGACAATTGGTAGCGTGTTAAGCGACTTTCGTCGTTTGCTTTATTAAATAGAATAATCTTCTAGGGGGGGATCTGATTTCACTGATGGGCGAGTTGAGGTGTGTGTATGCTGATTGGGATGTCTAAAAACCGGCTACGTGACGAATGGGAGCGGTGTTCGGTTTATCATGATTTACTTCAAAAACTTCCTGGATTCTTGATGTGGTGTTGTCACGATTCTGCGTAAAGTAAATCGTTAGAAGGTTTAGGGGAATTATATTATTTCGTTGTGGTTGTATTTTCTGTGTGTTTTGATATACAGCACCGATAAATTGACCTTTAAAATGATTTCTCAAGTTAATAAAAGTTTTTGATATGTTTCAGTTTTCTGATGGGTGTTTGAAGTTCTGTTTAAAACAGGTTATTTTATTTAAATACACTCAAACCTGTTTTCGTGCGTTTTTTTTTTGTTCGATTTTTTATTTGTGCGATTTTTTCTGTACGGTATATGAAATTTTCAATTATTGATGGGCAAGAAGAACCCGATCATATGTCAGCAGATAAAATCTATGCAGGACTCCAACTTTGCCATAAATTAGAATGTCATTTTCTTGCAATCGATGCCAATTCTGAAAGAACTTCAAAATTCCAAAAGGTGCTCCAATCTTGTATATCTGGATACCAAGACACATATAAGCGTCTAGTGAAACAACAGTCGTCGCAAAAACTGATCATCGACTACATGGTAACTGAAAAAAAGTGAACTCTAAACGAGTGCGAGGTAGTATCTTCAAGTGACGAAAGCAATTTTGAACCAGTTTACAAGAAAGTTCGCGTATTGTCAGACTACGAAGGATAATGGTTATACGTTTTGAAAAGTTTTGTATGTGTAAAATAAGTACATATGTTCAATGATATAATTTTAATGTTAATTAAAGTTTTATTAACATTAACAAACAATTATTTAAATAAACATATCAAATATAAGATTTTTTTTAAAAACTTATTTTAAACGTATAAAAATTATAATAGTTTTAAATTATATATATATATATATATATATATATATATATATATATATATATATATATATATATATATATATATATATATATATATATACTCAATGCTTTATTTCCGATTAAATATTTTCTAAAATTTTGCTTTCTTTGCAAGTAAATAATTGAATAATTTGAAATGTTTAATTGTCAGTTTGTAATATTAGTAAAATTTCAAGTAAAATTGTCGTTTTAAAGTTATTGTGCTACCAATGTATAAAAAATAAAAGCTTAATAGGTAGAACACTAGCCTTATGGGATTTAAAAGACTCTATATATTTAATACCTGTAATACTTTTTTAACCATATTACTCTTGTGGTGGTTCATATACCCGATACTCCAGTTTGGGCTATAGTAATTACTTTATCCTGACTGGCTAAGTCTTGGCGTATCATGCAAAATGTCTTCGGTTCGATTCCCAACGACTACCGCGCCACATTAGGTAACTTCCAGACTACGTATAAACGCAACCTTCAATCAAATGTAAAAATGCAACAAAAATGTGACACCGCCAAAACTGCAGCATCAGGAAAATCCTCAACAACTGCTCACGTGATAACACTTCACGGGAATAAATCTTTAGTCCCTCCGTCAGACTCACTGAGGGGGGGGGGGGGGTATTGTGAAGGTCACTAACTCAATAACCCTATACTCCCACATGTGTTCGAGTAATCACTTTTGTTATAGAGTATCTGCGTAGCATGGTTTGGTTCGGTTGATTAACGTCTCACTGGAGCTGAACATTGGACTATTAGTGACGGTTCGGAACCTATCCAGAAGAAAAGACCCGGGAACGATGCCTCACATTCTTTAACTACAGTCGGATGTAGGGGACAGTACTTGAGCTGGCACCAGACGCAACCTCAATAGGCACCAGGACATTAGACCCCGATCAGATTTATCGTGAACCAGTTCCGTATACATGCCAGTAAAATTTGTTGAATATTTTTAGACGACTTCCAAGTATTTTAGTAGCGAAGCTGGCAAACCTCCAATCGCAAGATCATTAAATTTTTACTTTTGTTTGTCAAGTCCATCAGTCGGGCTCGAACTCGAATCATCTGATTACTAGCCGAAAACCTTTATCCACTGATCAACTGGGGACTCCCGGCGTAGCATGCAGAACGTCATAGGTTCGATGCTGAGTTACGGCCAATCGCACTTCGTTAGATTCCAATTTAAAGTTCATGCAGTAACATATTAGGTCAGCAATGTGAATCATTTAAATTTTTATTTACAAAGTATATTTTGTGTCATTCAGGCTACCAGATGTCCCGGCCGACCTGTCTAAACAAAGCCAACGAGAAAGAAGTGGACGAACGCTTGTGCGATTTCACTGCCAGACCAGTGCCAGAAATCAAAGAATGTAATCAGCACAAATGCCCACCTGTGTAAGTATTCCCTTAATGTAAATAGAAATTGAGAAATATTAAATACACAAATCGGTATTCCAGCATCAATAAAATGAAGGAGAGTATATGGTATTGCTAACTATTTTCAAACTTTTGTCAGTGACAATAATTAAGATTACTAAGGTTAGATTGTGTTTATCGATCTTGAAATTGTTTTTATTTAAGTTCTTGGTAAAAATAAATTTGTTTTGTATTATGTAATTTTAAGATTATAATTGAATCTTCTTTGACTTGCTCTAATGCGGCTATATTTAAGTCAATTTTTAAGATCCCAATTGAACAGCTTGTATTTTTGTTTATAAGATACAGTAATTTAATTATAGTATTCGAGGTCTATATAAAACAAACAAAGAACACTTGCCATATAAATTTCCACGTATAGTAAAACTTGTTGAATAGAAGCAGTTTTGGCGAATAAGTTGTTGTGCCTTACAGCGTTGCTTTGTTGAATAATGCAAAAATTATTTTTTAAAAAAATACTATTTAATCTCTGTCATTCGAAGACCAAAACATTTCATTATTGGAATAAAAATGGCGCAAACTGTGACGTCAGAGGTAGTTTATATGCACAGCTGATGAAATGTTTTCCTGGTATCACTGAATAAGAACCCAATTTACAACAAGTATTTGCAATATACGTTTCCGGATTTTTGCCTAGGCCTCACTCAAACTCATTCTTTTTGGAATCTTTAAGTATATATTTTGTTATTATTTTCCATTAATTTATTTTAATTTTTAATTATATTTAATCATTTTTCTGGTAAATAAAAAACTTGCCTAAGGTGCATAATTTAGGTGCTAAAAATTGTAAACACTTAACACACTTCTAAATCAGCCAGGCTCACTTGTTCCGAAATTGTTTTCGTCTTGTTAAATATCTTTTAGGAAGAAAATTTATCAATACACGAATGAACCGTCAATTAATTTGTTCTTTCAGAATAATAATCGCTAATTTTTCTTTTTTTCTAAATAAAAAAATATTTTTTTTAATCTTAAAAAGGTTTTTAAAAGTAAATACATACCTTCGAAATCACCTAGTGAGATTTAAGAATCGAATCAGAATACTTGTTGGTAAATACAAGCTAATATTTTATGCCCTCAAAGTAAAATAAATTTGATATTTTATGCCCTCAAAGTCAAAAATTAAAAATTTTAGCCATAGAGCTTATACTACAGGCCGCCACCGAACTTTTAAGGTATTATACATAATTTTAAATATACAAGTTTTTCTTGTACTTAATATGACTGTGAAGATTAATGAATAACTTAATATGACTGTTAAGATTAATGACTACCTTAATAAGACTGAAGATTAATGAATAATTTAATATGACTGTGAAGATTAATGAATAATTTAATATGACTGTGAAGATTAATGACTAGCTCAATAAGAGTGTGAAAATTGATGACTAGTTTAATATGACTGTGAAGAATAATGACTAGTGTAATATGACTTTGAAGATTTATAACTAGTATAATGTGACTGTGAAAATTAATGACTATTTTAATATGACTGTGAAGTCCAAAACTTTCTAATTTCTTGGTTTTACGGTACTCTTTGTCCTTTCTTAACTGATGATTATCTCAAAACATTATTATATCCCCATTTTCCTATAATGTTCCCAAAATACTTCATTTATGGTGTTTCGGTGTCTCAACAGGTGGGTGAGCGACAGCTGGAGCCCTTGTTCGGCGTCGTGCGGGGGCGGTCGCCAGTCCCGGCAGGTGTACTGCGCCCAGACGGACGGGGTGCGCGTGGCCGTGGCCGCCGAGCAGTGTCTGCGGCAGAGGCCCTTGTCGGAGAAGCCGTGCAACACCGTCCCTTGTCCGCAGTGGACAAGCGGACCCTGGTCGGGGGTGAGTCCTGTTTCTTTTACTGTTGTATTCCACTGTCAAGGGGATACATTTAAATTTAAAAAAAAATCAAATTTTTATACTGTAAAAAAAGGTACTTTAAAATGTGTATCAATGACGACACAGTGGCAACACACATGGCAACTTTTATATTGATTTCTTTAAGCAGTTTTATTTATTTATTATACTCAATCTGAAAATACTCGTATTTCTTTGAGTACAATTGCATCGCAAATGAACAGATGACGTACTCAAATTTAAATAATCGTACTTTCTCAAAAATGAGCAGTGTGATTTAATATTGTTGAGCTCAGCTTCTGTTCAAGCGATTTTAGCAAAGCGACCTGACACACTTGAAATAATTGTTCAGAAGATAGTTTTCCACATTATGTTATGTTAATTGCTTAAATGGAAACTGAGTTATGACAACTCAATTATCTTACTTTCAATCCTTTTGGCACACGTTTTAAACAAGTCTTCTGTTTATAACTTCTTCACCTAGCCCTGATAGTGCAATGAATAAGGAACTGGACTGCGGGTCCTGAGGATATGGATACGATTCCCGATAAGTCTAGGTTGTAATTGTTGTTATTTATTGAAAGTGATTACTGAAGGCATCCTATGTAGGCAAGCAACTGCTCTCTTTACTCATTATACATTGTAATACATAACTTTATATTATATGTCTTTTTCAAAAATGAAAATTAGTATTCTCATTTATGATAAACATCGAATATACTCAAATTGAGTACATTGTACTTATTTTCGAGTACCTAATGTTAACAGTGCAGAAAGCGAGGGAATTCCTTGAGCATATCTAAAAGGGTTCCTCGGTCCTATATTAGTTTTAGCAAGGAGTCCGTGGCTTAATGCTAATTGGGAAGACCTCTATCCTAGAGTGTTGCTCTCAATGTTAATTTGAACCCTCTCATTCCAGTGTTCAGTGACTTGCGGCAGGGGCCACAAGATCCGCTCAGTGGCGTGCAGGGACGCCAAGGGGCAGCACAGCGAGGACTGTGACGTAGAGGTGATGCCCATCACCAAGCAGGAGTGCGACAGCGGACTCGTCTGCACGGACGATGAGGACCCCGGGTCCTACCTATTCTCCGGTGAGTTCAATTGCATACCACTGAGCTAAAACAATAATAAACACTGGAGCGAGGACTAAGGGTGCGCGACCATTTTACACCTTTTTGAGCGAAGGCAGAAAAAGTAGTCCTTCCGCATACGTTTGCGTGGTTTTAAAAAGCATTTCTGGCTTTTAAAAATACATTAAATGTTATACACTAAACATTTTGACATACTTACTTTCAATAAGTACCAATAAAAAAACAGGTTTAAACCTGTCTGTGACGTCACGTGAGACTCCCGCAAAGCGAAGGAAGAATGTTTTCTCAACCTTTCTTCCGAATTGCATGCATCCGCGGGGCACGGTAAAGTACATTGTCACTCAATGGTTAGTATTATTTTAGCTCAGTGTTGTATACATACAAATGAAGCTTCTGAAACGTCTACAATTCATTGTGCATTTCTGGTGAGACGTTCTTTAAAATAAACAATTATTGAATTTTTTGCAAGATTATACATGTGTTATCGATTACAGTTGATACGATTTTAATCCATTTTGACAACAAAAGTTTAGAAGCTGTAAAGAAGCTTTACTTCCTGATAGCGCATGCGCACGTCTTCTGACGACAGCTATATGAATGTTCTACAACAAAAAACTTTATTCAGCATAGCTATATAGATCGGCTATATAGCTATATAGCTCGGCTTTGATCCCACCAATTACCGGATAGCTAATTCCAACTATAGCTGTTGATTCAGACTATATAGCTAATTTATATAGCTTTTCACATGCTTTTATTTAACTCGCACTGTCTGGTGTGATGTGTCCTCAAATCTTGTAACTCAATTTATTTAGGGTGAAGTTTTCGAACACTTGTTGCACTGCTATTAATTCGACTGTATAGCTGTTTTGCTATAAAGTGTAAATCCACGGTTTTAGGCTAAAGTTTCTTATTATAATATTTATAATCTGCACAACCCTTTGAAACATCTTACAAATTATTAAACAAATTATATTTCTCTTGTAAATAATTGCTATAAAAATTTCAAATACGTATTTTCTGAAGAGGAAAAAAAATATGTAAAAACAATATTTCAGTTTTCAATTTTTTTTTCAGATATTTTTAAAGGATCGCAAGAAGACGCGCCCCCCATACAGACCTACATGTCACCTTGGTCAAGAAAAACGGCCGAAGTGTCCATAGAACCGAGGTTTGTATTACCCCACCGAAGTAATTAAACCTTAGAACGAAATCTGATTCGCATGAATAATAGAATTATGGGTTGTAATGTTTGAGAAAATTATGTGTGATTGTAAATTTTATACTTCTAAAAGAACAATATATTATAGCATTAAATTCCCTATACTTTAGGTTATTAATGGTGGATTTCAATTTGCTCAGTTAAACAGTATCGCAAAAGCAAGGTCCATTTTTTTAGCCAATAGATATTTTTACTCTTAAACTAATTACTTATTAAGGGGACACAAAATCATCAACAATATCCAAAATTATTTTATTACTTTAAAAAATAGCTCATTTTATTTTGAATCTAATGACATCAAAATTATATTTTTATACGAAGTACAACTAATTATTTTATGCAAATCAATATTAATCTTTGGTACAAAATTTACTAAATGTGTAACTTTGAACTTATTTTTCTCAGTGGTGACTTTTTTCATCTTTGATCTAGTTTAAATTGATATTATTTTAGATTTAGATCTATGTGAAGAAACTATTCCGAATTTGCTACAGTGTATTTTCAAACATATTACTTCAATTTGTCTTTAGAATTTAGTAATATATAAATTATATTTGTTTTAATATTTTTTTAGAAGTAGATTAAAATTAGCGATTTATATTTAAATTATGTTTAAATTTTTTTTACAATTAATAAAAATCTGTATTGACAGGTCTTAACCACATTCTTTTGTTTATAGATGCAAAATCGAAGTTTTTCAGAAAATATTTTCTTAACTTTTATCAAAAATAATAAATGTATTTTTTTAATGTTATTTAAAAAAAGCAATACATTGTATTTTTTTATTTTTTTAAATAATAATTAATTTTTTTAAAAATGTTTTACTGTGTGAATATTTTAATACGCTTTGCACACATAAGTGGAAAAAAAATTATTATATCTGCAAATTTAAAAAATTATATATAAAGTAATCATAATTCCCCTTAGTATCATATACCCCCTTAAAGAAGTAAACGAGAGTTAACTTTTTAACTAAAAGTGATACTAAATATGCCCCTTAATATGATACTGAAGCGTTGTAAATAGCAGTAGGAGAACTTATTTTATTTATTTGAATATTTATTTCATCACAATCTAAACTAAAATTATAACAGTTGAATCTTGCAACCAGCTTAATAAATTATAGAATATCTAACGATTTAATCTTAATGGAACACCTTCAAGAAGACGTATAACCACCAACTGAACTGCCTCGTAGGAAGTCAACAGACTTAAAATAGGCACGCTGGGCCCCGCGCATGCGCATTCCAAACCGACATATCCTCAGTTCTAATACCTGCGCTGCCAAGGAGTCTAACCGCCGCAATACAAAAAGGAATACATTTTAGGAATCATCGCAAAATAAATTATTTCCCCTGAATTACCATATGATTCAAAAAATCAAAATGACGAAGCTTCAAACGTTTAAACAAGGGCTTTAATATTTAACAACAGGTGAAAATATGAAAAATTGAACAGAAGGAAGTGTAAATATGAAAACTTGGCAGAAGGTAGTCCAAAAGGTTACGAAAGCATAATTCTAGTAATGAATATTGAACAATTTTACGAAACGTTTATGTATTGGTAGAAACGTCGATGTAAAAGTTGATATTGGCTTTATCTGCCACGAGTTGAAGTTACCTTGTAGAAGTTGTTTCGCCTTGAAGGTACTTCTAACGCAGAGAAGCCAGGTTACGGGTTGGGGCCATCGTTACAGAAAGAAAGCATCACCCAAATTTCTGTATCTTATTTTAATCCTTTATAATTTTAAAGTGTATGGAAAAAATACCTTAATGTTTTATGATTATTTTATTTGCGCTAAGACATTTTCTTATGAAATTCCATTTAGGTAATTTCAATCTCTAAAATTGATATATAAATAAGAATTAAGAAAAAAAATTATTATGAAAAGATTTTGTTAATTATATTATTATTTTAAAAATTTAATTATCTCGGTACAATTCTTAATGATAACTGTTTATAATTTATAAATACAGCTTAATATTTCTACAAAAGTAAGATTTTTTTATTAAATATTGCTGAACATTTGTTAAGTTTTTTTTCATGTTTATCTTTTGTACATATGTACCCTAAATCATAAATTTGATGAGTTTTGAACATGTGAGGAAATTACACATTTTAAATTAGTTTTATAAATGTTTGATTGAATTAAACGCTGTTCGAAATATATAAATGCTTACATTTAATGAAAAAAAATTAAGAATTATTAGTTGGAAAAAGACGTACAGCCAACTACATATGTAAAAATAGAAATCAAATAGAATCATTTGTTTGGAATCCGAAAACTCTTCAGTGGATATCTTAATATCGTATGGAATATTTTAAATAAAATACTGAATATTTAAAATAAAATACTGGATATTTAAAATAAAATACTGAATATTTGAAATAAAATTATGACTGTTTTAAGTAAAATTCTGAATATTTAAAATAAAATACGGAATATTTTAAATAAAATACTGAATATTTCAAATAAAATATTAAATATTTCAAATAAAATATTGAATATTTCAAATTAAATATTGAATATTTTAAAAATATTTTAAATAAAATATTGAATATTTAAAAAATATTTTAAATAAAATATTGAATATTTAAAAAATATTTTAAATAAAATATTGAATTTTTTAAAAATATTTTAAATAAAATATTGAATATTTTAAATAAAGTATTGAATATTTTAAAAATATTTTAAATAAAATATAGAATATTTTAAAATTATTTTAAATAAAATATTGAATATTTTAAATAAAATATTGAATATTTTAAATAAAATATTGAATATTTTAAATAAAATATTGAATATTTTAAATAAAATATTGAATATTTTAAATAAAATATTGAATAGTTTAAATAAAATATTGAATATTTTAAATAAAATACAGAATATTTTAAATAAAATACGGAATATTTTAAAGCAAATACGGAATATTTTAAAGAAAAAATTTAATAATTTCTTTAATATATAGTTATTTTTTACTAATATGACGAGCGTAATAGTTAAAAATTAAAAAAAAAAAGTCCGTCACCATTATTCATTATGTATAAATATAATGCAAATATATTATTATTATTATTATTTCATTTGTTTTTCAGCTATGTGGTTAGCGAATGGGGACCTTGCAGCACGACTTGTGGTCAAGGTTTCCGAAAGAGGACTGTCGACTGCAAGATATTTCTAGAATTTTCTCGCACAATAGCCACGCTGCAGGACTACGAATGCCCAGGCAAGTTTGATATTGACAACTTTATTTAACGAGAGGGGGGGGGGGGGAGGGGGGTTTGAATCATTCATCAGATTATTTTTTTGCTTTGATGATTGTTCAGAAAGAGATATATAATAATCTAAAACTAATGATATTCCTGAATTCATTAATAAAACTTTATGATTTCGGGCTCGAGCTTCCCTTAATTGAGAAATCTATTTAATTAATAATTTTAAAATATATATATATATATTTAAAAACAAACCTGAAAATGTTTAAATAAAAATGCACATTTTATCTTTAATTTTTTTAAGTTATAAATATGATAATGATATATGTACAGTATTTGTTTTTAATTTTTGAACGATAGAAGCAGAAATACATTAAAAAATTTAAATTAAATTGCATAAATTCCTTTCATTTGTTATACATGTCCTGTTAAATAATATGTATGCTTGTATTCAAAACAATTTCTTATAAAGCCACATAATAAACTTATGATATTAAGAAAACTTCTTAATGAAAAGTATTAAAAAAAACATTTTTTTCTCTTTAAAATAGACAACAGCTCTATCCCTCTTTAATATGACAGTTGGAGAATTTTCAAAACAACTTAATTTCATATGCACCTACCACGCGTAAAAAAATTACACTTCGCATTTTTTTTTTTTTTAGTGGTCCTTATAACAATTTATTTCTACATCCAAGAACATTGAAAAGTAATTCATTTTTATTCCTTATTTTTCAATGAATGTGCGCATCACTTATTAAGCAGCCGAAAAAGTATAATTTTTTTGCAACATCCACTTACGAATTTTTACACGAAATGATGTTAACCTCGCTCAAAATTGAAACCCCAACTATTTTCATTCGCAACATTAATTAAAAATGTAAAAAAAAAATCCACATCTCAACTTTCTGAAGAAAAGATAATACAACTCAACCCTTCTCAGAATTCTAATAAAACTCACTCCAAACCTCAAACAGAACCAAGAACTCCCCCCCCCCCCCCCCCCCCCCCACTCAAAAAGGACCGAAACTCTTGGAAAAAAAATCGTCAAATAACATCTCAAAACTCAAAAGTCTATTCTAAATCTGAAAAATTTAACTCCCAACTTGCATTAAGGGGGTTTTTACCCGGAAGCTTCAACGACTGTTTGAATGGGTCTTTACAAATACGACTCAAAGTTATTTTTTCGCCAGGATCCCTTTAATTTCGACTATTGAGTATATGCACCAGCGATCACCGAACACTTAATACGCCCCTTAATAAACTCTGAAGAGTTGTAGGTAACCCCGCACCTCTTCAAGAACAAAGGGTGTAAAGTTATATTCAAGCTGGAATTCTTAGCAAGAAGTCTATTGGACCGTTTGATGTCTTTATGCGGCTAAAGCATCCTTTTGTAGGCGGCCATCTTGAATTTCGAACAAACTTTGTCTGTTGAGTGATTTTTGTCAAGGATTCGGGGACTTTTATAGAATGAGAGATTAAATAATTGATCTTGTTTGAGTAGAAATACGGTGAATAAAACCATTCGGTTGTAAAGAATTGTTTTTTTTATGTGGGGATTTCTTTTGTTGATTTATAAGGTAAACTTTTTTGTTGTTGGGATGTTTTGGCAACATGATATGATGTTCGATTGAGCGTTATAAATGGAGTGGGGTAAACTAAATATGTTTATCGTTACTTTCTGATGATTTTTTTTGTGCAAATATAAATTGTTTTGTTTTATTTTGTTATAAATAAAATGACTTGAGTGTTTGTTTATATTATTTGACGTTTCATTGAAATTTACACGTAGATGCATGGCTTTTATTGGTATAAAGCTTTTTTCAATTTTGCTGCGTGTATCTTAAATTCTTAGTAATATTTATATATAATTCTCTTACGCGGTGACTAAAAAAACGCTGTTTTTCTCTACGAGGAATGGCAACTGTTAGTTTGTTTACAAAATTCTGTTTCTCCCTCATTTTTATTTTGCCATTATGTAAGCCATTTTGACGATTCACCCCTTCAATTCATTGGTAAATAATTATTTTGATGAAGTCAGCTTTAAAAGGGGCTGGCGGAGCGTCAGCGGAGCAGGGGGCGGAGCCTCCTAGTTATGTATATTATTTCAGTAATAAAGATCCCTTTTACGGGTCTCACATACAGCTGATCGTAACACATAAGGCACAAAAAAGGGAATTTACCGAAGCAGTGACGAATACTTTTCTTTCATGAATATTAACGTTGTTGTTTTTCTAAAGAAGATTTTAAAATATTTAGTTTCCAAATAGTTTTTAAACGAGACATCGGTAGTGCTGCCATCTATAGGTAGAATCGATAATTATCGCACGTGAATGCTAGTGTTCAAAAAAGATTAAATCTAGCCTTTACTACATAACATCCTTTAATATAAATTTGTATTTTGATCAAGCAATATTTGTTATCTATATTGTAATAGTTTTCTGAAATGCATTATTAATTAATATATCATTTTTAAAAATATTTTAATACTCCGTTACGGAAAGATTGGTTTGATATAATATTTTTCTTGATTATAAGCATAAAAAAGATAAGTGTTGTAAAATTATTATTGTTTATTGTAAGTTGCTTGTGTGTATTTGAACAAGATATCTTAAAAATGGGTAACGCTACGTTACGATGCACGCAGTTAAATTAAGAAGTTGTTAATTTAGAAAATTAAAATATTAAAAATTATGAACCAAAATACAAAATAAACTTAAAAATTATTTGTCAAATAAGGGCCCTAAAATCGTGTTTGCTTATATTACAAAAATTCCTCGAACCGTTCCTGAGAGCAAGACAATTGTAATACATCTGGGAACAGTAGACTTTGAGGATTTCAAGCATTAATCATGGCAAATTTGAATAAAACCAAACAACGCTTTTTGTTGTAAATGCGCAACAACCAAATCCACATACAAACATACGAAATGCTGAAAGGTCGAGTTAAAACAGGAACCTCGCTGACGCCCGGTCAACGAATGTGTTTAACATTGCACGCAAGATCGTTCTCATGAAATATCAGCTCAATGAAGAATCTCTTTCTTTCTATAACCAGGTACGAAGCCGCCGACCATCGAGAGCTGCTACCCCCGCCCCTGCTCCTTCGACCTCAACAAACCGGACGACCGCAAGAAACACAAGACCCAGGTGGGCATCGAGGTTACCTACTCGTGGAGGTCAAACGGATTCACTCCATGCAGCGCATCTTGCCTAGGAGGTAAGAACGTGAAGGGTCCACGGGTAAAAACGGTGAAGGTCCATTTTTAGTTGCGATTGAGATCTTAACCCGCTAGCATGCAGTATTTACCACGCGTGTCCACTTAAGGGTTAAAGCGATTTGTTGGAAGACTGTATTTTCATTCAAATAAGTTGGGGAACGGAAAGAGAGATGGCAGTCCGTCATTGCCGCTGGAATTTAGTTATAACCTTTTCACATGGGTAAAAGAAAAGTATCTGCCTGTGGACTAGTTCGTAAATGAGGGGAGAAAATGTCGCTTTGAGAACAAAAAGTTCTCAAAGCATCATGGAAGGACGACTTGCATCACAATAGGAGGCGTGTAACTGTCTGACGGACGGATCATTAAATATTCTATAGATAAATTCGCAGATAGGGTAAAGTAACTTAAGTGGTTAAAAAACTGAAAATCCAAGCTGAAGACGATCTGTAGAAACCCTTAGTCAAGCCATGAACCATGTAATTACCTGTTCTGCCACAAACAGCTTACTTCAGACCTCATACGTTTTAAAAATTACTCCCCCCCACCCTCCTATGGCAAAATTGGCCAAGCCCCTCGTTAGATCTGGGAAATCTATGGGACACATGTTGTCCAAGCCCACAAAAAAATATCAAGAGGTATGGCACGAAAAACCAATGTATAGGTATGGCACGGAAGACTGATATGTGAGTATGGCACGGAAAAGTGATATGTGGGTATAAAACAGGAAAACTGACATGTGGATATGGAATGGAAAACTGATATGTGGGTATTACACGTTAAACTGACATGTGGGTATGGAACAGAAAACTGATATGCGGG
The DNA here is from genome assembly GCA_963932185.1 of Troglohyphantes excavatus. Lineage (NCBI taxonomy): Eukaryota > Metazoa > Arthropoda > Arachnida > Araneae > Linyphiidae > Troglohyphantes > Troglohyphantes excavatus. Next base: position 62,299,035 of record OZ010674.1, on the reverse strand, counting down.
TATAACAAGGAAAACTGATATGTGGGTATGGAATGGAAAACTGATATGCGGGTATAACAAGGAAAACTGATATTGGTGTATGGCACGGAAAATTGATATGTGAGTATGGCACGGAAAACTGACATGTGGGTATAGGTATAGAACGGAAAACTGACATGTGGGTATAACACGGAAAACTGATATTAGTGTATGGCACGGAAAACTGATATATAGGTATGGCATAGGAAAATTACATAGGTATAACAAGGGGAAATTACTCTAGGTATGACAGGAAAAAAATTGCATAGGTATGGCAAGGTGAAATGACATTTTTTGGTTTAAGCATTTTTTGTGAAATTTTTTTTAACCTATTTTGTGTGTTAAATTAGTCATGGCCTCTACTATACCGGTTCTGGTGCCACTGTAATCCATAAAAAAAAGTTAAAATTTAAAAAATATCTGCGTGACTACAGGTCTGGACTAAATCTGAATGGAATACGATAATTAATTTATAAATGCAATAGACAAAATAAATAAGGTAATTTAAGTGTCCATATATGTAGTGGAAATTATATATATTTTTTTAACTTTTACATGAAACATTAAATGATATGTCCAATATTTCCTTCCTTAATTGTATATACTGTCCAGTATATACTAGAAATTTAAAAATACGGCGGGTCTACCGTCTAAAACAGAACGGACATTTAACAGTAAATCTGAAATACCAATCTAACAGCAGATTTCAATCTAACTCACAAATACAATACTGCAATATTCGGAAACTTTATTCAATATTTTCCGTATTGAATCTTGAAAAAAGCTAGTCAGTAAAAGTTCAATCATTTTAAATTTAAGAATTATGAGGTTGATGAAATACGTTTTAAGTCAAAATATTAAATATATAACAAAAAGGTAAAAGTTACGCTTTTATACTGAAATTTTCCGAATTTAGATTGCAGAACTGAAACCTAAACTTCGCATTACGCAAAATATGACATGGCGCCATCTATATTTAAAATGCGAAAACGTACGCTTCGCTTACTTTAAGGAAATTCTTTTATGCTGTGTTTTGAACTATTTTATTATAAAAGGATTTTTTTTTCACGTTATGACACATTAATCTTATTAATCTTTTTTATTTTAATATAATATACATCAGTATTTTGGCAACTGTAGTTCTTTCTCCTAAAAGTATTTAAAGAAAATATTTGTGTGAAGTTGTACACTGGATTAGACTGCTTAGTGGCAAAATCGAACATTCATTTTGCTTAAAATTATTCTTGATCGCATGTATATGAACTGTGTCAGTCGAAAATAAATACAAGTATTTGTCAATTCTGCTTAGTGATAGATAAGTTGTCATCCACCAAAATTTGAAGGGCAAAAAATGCCAAACTAAATATAGATTTTAGCTTAAAAATTTTTAGAGTAATAGTTAACATTTTCTCTAAATAGATTTTGCCTATAAATAAGTTATTATAATATTTATTCCTTACTTTTAATTCTCTAGCCGTTTAGAATATTAACCAAATTGTGAAGTTGTTTTCTCCATTAGATAGTTTAAATGATATTTTAAAAAATGTATATAAAAAATTTTAAAAAAAAAACTTGTTTATTCTTAAAGAGATGGCTTTGAATTTATACCCCAATAAAAAAAACTTTGAAAAATATTAAAAAATAAAATATTTTTATGAATTTAAAAATGTGTGTGTATTGCTGGAGAAACTAGAGATACAAGGGCACAAAATAAGTTTGTAAAGGTCAGAAGGTTAAAAACAAATTAAATTTTGCAATTAGCTGGTTTCTGCAATATAATACATTCTTAATGTACAAACGCACATTTTAAGGTTAATTTGGCAGTTGACGGAATAGCTCTTGACAAGATTGTGAACAAAAATATGTGTTTTCCTCATGAGATTCTGATTCCGTAACAACTATTTTACAGACAATTCAATTTTGCTTTTACGCTCAACGTACTATCTAAGGTCTATTGTCTGGTTTCTGCATTAAACGCAACATTCAATATGAAAAATAATCCATTAAACGAAAAGAAATTTGGACGGATTGTTTATATAAATATTTGTTTTCCATATGAGATTCTGATTCCGTAAAAAATATTATACAGACTATTCAATTTTGCTTTAACGTTCAACGTGTTATCTAATGTCTCTTATCTGGTGTCTGCATTAAACGCAATATTCAATATGAAAAATAACCCAATAAACGAAAAAGAATTTGGACGGATTGTTTATATAAATATTTGTTTTCCATATGAGATTCTGATTCCGTAAAAAATATTTTACAGACTATTCAATTTTGCATTCACGCTCAACGTGTTATCTAATGTCGATTGTCTGGTTTCTGCATTAAACGTAAAAATTAAATATAAAAAATATTTTTAATGTATGTTGACTGGTATCTGAAAATAAATGATTCAATTGCAATATGTTTTCTTTTTCTGCCCAGGAACCCGTGAGTCCGTGATCCAGTGCGTGAGAGACCACGACCAGGCTGTGGTGAAAGCGACCCAGTGCGACATCACCAAGAAACCGGACGCCATCACACAGACCTGCAATGACCATCCTTGCCCACCAAAGTAATCATTTCATGCGATCATTTCTTGTTTTTAAACAATTCTACTTTTAAAATTGAATCGCGTCAATTTCGTCACCGAGCAGCTTTCGCTACGGCTGTAGAACCCTTCGAGCATGGATCCTTCATAGCAGAGAAAACATAATGCTATAATCTCGCTAACACCAAAGTGAGGCCAACATGTATGTCCTCAGACACGTGGTTAATTACTTCATTCCATTCATAAAATTTCACTGTTACGCATTTCCCAATTCATCAGCCAATTGCGAGTATTTTTTAATTCATAATTTTGAAAAGAAGTCACGTGTCTGAGGCCATTCGGTCTGAGATGTTGGTTTCACGATTATGAAGTCATATTCGCTCTACTACAACCCGTGATTTGGAGTTGTGTTGGTTAATGACTTCAGCCGACGATATTCGAGAAGCATGCCTGCAAAATCAAACATATAAAATATTAAACAATGAGATAACCATTGAATATAAAAAAAATATTATATTTCCTTGGCTTAGAATTAAGTTAACCTTTTCAAGAGGGCTAAGTTAAAGAAAAGTTGTTGCCTGTGGACTAATTCCTAAACGAGGTGTGGAAATGTCGATTTGGGAGGCAGGGCAAAGAGTTCTAGCATTATAGTAGGACGACTTGCGTTACAATAAGAGGGAGGCGTGTAACTGTCTGACTGACAGATCGTTAACAATTTCTCATCAAAACAGATAGATTCGCAGGTGAGAGTAGGATACCTTGAAGGGTTTAAAAACTAAAAAGTCAAGCTGAAAATTATCTGTAGAAACTATTAGTCAAAGTTCAGACCTCACACACTATTAAAAATAGGTACTCAAAAATAATTAAAATGTACTCATTTTCGAGTACTTTCGAGGATTATCATAGCTCCGAATATATGTTTCATTTTTGAAGAAGACATGTACTCAAAAATGGGTATATCAATGAGTAAAATGAATAAAAAGAGCAACTGTTTGCCTAAGTAGGCTGCCTTCATAAATCACTTTCCATAAATGTCAACAATTACAACTAAGACTTGCTTGGAATTGAGCATATCCTCAGGCGCCGCAGTCCTGTGCCTTATCCGTTGCACTACCAAGGCGACGTGATGAAGTTATAAACAGGAGAAATGTTAAAAAGGCGTGCCGAAAGAACGGGAAGTAATATAATCGAGTTGTAATAACTCAGTTTCCATTTAAGCAATCGACATCAAATAATGTGGAGAACCATCTCCTCAACAATTATTTTAGGTCTGTCAGATCGCTTCGTTAAGATGGCTTGAACAGAAGCTGAGATGAGCAATATTAAATCACACTGCTCATTTTTGAGAAAGTACGATTACTTAAATTTAAGTGCGTCATCGTTCATTTACGTGCAATTGTGCTCAAAGAAAAACGAGTATGTTCAGGTACTCATTTTTAAGTACATTTTATTTTTACAGTGCATACTTTAAAAATTCTTCCCCCTCCGTGGTCAAAATTGACCCAAGCCCATCGCTAGGCCTGTAAAACGTTTGGGACACATTCTGTCCTTCGAGCATGAATGGACTGTAGTAGAGCGAATATGACGTCATAATCGTGAAACCAACATCTCAGACCGAATGGCCTCAGACACGTGACTTCTTTTCAAAATTATGAATTAAAAAATACTCGCTATTGGCTGATCAATTGGGAAATGTGTAACAGTTAAAATTTATAAATGGAATGACGTAATTAACCACGTGCCTAAGGCCATACATGTCAGCCTCACTTTGATGTTAGCGAGATTATAACATTATGTTTTATCTACTATGAAGGATCCATGCTCGAAGATTCTGTCCCAACCCACACGTAAAAGTTAAGGCGCCCGTCCACTTGGGTTAATATATTTTCAATTTTACTCCCTACCAATGAGTACTAGTACTAAAGATAAATATTTCTGTCCCAATCCTGCAGATGGAACATCACCGACTTCAGCCCCTGCTCGAAGCCCTGCGGAGGGGGCGAGATGAACCGGAAGGTGCAGTGCCTCCACGAAGTTCTTCGAGGGGCGGCCAACACCCTGGTGGTGGACAACAGCAACTGCCCGCAGCCGGTGCCGCTGGAAAAGCAGTTCTGCAACGTCTTCGAGTGCCCCTCAAGGTGGAAAACGGAACCGTGGTCAAAGGTGAGGATGGCCATTTAATCCGGAAATTCTTAGGCCAAACAATATACGGGGTGGATCAGAATTACCTTTACAAATTAGACTTTCAATAACACAGTTGGATTTCAGTTGGAGGCCTCCGTGGCCGAGCGGTTAAGGGTGTCAGCTAGAAATACGAAGGTTCACGGTTCGATGACAGGTGATGGACTTGACAAAGAAAAGTAAAAAGTAGTGATCTTGTGATCGGAGGGTTGCCAGCTTCGCTACAAAATACTAGAAAAGTCGTCCAGAACAACCGCAAAAATTAACGACGGGTATACGGGACTAGTGCACGATAAATCTGATAGTGGTCCAAAGTCCCGACGTCTATTAAAGGCGTTGGGTTCCAGTTCAAGTGTTTCCTCGTCATCTGACCATGATTATAAAATAACGAGGTGCATCTATGAATGTGTGTGTGAATGTGTATGTGTTCCCGGGTCTTTCCTTCCAGATAGACCCCGAACCGTCGCCAATAGCCCACTATGCAGCTCTAGTGCGACGTTAATTAATAAAAACCAAACAAAACCAGAAATTCTTAGGCCATACAGTATACGGGGTGGAAAAGAATTTCCTTTACAACTCAGACTTTCAATAAAACCTCAGGGGTTGCTGAGTTGTGTTATTAGTACATCTAACAGCAACATATGATTTGTTTGGTTTGGTTAATTAACATCGAAATAAAGCTACACGGTGGGCTTTTTGCGACGGTTCGGGGTTTATCTCAAAGGAAAGACCCGAAAACAATGACATTTTTTAACCATGGTTAGATGACGAGGACAGCACGTAATCTAGCCCCCGACGCAACCTTAATATGCGTCAAAACATTTGTCCCCGATCAGATTTATCGTGCACCAGTTCCGTATACACGCCAGTATAATTTGTTGGATGTTCTGAACGACTTTCTAGTATTTTTGTAGCGAAACTGGCAACCCTTCGGTCGCAAGATCACTACTTTTTTACTTTTCTCTATCGAACGGGTTCAAACTAGCAATCCTCTGATTACTAGCTGAACGCCTTTATTCACTGGGCAAAAAGTCGCCCAGAACATCCAACAAATTATACTGTCGTGTATATTGGACTGGTCCAATGTCCTGGCGCCTATTGCTGCGTTGGATGTAAGCTCAGGTGATGCTCTCGTCACCTGACCATAGTTCAAAAATACGATGTATTGTTCTTCCCTGCGAGATTGAGGCCTCCATGGCCGAGCGGTTAAAAGCGTCAGCTGGGAATACGAAGATTCCTGGTTCGATTCTAGCCGATGGACTTGACAAAGAAAAGTAAAAAAAGTAGTGATCTTGGGATGCCAGCTTAGCTACAAAATACTAGAAAAGTCGTCCGGAACATCCGTAAAAATTAACGGCGTGTATATGGGACTGGTGCACGATCAATCTGATCGGGTCCAAAGTCCCGATTTCTATTGAAGGCGTTGGGTGCCAGTTCTGGAGTTCCCTCGTTATCTGACCATGGTTCTAAAATAACGAGGCATCGTTCCCGGATCTTTCCTTCGGGATAGACCCCGAATAGCGCCAATAGCCCACTGTGCAGCTCTAGTGCGACGTTATTTAACCAAACCAGCTAACCAAACCAAACCGTTATCTGACCATAGTTCTAAAATAACTAGGCATCGTTCCCGGATCTTTCCTTTGAGATAGACCCCGAACCGTCGCCAATAGCCCACTGTGCAGCTCTAGTGCGACGTTATTTAACCAAACCAGCTAACTCTTTAAAAATAACAGGAGCAGGATGTGACTGTTCATTAACAAAAGAACATAAATATCGAACGAGTGCGAAATCTTAACGAATGATCATTTCTTTTTCAATCCTTTTTTCCCAGTGCTCCAAGAGCTGCGGCGGCGGCGAGAAGGTCCGCAAGATCCGTTGCATGAAAGAAAAGGCTTTTGGGCAAGTGGTTGAGCTCGCCCCTTCCCAGTGTCCCAAGCACCGGCCCAAAACCCAGAAGGTGTGCAACACCAAGCAGTGCCCCGCCTCCACGGACTCCGCAGTGCCCTCGAAGGGGGAGAATTACGTGCAGCAGAGACCCCAGAAGACGGTCTTCCTGAAAGTGGGCGGGAAGGCCGTGGTCTTCCTAGGGGCCAACCTCAAGATCAGGTGCCCGAGTAAGAATACCAACAGGACGGCCATCTTGTGGTATAAAGACAACGAACAGGTGAGATTACAACGGGTTGTTTTGTATATTTGAGAATTGCAGCCCGGGGATTTTTTGCCGTCGAACTCGAAGTGCATGCTACCTGGATACTTTTAACGTCGAACTATAATGTAATTACTCGAACCTGAAAAAGTATTGGGTATTTGAAGTAACCACCACTGTACCCTTATCTCAGTGAATCAAATGGGGAAACGAATAATCATCTGGTTCCATGGTTCAAAAATACGAGGCATTGTTCTCAGGTCATGCCTTCGAGACAGACCCCGGACCGTCGCTAATAGCCCACTATGCAGCTCTAGCGTGATATTAATTTAACCAACCTTCAAAATTCTATCACGTGATTGATACCCGTGAAGTATTATCACGCGGACAGTGGTTGATAGTTTTGCGTGTCGCAAATTGAAGTTGTAGAGTCATAATCGAGATGGCGCCACAAGTATTTGTATGAAGGTTACGTTAATCCGTAGTCCATAAGTCACCAATGTACAGCTGTACGTTTTATTTGACATCACATCCGGGTCATCAAAGTTGCGCTTAGCGTTTTGGTGGTCACCGGTGCTGCGTCCATACTTTAACTGTTGGGCTAAAGTAATTACTCGATGCCGCGAGAAAATATCGTTAATTTGAAGCGATCACCACAGAACTAAGGCGTCTCAAATTGTCCGGTAACCAATGTATATTCAATGGCTTATCTGCTTACGTATTCGTATGCATATTAGATGTTTTCACTGACATTTGGCAGTGGAGTGCAGTAGCATGCTTATTGCTACGCGTGTCTGATTACTCAACAACCAACGGTGGGTTAAATTTAAATTAGTTAAATATGTTCTAACTGTCGTATTGCTACAACAGCTGTAAATCTTACACAAAAATTACAGGGGTACACAAAAAAAGACAATCAATTTAGAACAATTTAATAATTAATGTTTAGAATAATGTTCACAGTTTTTGTGAACATGAGTGATTAAAGTGGCCAAACGCATAAGTGAAGTAAAATGAATTATGAAAGGCAATAACACAAGTTCGAAATAAAAATACATCCAACAAAATGATGTATGCTAGAACAATGAGATCCAAGAGATAAAGAAAACACAACACAAAATTTAAATAATCAAGTTTTAAAGTTTAATGAATAAAAGAAAACATTTACATTTATTTGTGGGTCGGCATAAACATAGTTTCATTCAAAGATAGATGTATACATATTTATAAATCTGTACGCAAACATAAAATACAAAAGTGTAGGCATTTAATTGTAAGATAGAGAACTCTCTTGCAGCGCGATAAAAAACACTAATTGAATAAGAAAACATAAAAATTTAAAACACGAGCAATGTTAAGCATCGCATACTAAGAATTTATAAGTTAAGTAAAATAAGGCGCGAGTGGTACCAAAATAAAAGTCTGATTAGTTCAGATTAATTAATAAAAGAAAAAAGGGAATGGATTTTTGAGGCCTTAGCTTATGTTGTCCCAGGTTGCTGCTGGAGGATGATCTTGCTACTGGATCCTGGCTTCGGCATTTGGAGGGGAGCATTTTGTTATCCGAAGACTGCGTCGCGTCTCCGTTCGGAATATTTTGGAGATGGGCACAGACCACCCCCTCTCAGGGTCGTCCGTCTTTAGCCCGCGAGGGTGGTAATCTGCCTCGAAGAAAAGGGGGTCCGTTAGAGCATGTATTTCGGGGACCCATGTGACCCTTTTTCAGGATTTTAATTGGTTGGGGGGTGGTTGTGTGTGAGGGTTCATTTGAGTTCAACAACACTTATTGAAGCGCTGTGAGAAGAAGGCATAATGAAATGGTGGAAAATGGCGGGTCTGTAGGAGATGGTTGAGCGTCACTAAAAATCCATGGATCTTGTAGAGGATGCCGGCTTGAAAGTAGATGGTCGATGTGAAAAAAGTTCTCAGGTGGATGAAAATCAACAGGGATAAAAATCGGGAATTAATTTAAAACAAAGCCTGAATAAAAATAATTTAAAATAAAAAAAACAAAAACGCTAAAATAAATCCAATTTTGTTTTGGCAAGAGAGTTTCTGTGCAAGAGAGTTCAATCATTAAAATAAAAACTTAACTAAAGTGAAATATTAAATCGTTGACATACATGATGAAATTAAATTAATATAAAATGGGAAATGATATGCAAAATAAGTTATATATAATAGAACACTATATTTACGTCGTACAGCGTTACGACATAACCTGTCTTGTTGGGCAAATTTTTTTGTGGAACACAAAAAAATTTCAGTTACAAAATTTCAGTAAAACAAAATTTCAGTGAAAACAAAGAATGAAATGTGAACAATACATTATCAAGGGAAAATATGAGCTGGTGAGAGTAAGAATCAGGTAAAATTGTGCGAGCTGTGAACAGTATGAGTGTTAGAGTTTAAAAGAAAATGTGACAAATTTCTTGTTGAAGCAGGTGCGTAATGTTTACGGCTTTTGGAGAAAGGGAGCATCCGGAAGGCATTGGTTTGTGATACTGCGTCTAGTATCACGGTCATTCAATTCCATCGTCTCCTTCTCATTGGTGCTTGCGGGAAGAAAATCTGTGTGTAGTTTTTGCTGAAAAACCCTAAAAAACTAACTGCAGCGCAATCTGATTCTGATATCTCTTTACAAAAGGGACATTTTAAGTAAAAAAAAATGCGATTATACAAAAAGGTTTAAATTCGAGCATATTAAAAAATCACAAAAATGGTAAATAGTACAATTATGCTTATAAAAAAAATGTATTTAAATTCACAATCGTTTTGTCCTCTCAAAAATTAGCAAAATTAGAAAAATTCCATTAAGGGGTGGGATAGACGTTAGAAAAAAAATTGTTCCCAGGGGGTTTAATACCATAATTAAAAATAAAATGAAAATTAAAACAACAATAAAATACTACTCATTAACTGCTGAATCTTCACATAACAAGGGTGCAAAATATATATATATAAATATACACTAAAAAAAAATTGTAAATATATAAAAGTACAAATATTTTCCACACTCAAGGATCTCTTGCTTTCATCCTGGTCACGGCACCAAAGATAACCTCTGTCGTATTGCTACAACAGCTGTAAATCTTACACAAAAATTACAGGGGTACACAAAAAAAGACAATCAATTTAGAACAATTTAATAATTAATGTTTAGAATAATGTTCACAGTTTTTGTGAACATGAGTGATTAAAGTGGCCAAACGCATAAGTGAAGTAAAATGAATTATGAAAGGCAATAACACAAGTTCGAAATAAAAATATACATCCAACAAAATGATGTATGCTAGAACAATGAGATCCAAGAGATAAAGAAAACACAACACAAAATTTAAATAATCAAGTTTTAAAGTTTAATGAATAAAAGAAAACATTTACATTTATTTGTGGGTCGGCATAAACATAGTTTCATTCAAAGATAGATGTATACATATTTATAAATCTGTACGCAAACATAAAATACAAAAGTGTAGGCATTTAATTGTAAGATAGAGAACTCTCTTGCAGCGCGATAAAAAACACTAATTGAATAAGAAAACATAAAAATTTAAAACACGAGCAATGTTAAGCATCGCATACTAAGAATTTATAAGTTAAGTAAAATAAGGCGCGAGTGGTACCAAAATAAAAGTCTGATTAGTTCAGATTAATTAATAAAAGAAAAAAGGGAATGGATTTTTGAGGCCTTAGCTTATGTTGTCCCAGGTTGCTGCTGGAGGATGATCTTGCTACTGGATCCTGGCTTCGGCATTTGGAGGGGAGCATTTTGTTATCCGAAGACTGCGTCGCGTCTCCGTTCGGAATATTTTGGAGATGGGCACAGACCACCCCCTCTCAGGGTCGTCCGTCTTTAGCCCGCGAGGGTGGTAATCTGCCTCGAAGAAAAGGGGGTCCGTTAGAGCATGTATTTCGGGGACCCATGTGACCCTTTTTCAGGATTTTAATTGGTTGGGGGGTGGTTGTGTGTGAGGGTTCATTTGAGTTCAACAACACTTATTGAAGCGCTGTGAGAAGAAGGCATAATGAAATGGTGGAAAATGGCGGGTCTGTAGGAGATGGTTGAGCGTCACTAAAAATCCATGGATCTTGTAGAGGATGCCGGCTTGAAAGTAGATGGTCGATGTGAAAAAAGTTCTCAGGTGGATGAAAATCAACAGGGATAAAAATCGGGAATTAATTTAAAACAAAGCCTGAATAAAAATAATTTAAAATAAAAAAAACAAAAACGCTAAAATAAATCCAATTTTGTTTTGGCAAGAGAGTTTCTGTGCAAGAGAGTTCAATCATTAAAATAAAAACTTAACTAAAGTGAAATATTAAATCGTTGACATACATGATGAAATTAAATTAATATAAAATGGGAAATGATATGCAAAATAAGTTATATATAATAGAACACTATATTTACGTCGTACAGCGTTACGACATAACCAGATGTGACTGCAGTAATATTAACATTGAAAAATTTAGATAATCCTGTAATATAACGGAATTTTAGAGTGAAAGACAATGTAATATATCATCGACGAAATACACTTCATTTTAAATAAAACGGCTAGATTGATTTTTTTTTTGAAGAAGAATTCGACATCTACTTAAAACATTTGTAAAAACCGTTCTCAATAAGCAATCCAAATTTTAAAAAATGCCTTTTCTCACGTCCGATTTCAGAAAAAGGATCGATTTTTCGTGCACGAAAATCTAGCTATCCATAATATATTCTCACTAAATTACACAATTTGTATTCATTTTTTTTCTTAATTAATTTTCCATATGATAAAACTTTATTTATATGTAAGGAATTAATTCATCCATCGCCTAAAAATGTTCAATTTCTGTACGCATCTTTTTGTCAACAATTTCAATTGGCGCGATTTCTCGAAATGTCGCCACGTGGAACCCTTCAATGCATTTCAACCCAATATGCAACTCGATGTATTCATATTTCCTTTCAGATCGAGTCCAACAAGCGGCAGAAGGTGTCCATGAAAGGAGCCCTTCGCGTACGCAAGGTTTCGCTGAAAGACAGCGGCAAATACACGTGCGCTTCAGGTCTTTCCAAACAAGACATCTTCGTCACCGTCAAAACCCAGCCTCTCTTTCCGCCAAAGGTCGACGAGGACAGAACGGTGGAAAGCCTACAACCCTCAGTCACTGGTATGGGTAGATACTACTATTGGGTATAGCTTAAGTAAAGAAGGTCACTTCGCCAAATAATTTTTTGTTCGACGACTTTATGGGTGTCGGGTTATAATGTTTAAATATAAAGCATGCATCTGATTAAAAATATTATTTGAACTAGTTACTAGTTCTAGCCAATTAGCGAACATAAATAAACACCTTACCTGACATTACCGTGGATATTTTGTCGTGACAGTGCTACAATAATAGAGTAATGATACAAATAGAGGAATAAAAATGCTGATTTCCGTGTGTCCATCATTGAAACCACGTGATATGTGGAAAAGCCAATTCATTCATGCGCCAATATTACTTGGCAGGCCTTGGCGACTTTAAGAACTAAACGAGATCGAAGTATTGTAATATGGTTTTGTGTTTAATTTTGTATTTAAATATCGTTTTTTTGAACGAGTGGCAAAATTTAAGGTAGTTTAACAGATATATTAAGGATATTTTTCTTTGTAAATTTTAAATAATTGCATTACGTTTTTATGTAAAAAATTTACCATAAGCGAAGTTCTTTCAATTGTGATTTTGTATACTTCAATAAGAAAATATGAACAATAAAACCTGAGAAATATAAAGAGTTTCGCTTCTTCGAGTGTTGAACACAAATTAAATATTTTCGTTTCGTTAATGAAGCGGAAATATTTAGCGCATATTGTTTGAAAATAAGTAAATACGCACATATATGTTAAGAAGTTGAATACGGACAGAACTCTATATCACCAAAAAAGAAGAAAGTGCGCCAAATTTGAAACTCCTGCAGATGTCTGTACGCCAAATGTGGCAGCGCTATGACCACGTGATGTGAGTTTTTCTATTCAATGTTGACACCGCGGCCTTACGAGAGTCTGGTATTGAAGGCGCTCTTTATTTAATATTACAACTCTCTGGCTACAACTAGATAACTTCAGAAGAAAGATGAAGAACTCATCCAACGATATATCTATGGCGAGTACTACAACTAGGAACTAATATGTAATGCCTTAACTTTCTTCTGAAGTAACTCGATGGGAAGATTAAGGTATTAAATACAAGTTCCTATAGGAACTTGTATTTAATACCTTATACCTTGTATTTAATACCTTAATCTTCCCTCGGAGTTACCTATTTGTCCCAACGCTATATATTTTGGATATAAATTTTTGACGGATGTGACACGTCTTTAAAATCAGCTACATAAAGTATCAGAAAAGAAACATCATATTCGCTTTTAGGATTGTCCATTTCGACACTATAACCCTTTTCAAAAGCACGACTGACATAAATTTGGGTCTTGTTCGATGGAAAATTTAGCGCTGGTGCATGTAAAATCTTGAAAAATGACGGAAGTGCGTAAGAGGGTCCAGAGTGTCGTACGTAACAACTTGTTCATCTTTCTGTTGTTGAATACATTTGAAGAGTTCAAGGTAAAACCACTTTGCAACAGTTAGATTTTGAGTCAAACGAATTTGAATTTGGTGAAATGAAGTTTTTGCGCAGCATACTGAAACCCCATCGCTTTAATGATACTCCTTAAAGCCTATAAGATGGCACCGATATCTAATTTTGGAAGGGTCAAAACACTATTTCTAGGGTAATAGACAAATGGAACAACTTGTTAGTGAATATTGTTAATTGTACAGGAGTAAAGAATTTTCAGAAGAAGTTGGATATTGGGGGAGAGAACCTGGCTGGGCCTTGTGCCTGTTGTCGGTCGCCTATATTTGTAGTTGTACATTTCGGGGATCAACTCCTATTTCTCTCTATAACATTTCTCTCCGCGTTTTTCTTGCCGTGCTCCGACACATCCACACCCTATTGTTTACATGCACAATTCTCCTATTATTATGTCCTAATCTTTTTTTAAATGACTTGCGAATTAATTTCTTGTTTCAGCTACCAAAAACAAAGATCGGACATCCGAAGAGAGATTCAGTCACGAGAAGGGGCGAGCCCATCTGTCCACCGTGGACAAGCCCTTCCTCACCATCGTGAAAGGGGACAGGTCCAAGATCCCCCAGCTGCCCCCCAAAGTGGACTTCGGGAACAGCGTCGAGAACACGTTCGAAGACAATCGTCGACAGTTTCACTACAAGCCGAATTTACACAGCAATCAGGACAGCCATCAGGATGTTCGTAAGTATCCGTACTTACTGTTTACGTACACACTGTTTCATATTTTTGACTTATCACTTTGTTTCCCAACGATAACCGTCACCGCGATGGTACTGAATTCGGCTAGCAATAAGAGGATTGGGAGTTCGAATCGGCATGAGAGTCTGAAGGTTGCCAAATTCGCTACTAAATTACACAAGTCGCCTGAAATTGTATACGGGACTGGTGAACGTTAAATCCGTCGTTGTCCAATGTCCTGATGCTGATGCCAATTGAGGTAGTGTCGGATGCCAGCTCAGGTGTTGTCCTCGGCATCTGACCATGTTTAAAAAAATTAGAGGTTTGTTTTGGTTAAATAACGTCGCACTAGTGCTTCACAGTTGGATATTGGTAACGGTTCGGGGCCTCTCTCGGAGGAAAGACCCGAGAACGATGTCTCGAATTTTAAACTATGGTCAGATGACGAGGACGACACCTGAGCTGGTACCCGACGCAAGCTCAATAGGGATCAGGACATTGGACCCCGATCAGATTTATCGTGCACCAGTCCCATATACATGCCAGTATAATTTGTTACATATTTTAGACGACTTCCTAGTATTTTAGCAGCGAAGCTGACAACACTCCAATCGAAAAATCACTACATTTTTACGGTCCTTTGTCAAGTCCATCAGTCGGGCTCGAACTCGCAATCCTCTGATTACTAGCCGAACGCCTGTATCCACTGGGCAAGAAAGTCATCCAGAACATCCAACAAATTATACTGGCGTGTATATGGGACTGGTGCACGATTAATCTGATCGGGGTCCAATGTTCTGAAACTTATTTTTCAGAAGTGGACGACTAGAAAAGCTGCAGAAAGAACACATTTGATTTTTGTTAAATTTCTCGCAACATTCATCGACATAAGCAAACAATAATATCGCTTCTACAAATTCAAATTTAGTATTATTATTGTTTTGTTTCGTTGTAGGTATATCATTTCCAGCTGTGAAGTATTTTAGTAAATTTCTAGGAAAATTCGAACAAGATCTTTAAAAACAGGTCAAGTGGACATTTATGTTCGTCGATCACACTATGAATTCGCAATGTTCTTTATGAAGCCATCTTTTCAAAAGACGTACTGAGGCGCCATTGATTTCAATAAGTGTATTTACTTTTACATTTTAAAATTTTATAAAATACTACTACATTCCCGGTTTAAAAAGACCTTACGTTTTGAAAGTCATTGCTGACACCGACACTATAATGAGTCACATTATATCATAAAACCACCCATAAAAATATAATCAAAACAAATCTAGGAAATTGTATTAGAAATTCCTCAAGTAAAGTTCTCATGAGTATGTCAACTATATTTTGTTATCATGTTTCAGGCAAAGAAAAGTCTTATTCTACTGAAGACACCATCGTCGAATTCAGTACTCTGGGCAGGATACCTCTGTATATGCTAGCAAAAAGCACGGAAAAGCCGCCAATCGTTCCTTCTCCATCAGCCAAAACACCCGCCAAGCCTCTGGAGTCTGATGAGCTTGTACCTCTCAGGTAGAGTTTCCTTTATTTTGATTCATTTTTTGACGTGAATCTTTATCTTTAAAATCAGGCATGGGGAATCGGGATATAAACAAACTGTTGCATGGGGAATCGGGATATATCTGCATCGGGATAATCTGCATGGGAAACCGGGATATAAACAAACTGTTATGCTTTTAGGGTGATCCATTTTAACCCTAAAATACCTTGGCAAATAAAACTATTGACGTATATTTGGTCTCATTTGATAAGAAATTAGACGCCGATGCGTGCATTATCTGAAAATCACGCATGCGCCTGCTGCCTTAGACGAAAAGGCCTGTTCGTTTTCCTCACTGAACTCTAACTGTAACTTGTGGAAGGCTCAAAACTTGTTTCCTCTATGAGCGTGTTGAAGCCAATGTGGAAGCAGTTGTACTGTACCTCAACATTTTTTTAAAGTGATTTAGTGATGTTTTTTAATGCCGTAGCATTGCAGAAATATTAAATCTATATAAATATTATATATATTTTCTTCTTGTAGAATTAATTTTTATATTACCAAACAAATAGTTTTTGCTCTTGCTTTTTAACTACTTCGACTTTAACTTGCAAATGATTTTCAATTTTGATAGCAGACTGCATTTAAAATTTGTTTAAATAGAAAAAGAAACTCAGTCAAAATCAATACATGTCGGCTTCTTTTTACATGAAATATATACGAAATATTGCGGTATCGATGAAAGTGGGGTAAAGCATGGCTGCTTCCACATTGGATTCAAGTCAACAAAATGTCTTGACCAATTCAGAAGTTACAGTTAGAGATCAGTAATCTTCCTCACGGAGTAAAGAAGAAGGTGGAGGTACGATCAAGTCCAAAACCGGTTTGCAATGCGAAGTAAGCAATCGCTTAAAAAGTAGGTACTGGCGAAGTATTTGGCGCTATTCCAAAGCACTACTTTGTACCAGTACTTGGCGATAATTTATTTTTTAATTTAATTTAACTATGAAGTGGAAATAATAGCATCCTTTATCGATTTGGAACTTGTACTGCATCCCACAACTGCACAAATAATCATTTTTTGAGTTTTAACATGCGTTTTCTTAATTTGAAAATAATGCATCCCTCGTAGAAAACCACTGCAAACTACGTTTGTTTGTGCCTAGTTTGGGGTTGCTAACTTACGTCTCATGAAATCTCGCCAAATCATCTCCACCTTTTTCTTTACTCCGTGGATATTTCTTCTAAAGGCGAAATATCTGTTGGTGGCCAAACTTATTTCTATATTTCGGTAAAAAAAAAATGCAAGTCATGTAAGTAAAACCGTTAACTCCATGCTCCGACAAAGATAGACCAAAGATCCAATTGTTTGTAAATATTTAATTTTTCTGTTTCTTGTACTAATTTCGATATTGTCTCTTCAAAGGGGTCAAAACGACCTGGACAAGAACCGTCAGAAACTGAAGAGCAAGACATACGGAGGCGGTAGCACTTCGGAGGAAAGGCTTCCTAACCAGGTTCTTCCACCTCCGCCTCCCAACAGGTACGGAGGCGACACGGGGAGGCAGACGTACGACGGAGCCCTGCGAGCCAAGAACAAGCACAAAGAAATGTACGACCGAAACAACGATCTCGTCTCCGACCAGGAAGAGCTCAACATAGGAACGCCGCACGATGGAAAAGGACTACCAGGTATATATTTTTTAAGACTTAAAGATATTTATCAAGCAAAAATGATTATTTGGCTGGAGTGTAGTATTTTGGATATTCCACAGCTTCCTTATACAAAGCACTCGGTTGTTTAGAAGACATTTCTTAACGTTGCTAAAGCAACATCAATAATTTCCACTAGATTTTGGAATATGAGATGCAGCAAATCAAAAGTATTTGAATTACGTGAAACTAAGTATTGTGAATATTAAAAAAAAGGTAATTAAATAAACTGTGGGAGAAAAAAAAAGAAACAATCTCCGAAGTTTCCTGACGCTTTCTGTAAAGAGAAAAAGCCGCTGGACTAAGAAAGACAATTCGTGGTTTAAAAAAAAGTACGACAATTGCTTGGATAAACTGTTAAAAGTTTCCTTAACATTGTTTAAAAACGGATAATTTAAAAAAAGATGTTAAATACAATATTAAGTAACTCATGAAGCCTACATATGAAGCTAATGACATATATCATTTAAAAAACCCTGTTACTTATAATTATTCTTCACTTCTTTTTATTTCACATCTTTTTAATTTCGTGTAATTTTCCTTTCATTTTATTGACATCATTCCTCTTCGCCTTCCATATTTCTTTATTCACTAAATTCTTAATTGATATATTTTGTTTACTCACTTCCGTGTTTGTAACATTCTTTGAATACTTCTTTGTTTACACCATTTTTTTAGTACTTCATTCATACATAGATGTACACCATTCTTTCATCATCTTATTGTTCATTTACCCCATTTTAGGTTCAGATTCTGGACTGTTATCTATGTATAGCCTTATTCCTTCACCTCATTCTTACTCACAACATATCCTTTATTCTTATTCGGAACATATCCTCCATTATTACTCTCCACATATCTTTCATCCTTACTCACAATATATCTTTCTTTCTTACACTCAAACTAACCTTACTCTTAACATATCCTTCATTCTTACTCTTAACATATCCTTCATTCCTGCTCTCAACATACCCTTCACCCTTGTTCTCCACATATCCTTCATCTTTACTCTCAACGCAATCTTCATTCTTCTTCTCAACATATCCTGTATATTTACTCTCAACATATCCTTCATCCTTACTCTCAACATATCCTTTATCCAGGATCGGTGCAATCTGGTGCAGCCAGCATCCACAGCAGTTCACACATCAAGAATCTCCTGATGCATCTCCCCTCTCTCGGCGTCACTGCGACGAGGGAAGATGAGGAGGACGACGAGGGAGGGAGACTGGACGGAGGCGACGAACCAGGGGACGAAGCTCATGTCGTCTTCCCCACGATGAGAATGTCTGCAGCCAACAGCTTCGTCTTAGGGAAGGGGACTGCAGACAGCCTCGTCTTCGACTGGGTCATATCTGATTGGTCAGCATGCTCACAGTCGTGCGGGGGATCTGGGTCAGGATATCAGGTTTGTACAAGACTGACATTGAATACTGTTTATAATTATATAAATTAGAGCATTATCTGCATTTATTTATCACTATATCATTAAATAAATATCATGCATATGCATAAAGCAAAGGCACAGTTGGGTACTAAGTTAGATTGGATATGGATCTGAAGTACTCTAGCTACTCCATAATTATGAAGAAACAACAAGATGATTTTTTAGAACAAAAGCTTCATATTGTGTACTTTACTGTGACTGTGTATACTATTATATTGATAACAGAAGATGTGCTTTATATCTATTTTGTATTTTTTAGAACACTTTCGTTCGTCTCAACAGTCAATAAGTCTCAAGTTTATGTGCTTTTAGGCAATCTTAAATTTTTAACCATCTTCAGTTTCAATCTTTTCCTTCAATGAGTTACTTATTGAAGCCGAGTCATTGGTTGTTCTCAATATTTAACTTCTAAAAAAGAAATAATATTTGTTATTGACACATGCTGTAAATTAACACTTCGTATTCGAACTTTTGCTTAAGTAATTTCAGACGGAATTACTAAAAAAAATTAGATATTTCGGGCATAACATGTAGCTTCAAATTGCATTACTCTCTTAAAACAATGTAAAATTTCGCTCCGTACACAAAGTCTCAGTTTTACTTGTTCAATGACTAGGAGCCACATAGACCTTAACATCTTTTGTAATATTTTCGAATATACTGTTTGAGACAATGATGCTTTTTTGTAGAACTGTTGTAGCCAACATCACGGTTTAAATTTATTTATTATTTTGTAAACGGTACTGACAACTCCACTAGGTTGCTATGCAGTTGTCCAGAGAGATATCATAAATATGTTCGTGCGATAAGTGGATTGTATTTACAATGTAATTGACGAGAAAATAACGTTACACAAGATAAGCTCGTTGAAAGCTTTACTACACGGCAATGTGGTAAAGAATGAGAAAGAACATTATATTAACAACAAAAATGGCTGAATTCCAACAAACCAACGTTTTTCTTCACAACTGCATGGCAACCCACTGGTGTTGCCAGTACCGTTTACAAAATAATAAATAAATTTAAACCGTGATGTTGGCTATGACATAACAATTCAACAGAAATACCTCCACTCCCCAATTAAATTTGACTTTTCTCTAATATAATATACTATTCCAATATTCTTTCTGAATACACTTGTGTTGTTGGTAGGTCCGATCTGCGCAGTGCATGGTGAGCCTGAACAACGTGTCGAAGCCTGTGGACGCAACTCTTTGCGAGGACGCTGGACATCCGTCCCCTACCACTGTACAGAGCTGCGGCTACCAGGACTGTCCACACTGGGAAACGGCGCCCTGGTCTCAGGTACTGTACACAATCTGCTCTAATTCAAGTGATGGGATGGATATGAAAGTCTTATGTAGGCAATCAACTGCTCATTTTACTAGGTTTGAAACGGATATGCGGTAACTATCCGGTATCTGGTCTATCCGGCTGCTTTTTAACTATCCGGTAACTATCCTATATCCGGAAGTAAAGTGTCGGATATCCGATTTCCCATGCCGGATATCCGGATGAATAAAATATGGATTTTTTTTGTGACGATCAATTATCTTTACTCTTGCTTTAAGTATTTTTCTTGAAATTCTACCAATGTATTTACAGTGCGCAGATTCTCCCTTTAATTTTTTGAGGCTATTCATGTGTGTATGGAGTGCGTTTCAGACACGGTGGGTCACCGAAAATAGTAGTAAGGAAGATATGCTGCAGAAATTCGAAACACGCCACTACAGATATGGAGTATCTTCGAGTTTGGATAATTCACATAGATGGTGGTGTATAGAGTGCATAGCTACATCTCTATTCGCTGTACATTAGAAATGGTTTAATATCCAGTCTAAAAGCAAAAGCACAGTTTAGATCAGCGATTTGGAAATATTTCAAAATTATATTTTCAAACGCATTGTACAATACAGATCTGGCCGTTTCAAAATCAGTATAAATATGAACAGTTTATTAATAAACTGATTAGGTGTATGTACACACTTGAAATTTTTTTCTTAATTATAAATTTTAAACTTTAGTTTTTCCATGTTTGAAAACACTTTAAAAACCATGATGATTCATTATAAAAAAAAGAATAAAGTCAAATGCTATAATTAGCTGTTTTTTATCATGATTATCCAAGTTGTAATTTATCTAGGTGCATCATTTTTGTTCTCAATTACTCGAAGTATCTTTCTTAATGTTATGACCCTCCAAAAAATTTATAGCATTAAAAAAAAAAATTATAGAATTTTTTACCTCAAAAAAAAGTCCTTAAAAAAAACACTTTTTTCAAATTTTTAACTTTTTTCATAAAAAAGAAACAGCCGGATATCCGGTAAAATTCAGTTCGGATATCCGATATCCGGTTTTTAATGTACGCCGGATATCCGATATCCGGCAAAACCACTATCCGGTTCGTCCCTACTTTTTACTCATTGTACTCATTTTTGAGTAGATGTATTTTCCAAAAATGAATCTTATGTATTCGGAGCTATGATAAGCATAGAATGTACTCGAAAATGAGTATATTTTAGTTATTTTTGAGTACCTATTTCCGTGTCTTTGCAGTGCCTGGAGTCCCAGTGCTTTACGTGGCACACTTCCCACGAGAAGCGCGCCATCTTCTGCAGGGGGGCGGACGGCGCCGACTTACCCCACTCACAGTGCGACGAGAAAACGCGACCGAGGCGGAAAAGGGAGTGTTACAACAGCAAGTGCAGGAGCACATGGAAGGTCGGAGACTGGTCAGAGGTGAGCGCTCACTCCGCATAGTTTAACATAGAGTTGCACTGTTAAAAATTATTTGCCCACAGCCAATATAAATTTTCTGTTGCGGATCCCTCCCGAAAAGGTTAACATCGAGGTTCAGCTGTCTTGTCAGGATTTATCAGCATCCTATCTTTGACCATTTACAATTATTTGTCCCCATTAGCGAAAATTTCCTTAAAATATGCTCTGCACGCAACGAATATCTTTATTAATTCTTTGCCCCCCCCCCACGTATATTAATTAGCCCACGGGCAGGGCAACTTTTCTTTAACTTGTCCCACGTGAAAAGGTTAATATTATACAATAGGAAACTCAAACCTGAAATTGCCTCTCTTTAAAACTTTGGCAGGGTAACTTTTCTTTAACTTAGCCAACGTGAAATGGTTAATATTATACAATGGGAAACTCAAACCTGAAATTGCCACTCTTTAAAACTTTGGCAGGGCAACTTTTCTTTAACTTAGCCCACGTGAAATGATTAATATTATACAATGGGAAACTCAAACCTGAAATTGCTACACTGTAAAACTTAGGCAGGGCAACTTTTCTTTAACTTATCCCAACTCAAACCTGAAATTGCCACTTTTGAAAACTTAGTAGAATGTATGTAAGTCTATTTGACTTGTGACTGACGATAAGTCTGCATTTTTTTTTATAATTTATAAATAATCGATATTGCTTTATTAGTCAATTTTTTAATGTTTATACATGATTATAAATATATTTACTTAGATTGCACTGTAGATTAGATGTACTGTATTAATCCTGGAATAGTAACTTTATAAATCAATGTTAAGTAAAAAAGATCAAGTACTTAAAATTGATGACGTGGCAGCAAGAACAAGGCAGCTCCAGTTTTCAAAATTGTTGTTCAAGAAGGACGTAAAACACTGTACATTTATTGTATAGTATAATATAAAAGTGCTGCTCCTTTTCCTTTATATAACTACAGCCATAGAACTGTCTGATTCTTGCACTAATCGATAACAGATGTTTTCTTTTAAAGTGTGTGTGGGTCACTTTATATACCTATACTCACACTTGGGTTGGAGTGATCACTTTAGCCTGACTGGTAGAGCGGCGTAACAAGCAGAAGTTCATCGGTTCGATACCGAGCGATAGCCAAAAATCCGTAACGCTGAAAGCGTTAATCAGAAAAAAATCGAGCTGCGTTGTTCTTGCACTCAACTCTTCAATTACTTAGTGTTAGTATTCTAGGGTTAAATATATTTTTGAATAACTCAATACCTGCACAGAAAATGGGCAATGCATAAAATGATGATACTGAGTTACTCTAGTTGTTTTATTGTCAGCCTGTTAAAAATATATATTCGAGCATTTAATAAAACATCATCTTAAATAAGCATCACCAAAATCTTACCAAAGAGCAAAAACAACTGCTCATGCCCGCGAACAGTATCGGAATACTAAGACTTCACTTACTTCCGCCAATAATGAAAGTTAAAATCTGGAACTACCTTAGTAATCATTTTGTGTGTCATTCCCATTTTCTACTGTTTTACCGAATCGAAGAACTCAATACCAGAAATGCGTAAGCATTAAAATCTGTCTGCCAGATAAGAGTTATGTAATATTAGCTAAAGCAAATTAAAATGTTTTAATTAACCTTCAAACAAAATGAATTTGTACCAAACGTTTTGAATAAAATAGTCAGTTTTCGGGAATCTATTATATGTTTGAACACAAAATATTGAGTGTGACTGCGTCGATGCACAGCCAAAAGGATTCACTATAAAACACAGAGTAATAAGTAAAATGAGTCAAATGTACTCATTTTTAATTACATTCATTGCTTACCATGGCTCCGAATACATATGTCAATTTTGAATAAGACATATACTCAAAAATAAGTACAATGGTGTAAAAATGAATAAAAAGAGCAGACGCTGGCTTACATAGGCTGCCTTCATAAATCACGTTCACTAAATATCGACAATTACAACTGAGACTTACGGAAATGGCAGCCTAATGCCTTATCCGTTGTACTACAAGGGCGACGTGAAGAAGTTATAAACGGAAGAAATGTTAAAAAGGTGTGCCAAAAGAATGGGAAGTAAAATAATTAAGTTGTTTCCAAGCAATCGACTTCAAATAATGTGGAAAACCATCTTCTAAACAACTATTTTAAGTTTGTCAGGTCGCTTTGTTAATATGGCTTGAACAGAAGCTGAAACTAACATTATTAAATCACACTGCTCATTTTTAAGAAAGTACGGTTTCTTCAATTTTGGGTGCGTCATCGCCCATTTACAATGCAATTATACTCCAAGAAAAGTAAAGATAGGTTCAGGTACTCATTTTTAAGTACAATTTTTTACAGTCTTTAAAGTCACGTAGTTTCAGCAGATTGTAGAGAAATACGATTTGATCGCCAACGTAAACCTTGCCAACAGGATACAGAAGCATAACCGTCTGAAGTCGCAAACCCCCATTCTTATATTTCTTCATAATTTCAATAATTCATATACATTAGAAACTCATTTTCTATAGAACGGTACCAAATTTATGCCAATCGTGCTATTTTTCACGGAGTTATAGTGTCGGAATGAATTACCCTAAAAGTGTCATATGGCCTTTCTATACAACTACACGCCAAGTAGTTGATTTTAAAGACATTTTACGTACGCATTTCTGGTTATGAGCACTTTCATTTCGGAAATAAAATAACTTCATTTACTAATATAGAACAAAATTTGGCTTGCTTTCACATGAGAAATATGAGCCGACTCCTGAGAGCTGATTGGCTAACTTGTAGAGCCACCTGGAGAGCTTTTCAGTCCATAACATCGTAAACCATAGTTGCAGAGCTTATTTTTAAAAGGGAACGTTTTCCTGGCTAAGATTCAACAGTCGCAGCAAACGCTGCTTGGCGACAGAATTTAAGCGATTCACTTCCAAATGTGCGATTGGAACAGTAGAAATAAATCGCTTGCATTTCGCGCCAAGCAGCTTTTGCTACGGTAACCCAACCAAGAAAATGTTCCCTTTTGAAAATGCTTCTCAGTTATTATATTTATTTATTAATTATTTTTATTTTACTGCTATGTGCCCTTTATAAAAACGTGTTTTACTAAGTATTTTTATCATAGCAATATGCCAAAACATGGCGCTCGAATACAAAATAGCTCTGGATTATTTGCTTTGTCACCGCACTGTTAAAAATAGGTACTCGAAAACAAGTAAAATTTACTCATTTTTAAGTACATTCGAAACTTATCATTGTTCTAAATATATAAGTTTCATTTTTGAAAGAGTCATGTACTCAAAAATGAGTACACTGAGTAAAAATGAATAAAAAGAGCAGTTGCTTGCCTAATAAATCACTTTCAATAAATATCAACGATTACATCCAAGACTTACCGAGACTCGAACCCATATCCTAAGGCACCCCAGTCCAGTGCCTTATCCGTTGTACTACCAAAGCGGCTTGAAGATGTAATAAACAGAAGTAATGTTAAAAAGCTGCGCCAAAAGAATAGGAAGTAAGATAATTTAGTTGTAATAACTCGGTTTCCATTTAAGAAATCGACATCAAATAATGTAGACAGTCGGTTTGCTAAGATGGCTTGAACAGAAGCTGAGATCAGCAATATTAAATCACACTGCTCATTTTTGAGGGTGTACGATTGCTTAAATTTGAGTACGTCATCGCTCACTTACGATGCAGTTGTACTCAAACAAAACGAGTATGTTCAAGTACTCATTTTTAAGTACCTTTTTTACGGTGCAAACTGTGTAAAAGCGCTTGAAAAAACGTCGTTTGAGGGTGCTAAAAACGCACCCTTTCGGCTCTCTGTAGCGGGCTCACCATTACTCGTGTGAAAGCTTTATTATGTATCTTTCTATTTGTATGTTAAAATATATCAATTGAGAAGCTTATTTTCAAAAGGGAACATTTCCTGAATCAACAGCCGTAGCGAAGCAAAGGTCACGAGCGAACGCTTGCTTTCAAATGTAGAATAGGGACAATATAAATGAATCGCTTGAATTTCGTCGCCAAGCAAAGTTCCTCGGCTGAATATCAAGCAGGAAAGGTCCCATTTTTAAAATAAACTCCTCAATTAAATATGGGATATTCATACTTTTGTATTCAGCATAATGCATGATAACATTATTTTTAATTTGTCGTCAATCCCTAGTTCCCATAGTCATAGTTGTATGTATGTTATTTTGCCACACATCGCTAGATGCTATCCGTATAGCATGCTTAGTTGTAAGCATGTCCGTTTAGGTTGCCTTTAAAAGATAGTATGTATAAAGAGATAGACTTTCTATCTTTGGGTTGCTCCTTGTTTATTTTAGCTTTGCATTGCAAATCTCTTTAAAGTTTGAATATAATCAAAATAGATGTAAACTTAAAAACAAATACTTATGCTGTTATTATTCAGCAAGTGTAAATCGAATCCTATCAATATATCGAGAATTACAAAAGTTGTTAATACAATGTTAAAACTAAGTACTCAAACATAAGTAAAATATATTCATTTTTGAGTACATTCGATGTTTAATCATGGCTCCGAATACATAAGTTTCATTTTTGAAAAATGCGCACTCAAAAATGGGTACAATGACTAAAATTGAATAAAAAGAGCATTTGCTTGCCTACACAGGCTGCCTTCATATATCCATTTCTATAAATATCGACAATGCGACCAAGGCTTACCGGGAATCGAACCCAGATCCTCAGGCACTGCAGTCCGGAGCCTTATCCTAAACTACCACGGCGACGTGAAGAAGTTATGAACAGAATAAATGTTATAAAGGTATGCCAAAAAAATGGGAAGAAAGATAATTGAATTGTATTAACTCAGTTTCTATTTAAGAAATCGACTTCAAATAATGTAGACAGTCGCTTTGGTAAAATGGTTTGGACAGAAGCTGAGATTAACAATATTAAATCACACTGCTCGTTTTTGAGAAAGTACGATTACGGAAATTTGAGCACGTCATCGCTCATTTACGATGCCATTGTACTCAAAGAAAAACGAGTAGGTTAATGTACTTATTTTTAAGTTCCTTTTTTTTTACATTGTATAAACTGTCATAAAGTCTTTGAATATTAAGAATGGCAGAAATATCTTCTTTTCGCTGTTGATATTAATTTATAAATAATTCTAACTCGAACGCTTGTATTGGGTTTATTAGAAAATGGATATTAAACTCATACCAGAAAATCAAATATATATTTATAATTGAAATTTAAAATATAAAAATTGATTTTTATTTTAGCAGAATTTACAGTAAGAGATTCTACTAATAGATTTTTACACTGTTCTGTTACAAGGGCATTCAGAAAAAATCAATCCCACTTTTAGGGCATATAAACTGAAAGAACTATTGTATAAACATTTTTTATCTAAAATTACTATCCAAGTAATATACCCTATACAATTATATTCACGGAGAAGACTGATTAGTACATCATCATAACCCTCAATACTACAACTACCATCAAAAGATAATAAAATTTAACTTTTCAGCATAAGAAACTCAATCCGATTCATACAAATAACGAAAATATAAAGAAATCTTAATTTCTAAAACAACTTGCAGTTTAAAAAAAATGGCGCCAAAAACTAAAACCATTAAATCTAAAAGCAAAAATCGAGGCATTCCACTTAGAATTACAAGAGTAAAAATCATTGTTTTAAAGTTACCATCATGCAGTGCATGCATACATCAAGAGAAGTTCTAAAGATTTATCTTTACAAGTACTCGGACAGAATGAGTAATTATCTCTTGAGCTGTTGGCGTGTAATTTTCACGTTCTAACGTTCTAAAAATACCAGTATTCCTTAATACTCTTCGTATATAGTAAGAGAATAAGCACCTCCTACATCTTAATATGCATCAGGGTTTTCTTAGTACTGTAAAATTATTCTCTTGTAGTTTAAGCAACGTTTTAATGCAACCGAAAGAGTTCTAAATAGAACAGCTTTGCTCGCGGAAAATTTATCGTTTGCCTGTTATCGTTCCATAATATGCAAATGATAGCTTCGTCTTTTCCGCACAGCTTGCAGGATCCCATGGGGTTTAAATATTCTCCTTTTCGTTAACGTTATCAGCTCTATAATCGAGCCTCTCTCTTGAAGCTGCTGGGCTCTAATTTGTAATTATTGTTTCTTATCGCGTCTTTAAGTGTGGGCTTGATGAAGCAGGGTTTGGGATTCAATTGAGTTTGATTTATGTCTTAATTTTAACGTAATCAAAGGTTCGTTAAACAATAATTTTTATTAGACTTCATTAACATTGGAAGAAGTCTAGTTCAAAGAAGTTTTAAGAACGTACGATTTTTTTTAAGTAGAAGTTATAAAAAAAATCAAAATAAAACTCTGAAAATTAAAAAAAAAAAGAATTTTAGGCATTTAGAAGTTTTAGGTTTAAAAGTAATAAATGTTTAATATAATAGTTTCGACTTTTTGAATTGTTAGAAAAAGGAAAGATTTCAAGAAAAAAAACGCGTTTAAAGTTGTAAATAATTTAAAATCAAATTCGTTGAGGATCAGATTTTGTAAATTTAATTAATCAATTTATTTTCTGATAATTTTATTAATATATCAAATTAAACAAAAATGGAAGAAGACGAAGTATTTTATTTAACACCTAATTATACTCCTTCAACGTATAAGATCTAATTTTTGCATTTCAGATATTATATCTTCGTAAATATTTTATTAAAATACAAGAAAAGTGAAAAGGGAGTTGTTTTAAACAAATAATATTACAGAAAACAGAATTTTAATTTTATACACAAATTCAAAAGTAAAAACATTAATACTTTGAAATACGAAACGGAATTCTTATTCATTATATTAGTTTTATCATAAAAATTCTTTTAGTTTGCAAAAAAATTCAAATCAATTTGTTCCACTCCAATTCTTTAGGTAATATAAATACAGATAAATGCAAATAACGATTATTATTATCATTAAAATTCTTTTAGTTTGCAAAAAAAATTCAAATCAATTTGTTCCACTCCAATTCTTTAGGTAATATAAATGCAGATAAATGCAAATAACGATTCATATTATCATTAAAATTCTTCAAGTTTGCAAAAAAATTCAAATCAATTTCTTCTTCTACAATTCTTTAAGTAATATAATACAGATAAATGCAAAAAACGATTATTAAACTAGAGCTTGTATCGTTATATTCTAGCTTGCTTTTATTCCTTTTGCTACTTGCAGCCAAATCTCACGCTTCTAAATTATTCATTTACTAACCAATCAGAATCTTGATAGCAAAAGAGCCTATAGCCGCATTTGTTTAACGTCTCGCAATAGGCTATTTTTATTGGCCCTTTTCCCACCAAGGTTCAGAAATATTAACCAACTGCACTTTCATTTAGCACTGACTATTTCGTTCTCCAGCAGCTTAGAGCTCTACTAGCTTTATTATTTCCATCACAACTGCTTCTTTTTAGTGTGCTTCTTTTTATTAGCAACTGCAGTTTCTGCTTGCCGTAATAACAGCTGCTGAATTTTTGCCTGCTTCATTTAAGGTAATGATTGTTTTGCTATGGGGGTTGTGTAGCTGAAAACAGGGCTCGTACGGTCAATTATATTACGTATGGAACATTTTATGTTCCTCAAGATTTTTAGTTTTTATACCATAATTTTTTCCTAGTTATCCAAAATACACCTACAAAACCACCGAAGGAAAAAAATTCCATCTTGTATCTTTTTATGCAATTTTATCTTTAAAAGTATTATATTAAAGAAACTGTTTTTAATACATGAAAATATTAAATTAATGAATTATATTCAGGATAAATAGATATAACCCGTAATAAAATCTCTGATATTCGCATTAAAGGTAATTAGTGACTTAGAATGGATCGGTATACTAATGCATAGAAAGTGAATATACGTTTTGTCTGATATATGGAATCCTTTCAGAAACCCGTCTGTCGGGGTAGTGTTTTGGCAAAGCCTTTGTACTTCCCTGTTACTACATTTGGGTATACTGCAGACCAAGTGTATGTCCTCCGTCTCCCATATCGATCCATTACAAGTCAATAATTTCTTATGTACGGAACCCGTCATTTTAAAGGGTAACACTAATGCAGTATTAAGTTAGGAACTTCACTGAGTTTTTAAGTGCATGGGATGAGTGAAATTTTTGTTTCTGGTTCATAATTTTGGCTGCAAGCTTGATAATTTCTCGCTGAAATCAATGTCAATATTTAGTGACTAAATAACATAATTTTAAAATTTGTTTTTAAAATATTTTTTGTGACCCCGTGGACGCCTAACACAACACTAACCCGCGGACCACCTTTTGGGGACCACTGCTCTAGACCGTAACCAGCTCACTTGCGATCTACTGATCTAGAGCATAACCCCCTCACTTGAGATCTACTGCTCTAGAGCGTAACCGCATCACTTGTGATCTATTGATCAATAGCGTAACCGCCTCACTTGAGATCTACTGATTTAGAGCGAACCACCTCACTTGCGATTTACTGTTCGAGAGCGTAACGCCTCACTTGTGATCTAATGCTCTAGAGCGAAACCGCCTCACTTGCGATTTACTGCTCTAAAGCGTAACCGCCTCACTTTCGATATACTGATCTAGAGCGTAACCGCCTCACTTGAGATCTACTGCTCTAGAGCGTAACCGCCTCACTTGCGATCTACTGATCTAGAGCATAACCCCCTCACTTGAGATCTACTGCTCTAGAGCGTAACCGCATCACTTGTGATCTATTGATCAATAGCGTAACCGCCTCACTTGAGATCTACAGATTTAGAGCGAACCACCTCACTTGCGATTTACTGTTCGAGAGCGTAACGCCTCACTTGTGATCTAATGCTCTAGAGCGAAACCGCCTCACTTGCAATTTACTGCTCTAAAGCGTAACCGCCTCACTTTCGATATACTGATCTAGAGCGTAACCGCCTCACTTGCATTCTGTGAAGAAAAATTGCTTATTTCGGTGTGTTTTATCACCGTTCAAAGTCGATTGCAGTAGTTTCAAAACATCCCACATAAACACTATCCATTTTAACTAAATTTACAAGGCGATAGTTTTTAAAAAAACACACGTACGAGCCCTGGGGAGAATGTCATTGCAATGAAAGTTGGGGGGATGAATGAATTTATTACCATCTCAAATGAGATGACATTGTTGACAGAGATTATAGCATCCAGCGTTGTGGTAGGTGTGTGTCGTTGACAAATGTCGTCTGTTTCTGTTTTTCTTAAACAAAAGCCCGCATGCCCCCCAGTGCACGGCCCCTTGCGGACGGAGCGGCGGGTTCCAGAGCCGAATTCTACAGTGTGTGTGGTTCGGGAGCACGCGGCCTGCCGGCAATGCATGCCGTGACCAGCAGCGGCCCATCGTCATGCGGCCCTGTAAAGGGCCGCCATGCCCCTCGAGTGAGTAAGTGATTGGACTCGTAGCTTAGATGGTGATGTTGTGGATAGATTGGTTCTGTATGTATTTTTTATAAATACAATAATTTATTTATACAAAGCCAAAATGTCTACCATATAAATTACATGATATTATTCGTCCATGTCTGAGCCAGACCCATACAGGTCCCGATCATAGAGTAATGATAAAAATAGAGGAATAAAAATGCTGATTTCCGTGTGTCCATCATTGAAACCACGTGATATGTGGAAATGCCAATTCATTCATGCGCCAATATTACTTGACAGGCCTTGGCGGTTTTAAGAACTAAACGAGATCGAAGTATTGTAATATGGTTTTGTGTTTAATTTTGTATTTAAATATAGTTCTTTTTTAACGAGTGACACAATTTAAGGGAGTTTAACAGATATGTTAAGGAGATTTTTCTTACTTTGTAGTTTTGAAATAATTGCATTACGTTTTTATGTAAAAAAATTTACCATAAGCGAAGTTCTTTCCATTGTTATTTTTTATACTTCAATAAGAAAATATGAGCAATAAAACCTGAGAAATATAAAGAGTTTCGCTTCTTCGAGTATTGAACACAAATAAAATATTTTCGTTTCGTTAATGAAGAGGAAATATTTAGCGCATATTGTTTGAAAATAAGTAAATACGTACATATATGTTAAAAAGTTGAATACGGACAGAACTCCTTATCACCAAAAGAGAAGAAAGTGCGCCAAATTTGAAACTCCTGCAGATGTCTGAACGCCAAATGTGGCAGCGCTATAACCACGTGATGTGAGTTTTTCTTATCAATGTTGACACCGCGGCCTTATGAGAGTCTGGTATTGAAGGCGCTCTCTATTTAATATAACAACTCTCTGGTCCCGATTAAGACGTTGAAGCAAGGGAAGCCCGCCTTTAAATGGAGCCCTATTAACCTTGACCTATAGACATTGGAACATCAAATCAAGATTTTACATACACTAAAATCCTGGCTTCTGAATGACATTGAAACACATTATAAATATATTAAAAAAACATCAATACGTAATGAATATTCTTAATATTCTGTATGTTTTTGATTTTTTTTCCAATGTTCGAACAAATTTAATACAAGTAGCATCTTTTTTTTTTTTTGCTACAGTTAGTAATGCCATTTTTTAAAGGTAAATTTAGTAGCAAACTATATTAAGAGTGTTAAATATTTATATAAAATGTGTGATTTGAGGGCCCCTCAAAAATGCAAAGTGTAATCCTGGGCTTCCCGGGCCTATTCAGTAATCAGGCCCTGGAGTATCAGTCCAGTACGCTACCGCTTTACAGTTTTTTCATATACCTTTAACATTTTGTGTCACATTACATCACTTCATAATCACATACAAGCAGGGCCGTCCTTAGCAGGTGCTAACTTAGTAGTGCAGTGGCCTTTTTAGCATCCACATAAATGTATGAATAAGTTTTCAGATTTTTTTATTAATTACAAATATTTGATGCGGCTACCTATCATTTGAATGGAATATTTATTCCAGATCTTCGTTACATAAAAAATTTATATTATTTTGATTTTTTTAAATTATTTTTATCGATTTAATAAGCGGAATCTTTACCGAACTAGATCAAATTTATGTCAGTCGTTTCACGGAATGGATCCCTCTATGAGATTAATGATAGAAGGTTTCTTCCGGGAGCATTTTTGTACATAACAAGGAGCAGGAACAATTACATAATTTCAGGACATTTACTTTTTGAGATGCGAGCGGAACAATGAGAGAAAAAAAAATCGTAAATTAAAATTCGCACGAAATATCGGAAAAAACCTTGCTTCTTCACTATTTTTAATACTTGGCTTAATTAACTATATCTAGTTTAATTGTAAAGATAGAAATATAATCTTTATAACATCAGAAAAATGAAGTTTTAACGAACATCAATATATTTTTTGAATAAGAAACCCATAAGAAAGGAGTGTGTTTAAATGTTTAAAAAAATTATAAATTCAAAACCAAATCGAATTTTAAAAAATCCTTACTTAGTTCTAGTTCTAAACCTATTCCTACATGCTCTAAAAAATTGGATCTCTCCTCTTAATAGTTTGTTAGAAATTTGACCAACAAAATTACTTATAAGAGAAATTTTAGCAACGACGACTTTAATATTAAATAACTTCTAAACTAATAATCGTATTGAAATAAAAATATATTCGTCTTATTTATCAAAAATTTTTGAACTATTTCAGTTCATTTCGTAATTTTAGGATTTTTACTTTTTTTCTAAATGGCGAAATTTTTTTTTTAATTCAAATGCGTTTTTTAATTTTTATTTTTAACCCTTTGGAATCGAGTAGCGACTCAGTCGCCAAATTAACGACCTGTTCTTTTGTTCCTTATTTGATCTTCAAATTGAACGGGAACTGAGTGATCTTGAACATAAAAACTTTTATTTGGTTAGTTTGTTCTTTATCTAATTCCATTTAAAAGTATGGCATCACTAGGGTAATCAACATATTTTATTAACCCTTTGCACTCGAGTTATGTCGCCTTTAAGTCGCTAAAATAACGACTTGTTATTTTTTTTTTCTCTGTTCTTCAAAATGAAAGGAAACAATATATTATTGAGTTAAAAATATCTTTCTACAGATTGAAATTCCTTTTTCTCTGTTCTTCGAAATGAAAGAAAACAATATATTATTGAGTTAAAAATATCGTTCTACAGATTGAAATTCCCTTTTTTTCTGTTCTTCGAAATGAAAGAAAACATTATAGTATTATTGAGTTAAAAATATCGTTCTATAGAAATAAATTCCTTTTTCTCTGTTCTTCAAAATGAAAGAAAACAATATATTATTGAGTTAAAAACATCGTTCTTCAGAGTGAAATTCCTTTTTCTCTGTTCTTCGAAATGAAAGAAAACAATATATTATTGAGTTAAAAATATCGTTCTACAGAAACAAATTCCTTTTTCTCTGTTCTTCAAAATGAAAGAAAACAATATATTATTGACTTAAAAATAACGTTCTTCAGATTGAAATTCCTTTTTCTCTGTTCTTCGAAATGAAAGAAAACATTATATAATTGACTTAAAAATATCGTTCTACAGAAAGAAATTCCTTTTTCTCTGTTCTTCGAAATGAAAGAAAACATTATATTATTGATTTTGTAAATGCAAATGCAAACCTACCAGGTTCGATGCATTTCCTGTAGTTCGGAAGACTCAAGGAGAAGAGACATCTTTTAAAAACTTAACTAGTTTTTATTTACATTCCCAAACAATACTTTTTGTGGAGGAGCTGAATTTTTATCCAACCATACTCAATGGCGGCCTGGTGCTCTCTCTGTTCGAAATCCGAACCGAAACTTCTCAAGTGGAAGATGCCACATTCCAAACCCAAATGGGGCCTCTCACAGTGAATCATCCCCCAAGTGGGCCGGTCTGCAACATTCTCCCACCTTTGAGTTTAAACTTATAAACTCAAATTTTACTAACTACAGCTCTCCCCACAAAAGCAAAGTCAAATATACAAAAAGGATACAAAAATATATACAAATACACACATATTGTTCATTGAAAACAAAAACAATGAATTATTTGCTAACTAAAAGAATGCTTACTAATTAATGCTAAAATATATATACATATAAATTTAAATGCAAAAAAAAGTATAAATTGAAAAAAATATTCTAAATATTAATTCGCTAAAGTTTTTTGCTTCATATCTCAAACGATCTGGTGCATTCACAGTTCGTCCACTTTGGCACGTTACCAGCATTAGAGTTTGTTGTGATATCTAAAGAGTCTTAAATTTCTAAATATGAAGAGACATATTCAATATACAATTGGTTTTGTTTCACTACATCATTATGTACAGTTAACACTTTTTAGTTACTCAGAACTAATTATCTCTTCATTTAGAATATTTACACTAGAAGGCCACTTGGATTCTGACTTTCAGAGCCAAGATGGACCCTCCCACCATTTTAATTGTTTCAACTTTTCAGTTGAACAACCACGAGACATGAGGTTGGCAGCTTTTTATACACCTGGTATATTATGCCACAACTGAGGAGGATCAGTCACTGAAAGAATGTATTTAATTCGATTTATCACTAATGTGCACCACTCGGTCATCGTACTCCGAAAACTGTTTCTAACAGCTGTAGAAGTGTCCATCGAATAGAATGGACGACTTCCAGTGACCTCCAAGTCACTAAAACTTGGGATACAATCATCAACACTTAGATGATTGGCAGTTGGAGAAAGATCACGGGGCACTATATTCAAATGATGATTTATGGTGGCACTTAATTGAAATGGGGAGCATTTTACACCAAAACAAACATTTGTATGACGATAAGTTATTGACTTACCCGAGTTTACACTATCAGATGCACTAAGTAGAAGGTTTGGCACTTTTTCCAAAGATTGATTCGGAGACGATAATCCCTTATGTTTACAACTTGCATCATACACAAGCCTTTCCGGCATTCGCCGCACTGGGTCGGGGGGGATGAAGTCGGCTGAGGGGGTCGCTACTTCGACCGGGAAGGAATCGTCTCGGATTCGAATAGCATCTTCATCTGTCGTCGAGACCTTCAATACTGGGGCGGGGGGGATGGGGGCGGCTGAGTGGGTCACAACCGCGGCCGGGAATGAATCTCCTCGGATTCGAAGGGCATCTCCATTTCTCGACGAGATCGTCAATTCTTTTAGATGTATTGTAACTCGGACACGACAAGCTATAAGCTCCTCTTCATGGACTTCGGCAGCGTAATATTCTTGATTGAAGTCGTTTTGGCTGCATCCCTCTTCCTGACTCTGCAGGAGTTCCAGGAACACAGCGTCTAGGGCAAAGAGTTTTTTGGCTTTTTCTTCTAGCTGTTTCAAAGCTATTTGGACATTCACGGCTTTAGCCATTTCCGTTATTAGCTCACGTAAGAGCTTAACGGCCTTTGTGAAAGATCCTCGCACGGCTGTGCGTCTTTGTTTGAGAGATTCCATTGTCTCTTTTTCCTCGAGTCCCTGTTCGGGCGCCATAATTTTGTAAATGCAAATGCAAACCTACCAGGTTCGATGCATTTCCTGTAGTTCGGAAGACTCAAGGAGAAGAGACATCTTTTAAAAACTTAACTAGTTTTTATTTACATTCCCAAACAATACTTTTTGTGGAGGAGCTGAATTTTTATCCAACCATACTCAATGGCGGCCTGGTGCTCTCTCTGTTCGAAATCCGATCCGAAACTTCTCAAGTGGAAGATGCCACATTCCAAACCCAAATGGGGCCTCTCACAGTGAATCATCCCCCAAGTGGGCCGGTCTGCAACAATTGAGTTAAAAACATCGTTCTACAGAAACAAATTCCTTTTTCTCTGCTCTTCAAAATAAAAGAAAACAATATATTATTGACTTAAAAATATCGTTCTTCAGATTGAAATTCCTTTTTCTCTGTTCTTCGAAATGAAAGAAAACAATATATTATTGACTTAATAATATCGTTCTACAGATTGAAATTCCCTTTTTTCTGTTCTTCGAAATGAAAGAAAACATTATATTATTGAATTAAAAATATCGTTCTATAGAAAGAAATTCCTTTTTCTCTGTTCTTCAAAATGAAAGAAAACAATATATTATTGAGTTAAAAATATCGTTCTTCAGATTGAAATTCCTTTTTCTCTGTTCTTCGAAATGAAAGAAAACAATATATTATTGAGTAAAAATATCGTTCTACAGATTGAAATTCCTTTTTCTCTATTCTTCGAAATGAAAGAAAACATTATATTATTGAGTTAAAAATATCGTTCTACAGAAACAATTTCCTTTTTATCTGTTCTTCAAAACGAAAGAAAACAATATATTATTGACTTAAAAATATCGTTCTTTAGATTGAAATTCCTTTTTCTCTGTTCTTCAAAATGAAAGAAAACAATATATTATTGAGTTAAAAATATCGTTCTACAGATTGAAATTCCTTTTTTTCCTTTCTTCGAAATGAAAGAAAACAATATATTATTGACTTAATAATATCGTTCT
This sequence comes from Troglohyphantes excavatus, assembly GCA_963932185.1. NCBI lineage: Eukaryota > Metazoa > Arthropoda > Arachnida > Araneae > Linyphiidae > Troglohyphantes > Troglohyphantes excavatus. The sequence goes on along the minus strand of OZ010674.1, from coordinate 62,262,025 downwards.
ACAGATTGAAATTCCCTTTTTTCTGTTCTTCGAAATGAAAGAAAACATTATGTTATTGAATTAAAAATATCGTTCTATAGAAAGAAATTCCTTTTTCTCTGTTCTTCAAAATGAAAGAAAACAATATATTATTGAGTTAAAAATATCGTTCTTCAGATTGAAATTCCTTTTTCTCTGTTCTTCGAAATGAAAGAAAACAATATATTATTGACTTAATAATATCGTTCTACAGATTGAAATTCCCTTTTTTCTGTTCTTCGAAATGAAAGAAAACATTATATTATTGAATTAAAAATATCGTTCTACAGAAACAATTTCCTTTTTATCTGTTCTTCAAAATGAAAGAAAACAATATATTATTGAGTTAAAAATATCGTTCTTCAGATTGAAATTCCTTTTTCTCTGTTCTTCAAAATGAAAGAAAACAATATATTATTGAGTTAAAAATATCGTTCTACAGATTGAAATTCCTTTTTCTCTGTTCTTCGAAATGAAAGAAAACAATATATTATTGAGTAAAAATATCGTTCTACAGATTGAAATTCCTTTTTCTCTATTCTTCGAAATGAAAGAAAACATTATATTATTGAGTTAAAAATATCGTTCTACAGAAACAATTTCCTTTTTATCTGTTCTTCAAAACGAAAGAAAACAATATATTATTGACTTAAAAATATCGTTCTTCAGATTGAAATTCCTTTTTCTCTGTTCTTCGAAATGAAAGAAAACAATATATTATTGAGTAAAAATATCGTTCTACAGATTGAAATTCCTTTTTCTCTATTCTTCGAAATGAAAGAAAACATTATATTATTGAGTTAAAAATATCGTTCTACAGAAACAATTTCCTTTTTATCTGTTCTTCAAAACGAAAGAAAACAATATATTATTGACTTAAAAATATCGTTCTTCAGATTGAAATTCCTTTTTCTCTGTTCTTCAAAATGAAAGAAAACAATATATTATTGAGTTAAAATATCGTTCTACAGAAACAATTTCCTTTTTATCTGTTCTTCAAAACGAAAGAAAACAATATATTATTGACTTAAAAATATCGTTCTTCAGATTGAAATTCCTTTTTATCTGTTCTTCAAAATGAAAGAAAACAATATATTATTGAGTTAAAAATATCGTTCTACAGATTGAAATTCCTTTTTTTCCTTTCTTCGAAATGAAAGAAAACATTATATTATTGAGTTAAAATATCGTTCTACAGAAACAATTTCCTTTTTATCTGTTCTTCAAAACGAAAGAAAACAATATATTATTGACTTAAAAATATCGTTCTTCAGATTGAAATTCCTTTTTCTCTGTTCTTCGAAATGAAAGAAAACAATATATTATTGAGTTAAAAATATCGTTCTACAGATTGAAATTCCTTTTTTTCCTTTCTTCGAAATGAAAGAAAACATTATATTATTGAGTTAAAAATATCGTTCTTCAAATTGAATTTCTTTAAACACCCTGTTTTTTTCCGTAAACGTTTAACAAATCTCATAAATCACTATATGTTGGTATACTGAGATTCACATTCAGCTATTAAATATAAAAAAACACGCTAAAGATTACCTCTTTAAAAACTTTAAAAAAAATAGGACGGGGATATGACTGTTCATAAAAAAAAACTTAAATATCAAAAATGTTCCTCGATTGCAAAGAGTTAATTTTATAATGAATAAATATAGGTTAAGGCCACTGAACTCTTAACTGTAACTTTTGGAACGCTCATAACAAGTTCTTTCTATGAACGCGGTTGAAGCCATACTATAAGCAGTATACTGTAACCCAACAAAATTTTAAAAGTGATTTTGTGTGTGTTTTCTTTCTCAAACCGTTATAGAAATGTTAAATATGTTTAGATATTTTATTTTTTACATATAAAATCCATTTGTATAACGCCAAAAAAAAAATATTTTTGTTGCTTAGCCACTTATTATTGGTTACAATGGATTTCAAAGAATAGGCGTTCAAAATGGTTTTCAATGGAAAATTAAAAACAAAAAATCCAAAAGAACTACAATTCGGCATATTTTAGTATGAACAATATCGTCGCCTCAGATCAACAGTAAGACATGTAAAAAAAACGAAAATGAGTTTTCGGTCTTGCTAATACATATTACCAAATGTGCCTTTATTTAGTGGAACACTCGGACATTTTTATGTTTTCTTTGAAATCCCTGCACTGCAGCCTTAGATATTCAGCATTGAAAAAACAGCAAATTTTAAAATCAATTTTATAGGCAACTATGTTTTTGCTCATATCCTACTGTTACCCTGAGGCGACGATATACGAAACATAGACGTATAAATGGAAGTGGGGTAGAGATTTTTAACCTTCAATTGGCTTCAAGTCAACAAACTGCCTTGCACTATCCAGAAGTTTCAGTTAGAGGTTCAGTACAAACTCCAAACCTGGCTTGAGCTAATCAACAAATAAGTTTTGGATAGTTAGTCAACTGGCTTATATAAATCATGTGACGTCACAATTATCATTTAGCTAGAACTGTTCTAAGATCAATTTTGTGTATACATTTCTTTCTTGGTTTTTCTTTCCAGACGGAAACTGCACTGACCGTTCCAGTTACTGCAGCTTAGCAAAAACCTTACACTTGTGCCGGCTCAGTCGCTATCATCTCCAGTGCTGTGATTCCTGCAGTACTTGGAAAACTAAAGGTTAGAGGACACAGTGCGGCGCTTTCTTCAACACACACAAAGACTCTGTTGGATAGAGACTCAATAACCGAAATCTACATCTCTGTGTGAAAATTCTTTAAAAAAAAAAGAACCCTATGAAGAGTTGAACGCCTTTACTCCAAAACAAAGGACGAAAAAAAAATTAAGATTTTTGAACTGATTCATAGAATTTTTTTCCATCAGAAGTCAATGTTGTCGAACAAGAACGAGGGTTGCCATCTGGTGTGTTCGTAATGTGGAAATTACGTAATGTGGATAATTGGGAAATATCGTGAAACGTCCAAATTATCGTTTGGCCATTTCGTTTTGGAACGGAATAAATTACTTTTATACTGAGGTTTAGATTTTAGGAAGGTTGAGATAGGTTCGAATATAACTCGAGATTCGGCTAAAAATTCAGGCAAAAGATCTGAAAAAAGAATGCAAAAAATTTAGAAAGCGATTGTAAAAATATTTTTAAAAATGCTCCGAATGCTGGAAGGGTATGATGTAAAAAGTATCAATTGAGAATTTTCTTTATATTATATTCGTAATAATACTTGATAATTATAGAAAAAGTCAGCATTAAATATACGGATTGAAAAAAATTTCATATAAAATATATTATTTTCTTTGAAATTATACTCAATATTCAATTATATAATGTTCTAAAATAATTCTAAACCTAATTGTCCACAAATAATTTTAATACATATCTCATTCAAATCATTTACAAAACTCGAATTGATTTTCGAACCAAATGTTCTAAAAATATACAATTTTCAAACGATATTTTCCTTGTGAATCACTTAATCAAGAGAATCATATGTGAAGTGTGGCAACCCTGGTTCTGACTTATTCTTCGATTCCTTCAGTTCGCCTATAAGAGTTAAATGGTCTAATAACTAATATCTATGTCAATGTCTTCTTTGGTATTGTTACAATTACTACAAGTGTTACATTGTTACGACACAGTGTCTCTGCCAAAGAATCACTCATTTTATTTTAGCTGTCCATTCTCCTTTGTATAATTTGTATAGTCAACGCGGGAAATGCTGTTCTTTTTTTTTAATTTCGAAGGCATAAAGTTGCCAAATTCTTAAATTATTAGAAGTGATATCACGTGATCGCCAATTGGGATTCTACATTTAGCGATTTATCGTACAAAAATTACCTTAACCCATGTGAACTGACATATTTAGTACAACAAAAGTTCCAATTTGTTTGTTATTACAGGTTAATTTTTATACAAAATAAATTGTATTGTAAAAATAAAGTTCTTAAAACTTTTTACACAAATATATCTACATTTTAACCGATGAGTAGTTTCTTTTCTTATAATTTAGAACATTCAAATATTTTTTCCAGATTTCAAAATTTGGATTAGTTGGCGGTTATGGTTGCTGTATACTAGATGACAAAAGCTATTGAAAAATTGGCGCATTTACCGTGTATGTAACTTTTATTCAAAACAGCGTTATGATAATAGATACAGAAACCGGTATCTGGCTCTGATCAACTGGCGGTAATGCCCTTGGGTAATGCCCATAAAAATAGATTTAGGGAATCAGCAAACGAGTTTGGGCAAGTTGACCAATCGGCTATTAACATTATGTAAACAATGTGACGTCAGAGAAGCCATTTATCCTAGTAAGATGGCTCCTGAGCCATATTATTGATATCACGTGACTGCTATTCTAATACTTCAAGAATTTGCATATAAAGTTAGTTTTTCTTGATTGTCATTGGTTGCATCCAACGAACTAATGTTCTTATAATGTCCACTCATATTTGAGAATAGCACTGATGCGAATTGTTCGTTTCGATCAGTTCACAAAGAATATTTTAGCCAAAAATTCATAGAAAATATGTAAAAATTCTATTAAAATATTTAAGTGTATTGCCAAAATCATTAAATAACAGTTGGTAGTCCTTCATGTAATATTTAAATATTTATAAAATGCGACCTAAATGTTTACTTTTTATCAGAAAATTATTTTTTTAAAAACGATATCAAGAACTATTTATCAAATTTATGTAGATTACAATATCAACATGTAAGATTTTTTTGAAAGAGTCAATTATGTGTTTACATGTATACTAATTTTCCACAATCGAAAATATTTTTTTATTTATATATTTATTGGCGGGAAAAATAAATTTATAAAATTAATTACTAATAAAAAGCTTGCCTCAGCGTTGCTTGAGAATTAATCTATAAAGCATATAAAATCGAAAAGTATGTTATTTAAAAATAAAAGTTTATTTTTACGCGCTTTTATCTAACTCAATATGTTGTCTTAGTATTTTCAAATCTAGCATTACAATCCAAATATGATATCAGACTTGAAATTTGGAATACTTGCGTTATTCCAATGGCAAAATTATTAGTTGGGGTTCTATAAAGCAAGGGAGTGACTAGGTCTATACTGTGCCTGCCGAAAGCAATGATAATTAGTTGTAATAATTATTAACTAGCCTCCCCGTGCGATAATTACCGCATGAACAAGCCTTCCCCCACACACAACCATTCGTTAAAGCCAAAAAATAAAAGTTTAACGCTCTGATGGACGCATAGATGGCACCACTATCAACGGCTTGTTTAAAAAAAAACTTTAAAATGAATTATTTTAAACGCATTTAAAAAAAACGGTGATATTTATGAGATGAGAGTACGATTCGTCACTGGTCCATGAAATTATCTTTCTTTTGACACCTCATGTGTTAAGATTCGTTGCGTCTAAGGCATCTTTTACTACATAAATAATATATATGATAGTTTATACTAATTACTAAAGAGTCATTTTATTATGATTGAACAACAGCAGGTTCCGAACGCTATGGCACTGTATCTGCTACAACGGCTTCGCAGAGTGCATTGCGAAGCATCCGAGACATCGTTAAAACTGTTTAAAGGTGCAACCGATGGCAAATCACAACAAAAATGAATTATGACATCTACAACTAGAGCTTGAAACGTATCCCTTATTAAAGAGAGAATAAAAGCCATTTCTACGTTCAAAATACTCCAGCCTTTTAAGCTCTAATTGTACAGAGAGTGTGAATGCAAAAGAAATAAGCTGTGTTTGTGAGTTTCCGTTTCCTTTCAAATGTGAGCTTATAGTTCTGTCGACATACCTCACCACGTGTATTTGAAACATAATATCTAGCATTCCATGTGTTGTTTCATAAAAATGTGTATGAGTTGTGTAAACATTCCATTAGTTATTGTGACTTCTTTCATATTCCTTCTATTCATAAATGAAAATTCATATATAATCTAAACACTCAAGATGTGAATTAAAACTATCATTTAAACTGTGTGCACTGAGTCAATGTCTTTCATCGTTTGTATTATTGGAGTAGGCCATATGCTTCGAGCATGGATCCTTCATAGTAGAGAAAACATAATGTTATAATCTCGCTGACATCAAAGTGAGGCCAACATGTATGGCCTCGGACACGTGTTAATTACGTCATTCCATTCATAAAATTTTCACTGTTACACATTTCCCAATTCATCAGCCAATCGCCAGTATTTTTTAATTCATAATTTTGAAACGAATTCACGTGTCTGAGGCCATTCGGTCTGAGATGTTGGTTTCACGATTGTGACGTCATATTCGCTCTACTACAGTCCATTCATGCTCGAAGGCCAGATGCCACAGCAGCTGTATGCACATTTTTTTTTGTGTGTAAATCGCGTGAAGCTGTTAAAACTTCACTATTGTTAATACAATAATACTAGAATGCCCGTGCGGTGATTATCGCATAGCCAAATTATAAATGAAGCAAAGTTTAACGATTCTACTATTCATAGATGGCACCACTTCCAACGGCTCGTTTTAAAACTGCTGAAAATTCCCGTTATTTTTATACCTCGCATGTTAAGAATCGTCGAGGTGAGATCCCCCAAAAAGAGATCTTTACTACTGAAATAATATATATGATTTGTTTTTGTAAAAATGAAAAAAATACATAAAAAAATAAGTTATCAATACTGAATAATTTAACTTTTAAATTATATATAACTTTTGTAACTGGTATAAAGATTTAAATGGTATTTTAACTAGATGTGTCGTCATCTTGTTATTGTTCAAGGAACAAAATCCGCTATATTCACATTTCAACCGATCAGAAACCACGCTGATTGGTTGAAATGCTGACACATTTTCTGCTGCTGTTGCATCTACATAAAGCTTGATTAACGTGGATATAAGCTCTACTGTTGCTTCTTTTTGAATTTTTATTATTAAATAACCCATGTTGTGCTTTTTATTCCATTTTAAAATTGAAGCCAGTTATAAAAAGCACCTATTGGGACCAAAATCTCCTTTTTCGAAGTTTTGGATATAACTGTTTTTGCAATTGGGCTACTCATTTTATACTTGATATGTTACTAATATCTCGCTATACAACTCTGGAGCAAAATTCGAGTGATGAGTTCGTAATCGAAGAATTGAGAATTTGAACATTGGATGTTCAACAAAAGAATAGCCATGTACGAAAGACTTGTTATGGAACTATTGGGCACGGAGCCAGAGGGATAGGGTTCGATTCCCGGCATGTGTATAGTGATGTGATAAATCGGAGGGTTAACAGATTTGTTCCTTTCGTCCACTAACAAATACCCGCTGTGTGGAAGAGGTGAACATTAAATCCGTAGGAGTCTAACAGTTCAAAATGCATGCTCATATTTGACGAAACTTTGTCATTTTTTAAGAAACAGTCGTCATCTATTTCTCCGATTAAATATTTTGTCAAACTGATGAAATTAATTTTGTCGTTTTTTTTCTTTGTGAAATTTATTTCGTCACAAATGAGGACGATTTCAAATAAATGTGGAAGGCGCGATTCGAGCCGCGGACTTCGCGGTCCAGAGTCCAAAGCTCTATCCACTCGGCCAAGGTGGATTGCTTGAATTATGAATATGTTAGGAATAAGAACCAAACATGAGCTAGTGCCGCCGGAAAAGGCATCCGAGACTTTCGTTCAAAATTTGTGGATTTGTACGATCGCAGAGGACATTCACTCTCAGAAATGAGTGTTATTTCTCAGAGTCTCTTTCGTTATCTGACCATGGTTCAAAATACGAGGCATCGTTCCCGGGTATTTCCTTCGAGATAGGCACCGAACCGTCGCCAATAGCCCACTGCGCAGCTCTAGTGCGACGTTAATTAGCCAAAAAGAAAAACCAAAAACCTCTCGCAAACTACTGGAGGTGCCAGCTCGAGGGCTGTCTTCGTCTGACCATGGTTCAAATTTACGAGGCAGTGTTCCATGGCCTTTTCTTAGAGATCTCGAACAGTCGACAATAATCAAATGTGCGACGTTAATTCAATCAAATATATTCGGGGACAACCTAAGTTGAACCTGAAGCGGAAGCTATTATATGTATAAATATTCAATTGCTTTAGGCTCAACTTAGGTTGTCCCTGAATATAGGAGTACTGCATAGTAAATTTGAACCATGCACACATAACAAGGACAAAACCTGAGCTGACACCCCACGCACTTAATGAAGATGTTTGGACCGCGGCAGACAAATCTCCGATCACTATGTTTGTTGTCCTCTCTCCGGTAAAGCGTCAGGATTGGTCAACCACAAGATGAACGGATGTACAAGGACAAAAAACAACAAACCATAGGTCCATTTTTCAGATGGCGATAATTGGTCAATACAAATCACGTGTTTTGTTTGCTCCAATCACAGAGCCATCTGCAAAAGCTTTCACACTAGTGCAGAATGGACCTTTACATTTTGATCCCATAAGTTAAAAATTGTTGAATGTATTAAAATACGCAATACAAAAGATTTTAAGTGCATATTTTTTTTTAAGTGGTACAATAACAATGTATAAAGTAAACCAAAAATAAATAATTCATTTATTTAGCTTTAAAATGGTATTACACAACGAGAGCACAACAAAGGGACTGTAAATCAAAATAGCCAGAAAAAGTATTGTATATATTGATTATCATCGGCTTGTTTAAAAAAAAAAGTTAAAACGAATTATTTAAACACATTTATTTTTAAAAAAAATATTTTTGAGATTAAAGTACGATTCGTCACTGGTAAATGAAATTATCTTTCTTTTGATACCTTATGTGTTAAGATTAAGATCTGTTGCGTCTCAGGAGCGTAAAAGATATCTTTATTGCAGAAATAATATATATATATATATATGATTTTATTTTAAATTTTTTTAGCAGACATACCATTTACTTATTAATAGAATTTCATTTATCAAAATTAATTATTCAAAACTATTTACATAATTATATATATATATAACTATTTACATAATTATATATATTGTAGTATTGTTTAGTTTTTAATATTCTAGTACTATAACAATCAAATTGGAAAATAATGGATAAACTATTGCAGTATTTCGTAAGAATAAATCTTTATATTGTGTACCGCAAATTAAAAAAATATATATATTCTTACCATACGGTATATTTTACAAGTTACAAAGAAAGCATTCAACATAAAAAAATGTGTGGCTGTGTCAGGGCAAGCCCAGAAAGGTTTTAAGTGAATTTCAGTAGATTATAGAAAGAAGGATTGGTTTACAACAAAATAACGATAAACAAGCTATTCTTTCTGACACCACAGGCTGTCATCCACATGTGTTCAGCATTATGTTCACTGCCATATTTTCTGTAAGAAGACCAAATATATGTCAACCGTGCTATTTTTCAGAGAAGTACAGCGTTGGAATGGATCAACATAAAATTTTAGGTTAATTGTTGTGATAAAATATTCAATATAATATTTTATCAGAATTATTCTTTTATTAAACAACCAGTTTTTTTATATACTTTGTAAATTGTTTAATATTCAACAGTGATGAACTAAGGACTCATTCAAAGAAAAAAAACAAGGGGAAATTCATTACCCCTAATGGTACGACTAGAAATTTAAAATTGGATGTTGCCCGACTCAAACATCTTTTATTTTACAATTTTGACCTAGAATCTTTCTTAAAACTTGAGCATTTTATATGGGAATTTCAGAATTATAATGTACTACAAAAACATGTACCTATTTAGTTCTAGCGTTATCAAACTTAAATTAGCATACACTACATCGCAAAAGAAGCATTATTTAAAAAGTTTTAATTCTGTTTTAAATAACATATTCATAAAATATTTCACAAGATAATTGGTAAGTTTGATAATACACAAAAATTTAATTATAATTTTGTTTTGATATAACATGGAAAACTGGTAACATTTTTGTACCAAACGATACTAAAATCAAATACAACTTCACTTTCACAAGATCAAATCACATGTTCATTTTTTTATGATAGTATCCTTGACATATAATATTAATAAACACTGGAGCGAGTATTGAGAAGATCCCATTGAGAAGAAATGTACTTTACAGTGCCGTGAGGATGCATACATTTCGGAAGAAAGGTTGAGAAAACATTCTTCCTTCGCTTTGCGGGTGTCTCATGTGACGTCACAGAATTATTTAAAACTATTTTTGTCATTGTATTTTGACTTATTTTTCTTCTAATTAAGAAAGTAAATATGTCAAAACATTTAACACATTCTTGAAAGCAAGAAGTGTGTTTTTCAATCTACACAAATCTATGTGGAAGGACTATTTTTTCTACCTTCGCTCAAAAAGGTGTAAAGTGGTCGTGCACGCCTAGTCTTCACTCCAGTGTTTCATTTTAGTTCAGTGGGTAGTATAATACCAAATAATTATTTTCCTAAGTTACAAAATACCTTTTTTGCACTTTCTTAAATTCTAAATACTTTTAAATTAAAATCAGTTTTATATTTATAATATGAAAATGTCTATTTCAGCAGTGTAAACATTGATAACAAATAATCAATAAGTAATTTGTAAAAAATAAAGACTATAATACAATGAGAACAGTGCTAAAGTAAAAAATATACTATATAAAAAAAAATCATGTTTCTTACAATCTTATAAAATTTTTAAGTACATTTGTCTAGTAATAACCCATTTAAGTACGGCACAGAAATTGAAAGGAACCATGGTATAATATTTTTCATTTGTAGTTCAAATTATATTTTCAATATTAGAAATTGGATAATAAAACAGTAGATAAACTTAAATTTATATTCTTAAACCACTGATGATTGAGTATAATATCAAAACTGTAAGTTTGCTTTCCCTACAGAAGAATAGAATTTGTATTTCTAACACATTATTTTTTTTAATTATCTTAGTAGAAAATATATTCAAAAGTTCCTTCTAATGCTTTAAATTTGAAAAATACAAGGTAATTAAGAATTATCTACAACTTTGACACGAAATCTGAGAAAACTAGTGATACCCAAACGAATATACACATGCATATTCGTTCGGTGATAAATAACATATAGACAAACAATTATTATTTTCATTGCAGATATCTTATTGTTAACACTTGTAAACAGCAAAACATTTCAAATAATGTGCAAAAAAAAATCAAATGGTTTAAAGACATTTATCTATTTTAATGAAATATAAATTCAATATAATGGAAATTTAATGTTTTGTAAATACTCACAGAATAAAATTATCACTATTATTGCATATATGAGAAAAAATGACTGAGATAAAATAACTAACAATATAATAAATAAAACGTAGAGTCTAGGTTAATAGAATAGAAATATTATGTTATACAAAAGTACAATGGTAGTAAATAACTAACTTTCTAAAACAAACAGTTTTAATAACCATTCAATATTAGTACGAATGCTCACAACAAAGAATTGAAACAGAAAAATCTTGTATGGAAAATCAGACAAAATTCTCAAAAGGCTACCAATTGAAAATACATATATATTTCAGTTACATAGAGATCAATTAAAAATTATTATCTAACAAAATATTGAAATTAGTAAGTTTAACTTTGATTGATGATTTAGCAAGTAGCCTTGATTGATGATTTAGCAAGTATCCTTGATTGATGATTTAGCAAGTAACTTTATTAGCAAGTTTTTGTTGATTTTTTAAATAAAAATACGAAATTCGGAAGGTTTTGCTAGCCATTTTTAATTCAAAGCTTATTTCTCATTTATGTTTGAAAAACTATTAAAACACCACACGATATAGGTAATTAAAATTATCGCTATATTTTTTTTACATTCTTGCCATCAGTAACAAAAAACAAACTTTCTTCATTAATTTGCATGGAGTTAGGCATAACACTACCAACCCACATTCGTGACAAACTGAGATAGAGTCCTTCGAGTTCCCATTACAATTTTAATTTAATAAACATGTAAGTTAGCTCTTTGAAAAGTTAGGGTTATAGTTAAGGCTTGTTAGGATTTTACACAATAAACAACACAAAATTTTATTTTATCAATACAGCTCTCATTCCAAATTTGAGAGTTTGACAGTTGGTATCTTTCAGCATAGAAATTCAATTGTTTGTGTTAACATATTTTAATATTTTTTCTTAATTAGACATCTGTATGACTCTAAAGGCCTCGCTACACGGATGCTATTTAAGCGAGCTAGCTTTTGCAGGGACTCGTCGATTGGTGAATTAACTACAAGATTTGTAACTTCCAATTGATGAGTCACTACAAAGGCAGTGCAAGTAAATAGACTGTGTAGAATAAGGGTATAAAATTATTCCAGCAACACATTCACTCCGTTGAAAGCACATTTTTTTTAATGTAATCAATAATTTATCTAAATAAATTTCTTTGGTAACAATATAAAAACTTATTTAGGTTATCAAAAGAGAGGACGGAATTTATAAGTACAATAAAAGTAACTGCTAAGAGGGGGTGGGGGGAAAACCATTTTTTTTAATACAGAGCCCATAAGCATTTTCCGAAAATAAAGGCAAGGGGATTTTAAGGAATTTTTTTTAGTATCTTAAAAACAATTTATAAGAATCTTTTTAAAGCGGAAAAAAGTTATAAATTTTTATCGAAAAGTTAGCTTTAAAGTCCCAAATACGCATCTCATTAAAAACAATTTTTATATATATAAATATAAAAAAGGAAATGGATGCAATCCGATAAAGTTATTGGGTGCAGAGGAGCTGTGGGCTTTCTACTTAATACAAAATTTTGTTTCATTCACATTAAAATCAAACATTTTTAACAGAGATTTAGTAAAATGACTTAAAAATAGTCGTTTTAAGAACATTCTTAAGTTTGATAACTTGAAGTTTCTAAGGACCCTTTGGACAAAATAAGGAGTTTCTAAGTACTTTAAAAGGGTCCTTATGCACATGAAAAGGCCCTTATGAACATGAAAAGATCCTTATGAACATTAAAGGAAAATAAGGAGTTCATAAAGACCGTACGAACTCTGCAATACACCTCACAAAAAAGAATACTACAGTACATATTGCGGTAATAAAAATAGAAATCTCAAGTTTATATACAAAATCTCATAATAAGCTCACATCAATTATCAATCTTTGAAACATTATTTAAAAGTTTTGTAGAAAAAATGTTTTAAAAATAAGATGGAAAATAAAATGTATTATTAAAGTGTCGACAGACATCATAAGTTATCAATAAGGATGAACATAATACAGGGTGGCAACAAAATTCTGGAAAAAAAGTTCCCTGACTTCCATGATGGTGTCACAAAATTTCCCCGACTTTAAAATTACATTAAGAAACGTTGAAATATATGCTTTGTATAAAAACAAAGTATCCACACTACAATACAATAAATTTACTGGATTATAAATAAAAATTTATAAGCAACACTTATTGTCAGTTAAAATAATAATTTATGGATACACAAATTATACAATTGTGGCAGGCATAATAGTAATTAATCATGTTCTCTGTAAGCAGAGAATGCAAATTTTTCCAAATATGTATTTTGGAGATAATTTTAAATGTTTTATATGGCTTCATATTTCCTATTCCAATCTTCAATAAATCTCATTCATTAGCCCCTCACACGCTGCTCACAATTTCATGGTCCAATGCACTTTGCTTTTGCTGCTCCCTCAGCAGTGGATCACGTTTTTACAAAAATAAAACTGAAAATATGAAAATGTGCATAACCATACTTTTTAAAAAAAATTCTTTTTCAGAACTAAAAGGATATATTGACAACTAAATTATCCGGAATAGAGTGCATAATGGATGATAATTGCTGTTTTAATGATCCAAATTTGAAAATTTCCCTGATTTTTTGTGAAATTTCGAAAATTTCCCTGATATTTCCAGAATAAAAAAATTCCATGACAATTCCCTGATTTCCCGGTTTTCCAGGTTATGTTACCACCCTGTAATAAGAACAAATGAGTACAATTACCAACATGGTACAAGCTATAACCCAAAAAGCTGAAATTTCCACCCCCAAAAAAATTAACTTTTTTGGAAAAAAGCTGATTTTTTCAAAGAGAAAATTTCAAAGTTCTAAAATTTTCTAGATTTCCTGGTAAAAAAAATTCTTGCAATCCTAAATTTCATTTGATGGGAAGCAATTTTTAGAGCTTTTTTTATGATGATGATTCAATTATTCAGAGCTTTTTTTTTAGTTTAGCCAACTAGTTTAATAAGATATTTAAAACACTTTCAAAACTAAACAAAAGCTCTTTTTTAAGATAAGTTTACATAAAAAAATTCATTTAATAAAATACATAAACATTAAAACAAATTAGAATATTAATGCCAACAAATTAGAATATAATGAAAAACTTTCAAAACTAAACAAAAGCTCTTTTTTAAAATAAGCTTCCATAAAAAAAAATATATAAACATTAAAACAAATTAGAATATTAATGCCAACAAATTAGAATACAATGAAAAACTTTCAAAACTAAACAAAAGCTCTTTTTTAAAATAAGCTTCCATAAAAAAAATATATAAACATTAAAACAAATTAGAATATTAATGCCAGCTAAACAAAAAGAAGCAAACTTCCTTAAAAAAATCAATTTTTATGACTACAAAATACAAGTCCTAAACTTCCAATTTCGTAAATTAAATTATATTTTCGAAAAATGTAATGCAATTTTGTTGTAATAAAATCAGAGAGAAGTAGTGAAGTATAAGCATTTATTTATCAAATGCAAAAGGATTGCAAGTCTTGCAAGAGAGATCGCAGCCGATCGCGTTTAGTGAATTTTTACAATTCAAGTTTTTCATAAACGAAAAAATTCTAAAAAGAGTTACATTTGGAAGTTGCAGTCGCCAGATGCAACGAAATTAGAGTTGTAACCATCTCAGCTTTCGAGTTATATCATCCCCGTTTGACGAAGATCGAAAACATCTCTACATGTTAAAGATGTACATTCTTGTGAAATTCTCCATTTTTCTAGATTGAGAATCGATTCTTCACAAAATAACAAATGAATCAAGATTTTACAATGATGAAGTGTCTTATGATCATGAAATACCATTGACTAAAAAATAAGGACAAAAGTTCAATTTTTTTTTACACGTAGTCCCTCCATTCACGCCTTTCTCTCCTTGCCAATTTATAATCACACACCCCAAATTTTAATGCAGATTTGCAACAGTCCAAGGGATGATGAAAGTAAAGTAAGAAAAAACGGATTTCCGCGTAATTGTACCATGTCTGCAATTAACACTCAAAGGAACATATTAATCTTATTTATTAGTTCATAATGCTTTTAAAGGTATAAATTTATACTAACATTCTTTTAAAGAAAACTGAGGGAAACATTATTCAAAATATTCACACAGGCTATTATTAATATTATAAATTTAATAACACAATATTTATTTTATATAAAATCATATAAATACAAAATATCTACTATAACGTAGTTACCAAGGAATTAAAGATATTGAATACGTGGAGGGTGTTATTTAATAATTCATAACTGCCAAAATAGAACAAAATGTTCTTTGAAAACATTTTTATAGATTTCCGAACAGTTAACATCAGTTAAAAATTTTTTAACCTTTTATTATGTTATTACAATCCATACGTTCATTAACATAAAACAATTAATTATTTTTTTCACTCAACAAAATTTTTATTAACCTTTCCATACTGTATATGATATAGTTGATATTTATATATTATTGAGGTATTTATATTTTAATATTGAAACCATTCTCAAAACAAGTAAATTGCTTGTAAAAAAAGCCTATAATCATAAATATTCAGTCATAACTTAATCTAAACTATTTTAATTAATTATATTTTTAATTATAATTATAAAATATTTATCATCAGCTCCAATTAGCTGTATAATTACATATTACGCAATGACAATTAAAATATACAACATGTTTGACAAAAAATCCCTTTATATATCTATTTTTAAAATAATTTTCTTTTATAGTTGTGAAAGACAACACACAATATAAAAATAGGTTTTTCTATACTCTGTGCAAGACCAGCTTACATGTTAATATATATATATTTTTTTACAGACATTGAGATCGAGAAATATATATGACTTAACTATTCCGAGAAGAAATGCTGGGGTCTGACTGCGGTCCGGTAGTAGCGCTTTGTGCGGGCCAAGACAACCGCAGAATGGAAGTCTTGCAAGGGGAAAGGGGAACTGATCAGAGACTCGTAGGGGTATTTACTGACTGTTGTTGACAAGAAATCCATGGCATTTTGTAGGTGTAAGCTCTTGTAACCCTGAATACCTAGCAAAAATAAAAGACTATTATTATGGTTTCCTACCAGTACATAAAAGAGTATATTTTTATCTATATATTAATATTTAGTATGAACAGGTACATCAGGTCAGCAAAGTTGCTGAGCCAGAGTCCCCGCCCACCGGCCAATCAAAAGCCAGCACTGCCTAGGCCCGCCTATTGCTTCGACCCTACGCCATTCCTCGTTCAGAATTGCATGCATAAGAATTTCGTCTATCTACTGTAATCAAATTTAACCTGATGTGTTATCAATGCATATTTTATATGCAATCATGAAATTTTTTGCAATGTCATGCAAATTTTGATGATAGAAAAATAATCTTATCATAAACATTTTTTTTAGCTTGAAATATTTCTTTTTCAGTTAATTTTTGTTTTGTTTTATTAGGTTTGTTAAATGTTTTTGATTATTGTTATCAATAGTATTCTTATTAGATATTATTCAAAGGCACCACCCCAGGCCCCGATTTTTACATGCAGATTCGCCCTGCCCTTTTTAGAAGCAAAAAATGTCCCCTGCCTTTTTTCCAGCATCTACATCTATACATCTGAAATATTGTGTTCTTTTTTTGTGACAAAAATGTAGTTCTATATGATTTACCTGTCCTAATCATGCCGTTTCCTTTCAGAAAGTGCCTTTTCTCTCAACATAAAGTGAAATTTTTAATAAATATACCTTTTAAGGTCTGCTGAGTTTTCTATTCATTTTTTCTGGTTAAGATGGCTGTTTTAACTTTGAACTAATATAAATTATCCCTTTTTTCTTTTGTCCATCTGTCATTTGACTAAAAGAAATGTAAATTTTAGTGAAAAATGGCTCTTAATATCCACCAACATCATAAAAATATTTTTAAAGATCTATAAATTTTACATTTCAGTAAATTGCCCATCAGGGGGAAAAAGCCTTTTTCTGAAAATGGCACAAAATATCTTGTTATTTTTATAATCTGAATAATTTTAATATAATCTGAATAAAAATCAATCTGAATATATTAAAATTCAAAGGATTAATAGATATAGTACAAAGTAGAAAAATGAATCGGACTGCTGAAAATTGTAAGCATGTAATTAAAGTAAATTAAAAGGAGGTATGTCAAGCAAATTAAAAAAAAAACTATTTTTCAATTGTCTAAAACTCTTTTTCATACAGCACTGTTTAAATTTTTATTTTAAAACAGAAATAGTTCAACTGTATAGCTAAACTAGAACTATTTTAAGCAACTTTATTCATGTTCTATGGTATGCACTAAACAAATGAAATATTTTCATTAAATCCTCATTTTCTCAAAATTATGTTTTGTTCTTTTGTCTTTAGGTACATATAAAAAGTAAACTGTTGAACTTAAACAACCAATTACCTTTTTATGCATTCCTTGAATTGTTTTGCAACTTAAATAATTTTTGCTAAGTGCATATACTTTTTTCAAAAACATCAACATTCTAGCCGTTTTTATAGTCTAAACATGCTTCCAATTGTTTTATATACAAATCTATGGGTGGCTTTGTTCAATTACATGTAACTGTTAAGTTTGCAGTTTTAAGAAAAAATTTCTTAAAGACATAAAACAAAGTTTTGAGAAAATTTGGATCTACTGAAAAACTTTCATATTTAGTGCAAATAATACAATGCAAAAAAAAATATTTAAAATAATTCCATTTTAGCTAGAACAAAAATTTAAACAGTGCTGTATGCAGACGAGCCTACGGCTAAATAAAATGTATAAATTTAAAAATACATTAAAAAAATTGTGCACATCTATTTCCTATACAAATACAGATAAAAAATAAACATTGAATTAACACACCTCTTATAGTAATGCATTTGCTGAGTATAGTATCTATATTAATGGACGCATTTTCTGCATGGGTAGTCCCAACGAACAGATACGTGCCTCGGTGGCAGAGGGCGTGTAGAGCGTAGGGAATGACATCCCACTGACCACTCACGTCTATCACAACGTCAGCTTTGCCTTCTTCAATATTTTGAGCGCTTCTTGGATCTACAATAAAAAAGGATGAAATGTGAATATTAGAAATATTTGTAATGGCATTTGAAATTTGTATTTATTTAAATTGCAATTTTTTTTTTTATTCTTGCATGTTTGAGTACTGTTGGAGACATACATCAATATTCAAATGTGAAACATATATGTATATGTATGCTGAAAAGATTGTTTAAGAAATTAAAAATATTGAAATTACTATCAAAACCATTTATGATAAGACATTCAAAAAAATAAACATAATATATAGAACAAACTTTTGTTTTGTTTTTAATTGCTTGTAGCAAAAATATTATTACCTGCTATTATCCATTATGCATTTTCAACGTGTCTGACTAATTAACAGATGTTTAGTAACAGATTCTAGTAACAGATGTTTTAAACATTTCATTAAACAGGTTCAACAGTTGTAGTGCATAAAGCTTGCAGATTCACATAGTGACTAATCTTGGATATAAAACAATATAAGCACTACAGTAAACATATATAACAAAAGTGGTTCCTCCAAAAAAAAATTATTCAGAGTTAAATTTTGAGTTTGATAAAAATGAATTTCAATGAGTAGTTTTTTTTAAATAACTTATTTTGCAGTAATATCATAAGAAATGAAAAACCTTTTAGAAAAATAAGTTAGTTAAAATAGAAATAGCTTTAGAAAAGAAATGAAAAACCTTTTATTTTCCTGCGGTATGCTACCACTTTTTCGTAGTCAAACAATAAAAAAGTTGAATTGTCTGTCACTAGATAGCAGCATTATCAACGGCTTGTTTAAAAAAAAAACTCAATGCATGTTTTTTTTTGTATAAAACATTGATATTTATGACATGCAAGTATGGATCGTCACTGGTTCATGAAATTCTCTTTCTTTTGATACCTCATGTGTTAATATTCATTCTAAGGTGCGTAAAAGAGATAGTTACCACAGAAATATGTATAATTTAGTTTGTAATATATTGATTACAAAACCCTGAAATCATATGTTTAAATTTAACAGACATTAAAGTTTTTAATCAATCTCAATTTACATTAATTGGCATCAATTGAAGTTATCGTCATCAATAACATTAAAAAATAATGTAGTAAAAATAAATAAGAATTTAGAAATTAAAACTGGTTTGTAGTCAAATTATTTCTAATTTACATTTTATAACATATTAATACATTAATAGCTATCAATGTATTAATGTCTTATACAGTGTAAAATAGAAATAATTTGACTACAAGCCAATCTTAGTCTATAGTTTAAGACATTAATTGCCACATATTTACATGCCACGCTGGGTCAAAAAAAAAATTTACTGAAATTGTATTTTTGTGGTGACTGATAGGCCCATTACTTAACTGAATTTTTATTCGGTAAAATTAAATTCGCAAATTTCAGCTAACTTGTTAAAAATTTGTTTAATATTTATGTTTAATTGTATTACTGAATTAACTTACAAAATTGGAGAATGAAACATTTAGAATGCAAGTTCCAACAAGCATTTCATTGCTTTCTTAAAGTAAAGTGTTGCCAAACAGTGTTATGAAACTTTATAAAATAGTTAAGGAAGAAAAACACGAGAAAATAATTAGACCATGTGAAACTTAAAAACAGGTCAGAATACACGTCTTTAAGCCTCTGACTGATAACAAAATGTCGAATCTGTAGGTTTGTTTTTACTGCAGGAAGGTTCAATTTATAATTGTAACACATTCCAATTTTTACAGAAATATATTTTTTAAAATTATACCTGTAGAGAAGGTTTTCAAAGGTCCTTCTAATGCTTTAAATTCGTTTCAAAATATATTTCTTATCAACTTTTATATTATGTGAACTACTGGAGATACATGAACAGATATACACGTTTGTATCCATCAGGTGGTTTAGAAACTATTAACAAATATAAAATTGAATGTGTCTTGCGTTCCATATTTAGTTCATTGAATAATTTTATGTTGTATTATCCATTTTAATATTTTACAGAAAATTAACTTTCTGTCCAAATTTTAATTAGAGCTATTAAAACTTTTTAAATAAACACAAAACCCTATAAAGGTCGTCATATGGGATTCTGATATTTAATAGGGATGTGGCACTTTTGGCAGCATGATCTGCCACTTCATTGCCAGTTATGCCAACATGCCCAGGAATCCAACACAGTATGACGCCATAGCCCCGTTATGCCAACATGCCCAGGAATCCAACACAGTATGACGCCATAGCCCCGTCGGATAAGTTTGTTATAAATATTTAAAACATCAAAAGCCAGAGGGTGGTTAACAGTATGAGAGAGATTCTAAAATACTCCAAGAATCCATATAAACAATGAAATTGCCAACATTCTGATGAGAAATGAATTTGAGGGCTTTGTACAAGGCTAAAAATTTGGCTGTAAAAACAGAAATAAAATATGGTAATGAATAGCTTAAAATCTCTGATCCGCATACAAAGGCACAACCGATGTGATTATTGGATTTTGATCCATCGGTGTATACAGCTGTGTGAGAATTAAAATTATGACGATGATCTTTAAAAATTTGATTATAAATAACTAGACAAATGATTGATTTTTCATGTCCACCAAACAAGTTTAAAATTGAAAGATTTGAAGTCCTCCAGGGCACCATGTCGAAAAGACGACGTTCGGCAACTTCAATTGAACAAAGAGTAGGACAATTGGGAGTCAAATTGAATTTAACAAGGTTATAATAAAACTACTTACAATGAAACTGGTGTTTTGCGCATAACATATATAAAATGTCTTTTAAAAGGTAGCCATTGTGTTAAATAAAAAATATGTTTAGTAACTAACTTACCATATTCTCTTTCAACTAGAACGGGAATGCCGCCAAACTTTGGAACAAGCCTCAAACGTTCGCAAGAAATGTCATGGCAATATACTTTCTTAAATCCAGCTTCATGTAATAAGGCACAGCCATACAGGCCCATTAAGTTAGCACCCTATAAAAGATTATAAAGTATTAGTTAAATCTTTCAAAGCAGCCTATTTGTCCTAATTTTAGTTTTGCAATGACTTAAGTTAGTCGCATAAGATCCCTAAGTTACTGGAAGCCATGCAGTTTGTGTTTCAATAAAACAAAAAAAAGTGGAAGTATAATAGAAATTGAATCAGAAGTTAACTATTATTAATGCAGTTCTAATATTGCGTATTTGTAAAATCTTATGTAGAACAAAAGCAGTATTATGACTTTCTAGTGTTTACATTTTTTGGCAACAAAAAAAAGACGCCAAATGTTTAAATATTAGTAAAGATGAATTTCACCTCTAAAAACGTGAAATAATGAACACATAACGGGCACAGCACAGTTGCAAAAAAAAAATCATATTTAATCAAAATAATGGTTTAAGGTTGCCATTTTCATTAAATTATCCCCTACTTAGCAAATGCCACGGATTTTGGCGAGTAAAATACATCTTAACATGAATTACAAATCAGAAACATCAAACAACCAAAAAACATGATAATATTGACATAAAAAAAAGACGGTGACACTAGTCATCTATGAATAAATGAATTTCACTATGCAGTTTGTAAATATTTAATAATTTTACATAATTTAAAGAACTTTCATCAATATAAATACAGCTTTTTATATAAAAGATTCAAATATGTGTAAGATTATAATTAGGGTGCAGTCACCATAATTCTTACAGGGGTCAGTCACAAAAGTACAGCAAAAAGTGCCGATAAGTCAGGTTCAAACATTTATTCCTATAGGGCAGGATCTGTGATACAACAAAGAATGAGAGAGCGTGTCTTCTCCTAGGGACTTTTCATTTATAAAGACAAAGATTTTTAGGGATTATCTTAAATTAGTTCTAAGTGGGACTTAATTCTAGGGACTTTTTGTGTGGAGACACTGAAAAAAATCTCAAGCGTGAAAGTTTTACTAAAATAACATGGGCAGTTTGTTACGACTAAATTGCAACTGGAATTGAATAGTTAGCAAAAAGTTATGAGAACTCTATTTCACGGAAGAAAATCACATGAATCCGATAGATAACTTAATGTGGGTTGGTAAAGAGTTCTATAGAGGGTCATTCCATAGTGACTAACGTAACATTTAGACCTGATTTTATAACTTCTTTTATTTAAAACATATAGATAAAATATCTTTTTCGGTTAATATTTTAGTATTTATAGTGTAAATAGCATTTACTTACCTGTATAAGTAAAAAAATTCAAATAAAATAATAATTTCTAGTATATTTTCAACAAAAATATAACTGTGACTAACGTAACATTTTTGCAACCATGAAAAATAACACTTTTGTTGTCAACTGTATTTCTCTGAAAGTTGAAGATGTACACAGGAGTTATTGATGTATTTATAAATGGTACACAATGTACTTTTCAAAAATGTATAATATATTTGCGGGAAAAAAATTCTTTTCTAAAAATTGGTATTTTTAAGCTGATATGTGTGTGACTAACGTAACGTGACTAACGTAACAAAACATACACAAGAGCAATAAATCCCTGAAAATTATTTATTATTAATGTAGTAATTACAATTATAAGTAAGACATTTGTTTTATTTTAGCTTCTTAAATTTTTTATACTGTGTTATCAAATTTCTTCTATCAGAATATGAAATGGAAAATGGCAGATTTCCTTTTAACTCAATAGGTCCGCGTAAGAGGAATTTAGAGTCTACCAATTGAATATCATCCGGTTTAGGCCAGTTAAACCCATGGTCATTTTCATGCAAAAACTTCATTGTGCATACATTTGTTGCTTCATTATATGCCATAATCCTTCCAATGTACCACTGGTCATCATAAAATACCCCATAGTATTTTTCCAGTTCGTATCTCAGTAGACAGTTTTTTGATTTGGAATCTTTGGAAACATTTGTATCCCTAAGCTTAACAGATTTAGCAAAAGGTGTATTATCTCCAGTATTTCTGAATTGACTTACAACAAATTTATCCTCTGCTTTCACACAGTGGGCCGACTGGATACCAACTAGTGGCTTAATATCACTTAAAACCTCTGATTCAGACAGTCTTTCAGAAATTTCAGTTTCAGAAATAAAAAGACACCTTATATTTAAAGCCGACTCCACTTCCTTAAAAAAGTCGTATGCCGTTTGCACTATTATCTGTTTTTGTAGCACTTTCTTCCATACATGGCGCTTCAACGCAGCTCCAACTCCATCATGCGGACCTTTACCATGGTACGATTCTGAAAAATTCCATTCGGAATATAAACTGTCAGTCGACATTAATGCCATAGTGTAGCGACTTTTAAAGTGTCCTGATGCCCCATCAGACCAAACAATAACATTACTTACTTCTTCATTTAAATTTTCCTTGCAGTCTTTTATTATTGCATGTTAAAAATCTTAACTTCTTGACAAGAATGGGTCTTTGTATCGGAAATTACTGAATAAGTTTGAATATTCAGGTCTTCATCGATACATTTCCTGTAATAAGCTACAGCAGTATAAATAGTGACAGTTGCATCTTCTGAGGTTTTCCAGTGCGCCGCCATAACTTCGTTTTGATGTTTAATGGCAAAGTTCTCTGCAAAATCTACTTGTAGTAAAACATCCCCTGCTTTAAGCTCGTCCTTTTGCTTTCGCAGTTCTCTTGCTTGCCTTCGAATATTATATATGTGGTCAGCAGATTTTCTTATCTGCTTAATAACTTCTTCTACAAAACATTTCATTGTAAAGGTTTTCTTCTCCAACTTACTGCCATTCCACTGATTAACACCAATGTCTTCGTCATTTAAATCTATTTCATCTGAAATTAACTTTTCAAATTTACCTTCACATGTTTTGCATTTTTGCTTCATGCAGTCTGCATTATCCGTATCACAAACAATTAATGAAACAATATCACTTTCGGTTTTCACATTAATATTTTTCCACTTACATTTGAGTAATAAAAAGCCAATATTCTCACAATAAGGGCAGCAACACACCTCTTGATCTTTGCTTCCCACTGTCTGTACTTCTTCTGGCCTCAGCTCGCAAAACTTTGATAATCCAATGTTATCATTAGGATTGTCGGTTTTGAAGAGTAGGTATACTTCTTTTAAGTTAAACATCAATAAACGTTTCTGCAACTTGAGCCTTTTGTTTGTTAAAGGGTTCTTTACTGATTTTACATCTTTCTTGCCAGGCAATAAGCGAGAAATTTCGTCATTAGAAAAAAAGTCGATCACCTTTTGTTTTGTATCGTTTGAAATACAATTTCTTGGTAAATTAGGTCTAGGGAAGGACAATCCTAACTCGGAAGCAATTTTTTTAATGACAGCTACCTTTTTCCTAGGGCTCTGTGGTAAAGCATTTTTAGATTTTTTTATTGCTTTCCCAAATGACTGCCTTGAGGAAAAAACAGTTTCCGTAGATGTTGAAATATTTTTCTTTTTTTCTCGCATCTTTCGCATTCTAAGTTTCGAAGCTTCCCTTTCTTTCTTCTTTAATTTTACATCAAATACCCTCTTTTTTCTTAATACCTGCATTGATAATTTTGCCTTTTCTTTTTGTTCAAGTTTCTTTTCTTGACTTTGATTTTCTCGACTTTTTCTCTTGCGTTCTGCATCAGTTAATGGAGCCATTTTCAATAAGGTTACACCTGAATAAATACAATAAATTAGCATTAATAATTTAATTTCAAAGTATATTTGTACAAACAATATAAAATAAATTAGAAATGTTTGTTTAAGAAAGTAAAAAGCACTGATAAACTGTTTTCAGTAAAGTTAGCCACATTTTAAAATTTTGTTACGTTAGTCACATTTAAATTGTTACGTTAGTCACATGAAAATGAAAAAAACTAATAGAAGTAAATTAAAATTGTTGACATTTATTTATAGTAATACTAAAGATTTAAGAAAATTATAAATAACAATATATAAATATTTTTACTTTTGCTTTAAAATAGAAAAAATAACATATTTGTAACTAACGTAACATAAAATAAGTTATGAAACAATCAGTATATTTAAAATGCTTACCTCATTTATTTTTCAAGAACACCAGTCAATCTAATAAAGCAATAACCTATTCTTTAAAAAAAAATATGTTAAACAATGATTAATTAAAAAATATTTACATTAAAGATGAAATCCTTTGTTATACATTTAGCCTAAACTTGGCTCTTCTTCACAACCATGTGCTTATACTCTTCAAACCCAGATGGAATTAAATATTTTTCAAAACTGTTGCCATATTCTAATACTGGAATATATTTAAAATAAAATGATAGGTTACAGTTAAGGTTTCTTTAAAAAAAAAATTTTTACTATGAGGTTGACATTAACATGGAATGACCCTAGACACAAGGGAAGATTATTACATTGCAATTAAATTATACTGATTAAAAGGGGGTGGTAAAGAAAAAAAAAATTATTTAAGGAAAATATATTACATATATAGTATTCAGTTTACCAGACATATACAAATACCTGTATTATGGCAATAGATTGCTTCAACTGTTTAGAGTTCGACGTTGCAAAACTGACTGCATGCACCATAGTGGACAGAGCACAGTTGGAAGGACTAGCAACAACATCGGAAACATTATGGGGCACACGAACGACTTCAGTGCCTTTCTTCAGTACCATGTGGGTGGCAAAACATCCATTTAAGCCAGTCCCTGCACTCAAACCAGTAGAGCCATACTGTGAAAAAAAAATTTAGCCATTTACGTTCAATAAGGCTTAAAAACAATAATTATGCAATGCTAAAAAATATAATTTAAAAGTTTAAATTGAACAAATGCTAGATTTTTTTTATAAGGTTTTAAAGTTGGGATTTGTTAAGGTTGGTTGCTTTCTCAATTTAATGTTACGTTAGAGATACACAATGTGTTACTGCCAAGGGTTCAGGATATAAATTGAAGGCAGTGTTCACTCTAGGCGTTTTTTGAAGGGTGGTCCGCCCTGCCCGCCCTTTTTTCATCTCCAAAGCGCCCTCGTGCCCCTTTTTTCAAAAATGCTGCCCTCTTTTGAAAAAATTCTGCCCTCTTGCCCTTTACAGTCAAGCACAAGCGTCCTTGCTTCCCTAGCTGTTTTTAAAAAAGGCATTGATTAAAAAAATTTTCATGTAAATTGGAATAAAGTTATTTATGACAGTAGGAAAACAAACTCCTTTTAATTATGCGTGTTGCATAATCGTGCTGATTCCATGGTTATTTCGAGTACGGGGCATTCCATGAATCCTATTGGTTGCCTGTACCCGCATATGAAATGCTATGTGTGTGTTTTTTTTAAAGTAAAGATGGTTTGGTTGCAATATTAGGCTTTTTATTACCAAATTTTAGATTTAAGTAGCCTTTTTATCAGTTTTGTAAGAGTTCTGATTAGGGCTACTTACAGATTTGATTTTTAGCGAAAACATTAATTTTTAAGTGTCAAATTTTGGATTTTAAGTAGGTAGTATCTTCGTAAAGAGACATCAATTTTGTACGAGTCTTTCCTTCAAAATAAGCTCCGAATCGTCACCAATAACCCAATATTCTGCTCTAGCGCAATATCAATCGACCAATCGCAACTTTTTTTGGTTGGTCATGGGTCCGATATATCAACGGGTGACCACGCCCATCTCAAACTTTTTTTTTTAAAAAGTGCCCTTTTAAAAACAAGAAGTTCCTTTTAAAAAACTGGGTGCCCTTTTACAGCCAACAGCGCCCTGCCCTTTTTTATTTCTAGAGTGAACACTCCTTAAGGTAACTACCTCTTAATTTTGAAGCATGTTCTGATGACTTGAACAACACAGGAGCTGAAATTGCAATCTCTAAACTTTCACATGGGAATTAAAATCCAAAAAAAAAATTATAGTGACTAAGTTTTTATTTTTTTAATTTACAAACTTTTTATTGAGATATACAAATAATGATGATCAGGCCCAAATAACACATAACAGTCATACATATAACAGTTGACTACAGGCTCTAAGCCAAGCAAAGTAGGTCCTTTACTTTTCAATTCCTATAAATAGGAATTGTTTCATATATAAACCATTGGCAAAGTGACATCAAGAAAATTTATCATTCCATTTCTCATTGGATTAATCTACAATATATAGCTCCACCCACTTGTTTATGCGACATCAATATCAGTGTTGGAAATGAAAACTCTAGGCCTTCCATGTCAAAAGTTCTCAATGAAAATTGAGGTGAAAATTCAATGTACGGTCACCCTTGGCGACTTTTTCAAAATCTCGCCATTTTGGTGACTGTTGTCCAATAGGGTTGCTGCAATTCCTTATCGGGTAGGGGGGGGGGGGGTTGCAATTAAAAAAATGTATCGCCAAATGTGGAAAAAATTGCACCAAAAGTGACCGTACAGTAAATCTGACCCAAAATTGATTTGTCTGTGTGCAGGGCTGCCACTGAGTTGTACCTTTGAAAATAGTAGCTTTAGTATCCTCAGACATCAAAAATAGTATCCTAAATAGTCTCCTCAATTATGCATATATTTAGCAAAGATGACTAAAAGCAGTAAATTGCGACAAACGTTAAACAAATTGCGACAAAGGCATTTTATTAAGTGCAAGTAATATTACAAATTGATATTATTTTTATTATTGTCACCGTTTTTAGACAATTCTAAATATGTACTTTATACTCATTTTCTTAAATAGACTGCATAAATTATAAATGTATATATTCACTAGATATGAACAAATTCCATTTTTAAACTGTACAACAATAGTACTGTTTTGTAAAAGTGCATTTTTGAACCAATATTTGCTTTTTAAAAAAATTAACGTATATAAAAATACCCGAAGAACATATGCCAACTTTTAAAGAAACTAATAGAATATGACTGAAGGCAATGGTTATAAAAATACTGCATTCACAAAAATTGTCAGCATATTGCCAGATTTTTTTGGCTAAGCTTGTTATTAATAAATATCAGTTTATAACAAATAGCTTCCTAAACCAAACAATAGTTTAATAAAAAGCGGAAAATAAAGACAATTTTCAAAAATTTTTAAAAGGAAAAAAAAAAAACCTTCAAAATTGAAACAAATCACTTTTATAATTGCAATCTTTTAACCAAATTTAGTAATAATGATAAGTTGTATATATCCCGAAACTTGCTAATTGCATTCATATTAAAAATAGGAGTAAAATTCTCAACCAAAAAAATACACCCAAAACTTTTGTCTACGTAATCACAAATCTAAAAATACAAATCTTTCCTTAAACTCTGAATAATTTACTAAGTTTTATAAAGATATCTACTTAATTCCATCAAAGTTTACACAAGTAGTTCTGAGAACAATTGAGGGTTGCATAAAATACTTCTAATTATGAAACTTTTTGTTGAACCAATGCATGATTCGATTTCTATGCTAACTTTAATACATAGGCCCCACAACAACAAAACACATATATATTGAGCTTAATGACTTCAAGCAACATTCATGCCAAATTTGAAGAAAATCAAACAACACCTTTGGTCATAAATGAGTAACAAGCAAATTTACAAACAGACGAAATGCTGAGGTGTCAATTTAAAACAGGGACTTAACATTCTGAAAAGCAAAGAAATTTCCAACTTCAAAATGCCCATTATTCTGCCAAGCTTGTATAGGATATTAGATTCTGATAATCAGATATAAAGTTCTTTGAAGGTTTAACTAATTTTACCAGCTAACTTATACAAAATCCCTAGAAATTTCAAATTTTCATTTTTGAAAATCAAAGAAATTAGGACGCTAAAATGTCGATTTTCGACCTAATTAAGAATTGATTTGCTGTGAATAAGGTTATTAGCTGACTAAATAAACTTAAAAGGCATAAATGCTTTAAATGAGACTATTTAAAGGCAGTTGAAAGTATTTAACGAAAATGAGTTCTTAATTAAGAATTATTGAATTTATATATCATATATATTTTTTCAATATATACTTAACTAAAATATGTGGATTTTTTTTCCAGTGAAATGTGGTTTGTACACTAACCAAATCAGTGTTGCAATTTTGCATATGTTGTGCATGGAATCAATTAAGAAGGATGCTACTGATATTACTTTACTTTTTCCACACAAACATTACATTTATTGAAGAAAGATAATTTAATGGAAAACCAACGCTACTACTTATTTTAAGCATGTTGCATTCAAACAAAAGAAAAATAATGTATAAAATATATAAACATTAAAAAATCAAAAATTAATGCTAAAACGAATTGCAAGTTACAAAAAAAAAAGCTCTTTTCAAAACACTAACCTAACCTTGCTAGTTATGCTAAGCATGTTAACCTTGCTAAGCATGTTAATATAAATCATTAAAAATTACACACTAAAAAGTTAGTTTAATAAGAAATTTGAAAATTTCCAAAAAGGTAAATAAAAGCCATGTTTTTTTAAGTGGAATGGTTGTGAGAAAGGAAAATTTCAAATAAAAATAATTAATATAATAAAAATATATAAACGTTTAAACAAAATATAATTCAATTGGAATTTGAATACCAACCAAACGAAAAAAAACGAGTTTCTTTTAAAAAAAAAAAAAAATTATAACTGAAAATAACAAGTCCTAAATTTCAAACTCGTGAATTAAACTATAATTTCGAAAAATATAATGCAATTTTGTTAAGTAGTGTAAAACAAATCATGATAAAACAGGAAGTAATAAAATATATGAATTAATATATCTGATGCAAAAGGGTGGAAAGTCTTGAAACGGAGATCTCAGCAGATCGCGTTTAGCGAATTTCCGCAATTTCAAGGTTTCCATGCATTAAAAAAACATATCAAAAGAGCGTTAATTGAAAGTTGCATTCGATACATGCGCCGAAATTATAATTATAATCATCTCAACTTCCGAGAGATACCTTTCCCGTTTGACGAAGATCGCAAATATTTCTAGATGTGAAAGATGCTAAATTTTTGTTAAATCATCTGAATTTTTTTAGATTGAACATCGATATTTCGAAAAAACAATAAACGAACTGAAGCAGGCCGCGTATACTGAATATCTACAATTCCAGAGTATTCACGAGCGAATTTTTTTTTAAAACAACGCCATTATGCAACGAAAGATATTGAACCATTAAATTTCGACATAAATGTGGTTTTGTAGCAATTTAGCGCAGGATACCAATTTTGGCTTAGGATTCCCATCCTTGATATTTTTTACAGCAATTTTGATTACAACGATTTTGCTAATAACGATATTTTTATTTTAAATTGCGATACACCGGCACCGGGAAACGTAATCGCTGCGATACAGCTCGAAAATCCACTCCTCCCCAGCTATTTTACGCAATTATTTTAACTAACATGCATATAGGCTACACATTTAACTGATAATTTTAACTAAATTTTTTCGGAATATACGCGAGTATATTTGGTAATTTTTTAGAAAATTAAAAAAAAAAATGATACATTTATTAAATTGATAGTAATAAAAAAAAAGGAAAACGGCGGAACATCGGAAGATTTTCATTCATGAGGTGTATTTAAATGTTCTTTGCTTCGCGCAGTGAATTCTAGAAGTAACACATACAACCTAAACGCAAATTGCTATCTAAAAGGTAAAGAAAGCAATGTCTATTGGTGATAAACATGCTTGGCAAGTATTATTTACTTGTAAACACATCCTGCAGCGTTTAATGGCGTTGATTCATCAACTGTTTGTCTTTTAGAATCGCCAAATAGCAGTACATTGGCGCCGTATGCAACAGCCAATCAGATTACGTGATACTTCAAATTGAGTTAAACGGTGCGTGATTCTGTGAAATATTACTTGAAAATCAGTGTTAAAAAAAGTAATCAAAAAATAGTCGCCAAAAGCTAAAAAAAGTAGAGGGTTTTGATGAAAATAGTCGCTTTTGGCACTATTTTAACAAAAATAGTCGCCATAGTCGCCGAATCATAAAAAAAGTCGCTTTAGTCGCCTGTGGCAGCCCTGGTGTGCAGGGTGGCAACAAAATTCTGGAAAAAAAGTTCCCTGATATTTATTATGTCTATTTCCCTGACTTCCATGATGATGTCACAAAATTTCCCTGACTATAAATTTACATTAAGAAACGTTTAAATATATGCTTTGTATAAAAACAAAGTATCTACGCTACAATACAATAAATTTACTGCATTATAAATAAAAATTTATAAGCAAGACTTATTGTCAGTTAAAATAATAATTTATGGATACACAAATTATACAATTGTGGCAGGCATAATAGTAATTAATCATGTTCTCTGTAAGCAAAGAATGCAAATTTTTCCAACTATTTTTTTTTTGGAGATAATTTTAAATGTTTTATATGCTTAATATTTCCTATTCCAATCTTCAATAAATCACATTCATTAGCCCCTCACATGTTGCTCACAATTTCAAGGTCCAATGCACTTTGCTTTTGCTGCTCCCTCAGCAGTGGTTCACGTTTTTACAAAAATTAAACTGAAAATGTGCATAACCATACTTTTTTTAAAAAAATCTTTTTCAGAACAAAAAGGAAATATTGACAACTAAATTACCCAGAATAAAGTGCATAATGGAGGATAATTGTCGTTTTAATGATCCAAATTTGAAAATTTCCCTGATTTTTTATGAAATTTCGAAAATTTCCCTGATTTTTTATGAAATTTCGAAAATTTCCCTGATTTTTTATGAAATTTCGAAAATTTCCCTGATTTTTTATGAAATTTCGAAAATTTCCGACTTTTCCCTGATATTTCCAGAATAAAAAATTTCGATGACAATTCCCTGATTTCCCGGTTTTCCAGGTTATGTTACCACCCTGGTGTGCTTCCTTTATCCTTTACTTTTAATCTCATGTCCCATTGGCTGTATTAAATGTTAACATCACCCATTTTGATAAATTAGAATATATGAACAAGGGGTAAATTCCTAGAGTACGGTGCCAACTTGACGCAATTCTAAAAATTGGCACCAAGGCCTTGGCAAACGTGAAACGGTGCGAGAGAGAAAAAAGTAGGGTTGCTGTACATCATAATATTGTTGGGATCGTCATGAAATAGGGTTGCCAAAATATGAAATTTATAGCCCTCCAATTATCGCCAATTCACATTTGTCAGAGGCACCGTACACTAGGAATTAACCGAATAAGGAACCATGTTGTAATTAATTTACTAAATGTAGTTTTGATTAATAGTCGTACTGAGATATAAAAGGGTATTTTTGTATACCAAACCTACCAATATTTTACCTTATTTTTGGATAAACAACACTCCTGTAAATCAGATTTACACATATCACATGATTCGCACACATCACTCATTGTAAACACGACTCGATCCCCCGCACACACAGCTGGCAAACCATTTCGGAATCTCTTCGTCAGAACGACTACGCCTACTCCTTCGTGGCCTAAAACACTTTCATATAAAAAAAAGTTCTAATTAAAACAAATTACCAATTTTTAATTATCCGTAGTTTAAATTAATAAAGTTAGAAATAGTTACCAAGGAGGTTTCAATTCTCGTTTTCCTTCGATGTTTACGATGTCCGAGGAACATATTGTAGATATTAAAATTTTAATTAAAATTTCCCCGTCTTTAAGAAGATCATTTGTGGGCACGGCGCAAGTTTCAATAACATAACTGGGCTGCTTATGAGAGCCGAAAAAAACTATTCGGGCACCTGTTGCACCTGCCGCCATTGGTGTTTACTTTTCGCTTTATTTTGAAGTTTACTTTGATGCTTTCGCGGTGACAGTTAGAGAATGGAATATTGTTCTTGGTTGAAAGAAATCGCACTAGTGCTGTATGGTGGGGTATTGGGGTCGGTTCGGGGTTTTTCCTGTGATCAATATGATATAATTTTGAACCACGGTCAGATTACGAATACAACAGCTGAGCTGGCACCCTACACACATTACTGACATGAAGATATTTTGGACCATACGAACAACGTAACTCGCAATCCTCCGAATCCGATGACGAGCTCGCTGCACTCACAAGATGAGATTCGAACCCACAGCTATAACCCCCTTATGATAAGTTGCCGTGAGAGAGGCCGAGCTTAGAATACTTTAATAAAGTTTTCTTAAAAGTACACACACATACACTTATTTTTTTATTTATTAAAATTTAAATTGGTCTAGCGTTAACGACATTCTGATTTAAAACGACGATTCGACATTTCGTCTGTCTGACTGTAAATTTGTGTCAACGCAGTCACGACTGAACGCGTTGTTGGATTTTCTTCAAAATTGGCATGAATGTTTCCTGATTTCATATAAATCAATGTGTTTTTTTTTTTTTAAAGATTTTTTTTTTTTTAAGATTTAAAAAAAAAATATTTTAAGACGGTGGGCGTTTTATTATTTGATTCCATTTCAAAATAGATTAATTATTAAAAATATTATTTTAGTTTTTCCTTTTTTTTTTAACATAACAGGGGGCCACCCCCAATTATGTATTCCACAAGAAATTCAAGAGTTGTTGGTAACATTTTCCCGTGGTTTCGGATCCGGTTTAATAATTACCAGGTTAACAAAAATATATTGTCTCTTTTTATTTGAAATTTTCCTTATTTTTGATGAAATAAAAAAAAATGAATTCATTCAGTATGACGAAATACTTAATTGAAGTAATTATTAGCATTTGTCTGTTTCGTCAAAAATTACAAAAGTTTGTATGTTAAAAAAAATTTAAATACTTAATATTAAATTTTTACTTATTGCAAATTTTTGAAATCGGTGCAAGTTATGGTTTTTATAAATTGGCATTAACTTCAATTTTTTTTTAATTTGTTAAAAATTAATATTAAAATTTAATTTTTTTCAACTTGTTCGTAAAATTAAAAAATATTTTTAGTTTTTAGCGCTTCTTTCCTTAAAGTTGTTTTTCTTCTTTTTATTTAAAAAATATATATATTTTACGTTTAGATTCATAGTTTTTAATTTAGCAGGGAGCTTCGCCACCCGCTATTATTTATCAAGAAATTAAATTTGTTTCTCCGGTTTTCTTTGTCCCTCAATCCGGAATAATAAATGCCCGGTAATCAAACTATATTATCCCAACATAACAAAATCCATATACAACAACAAAAATAATTTGAAATCTAACAAAAAAAATGATATTGTAGGAAATAGATATTTACGGAATATATATATATATATTTTTTTTTTTTTTTTTTTTTTTTTTTTTTTTTAGCATTAAGAAACATTTTACAAAAAAAAATAATTTTCGAAATCGGACAATATTTTTTTAAAAAACTGATAGTTAAATACCTGATAGCCGGATATTCGTTACAAAAGTTATATTATAATTTGACATCCCCTATAAAAAAAAAAGTTTTGTGCACTAATGAAATCCAGCTTGATTTTAAAAATTAGATGACGCGCGTAAGTTGGTAAAAAAAGTCTTATTTTTATTTTTACACGATTTCATACGTTAAATACTCATTAAATCATCAAACCTTACAATATAATTTACCATCTTTCTAAATATCATAGCTAATTTCGAATACTTCCGTAATTAGTAATAATTAATAATTAATATTAATAAATAATAAATTTAAATATAAATTTAAAAATATATACCAGGTGCAAATTCCGATTTTTTTTTTCTACTATCCCGCTACTTTATATGTATGAATATTGTGAGATTTTTTTTTATTTAATTATTCAAGTCAATGAAATTCTAAAAAAGGGACCATCCACAAATGATGTCACACTTGGAAGGAGGGGGGGGGGGGGGGTCATGAAGCTGTAACACATTATGACAATGGGGGAGGAGGAGGATTACAAGAAGTATGACGTCACACATCGTCTAAAAACGATGCAAATCAACAGAAACAAGAAACAAAATTTCAAAAAAATAAACCGTTTAGCTTACGGTTTGAATCGATACAGTTGTAAAATATAATTTCAAATACAATCTATAACTTAGTACGTCGTTTCTGAACTGTCTGTATTTGTATATATTACGTGCAAGATTGATATTGTATGTAGAAGACAGTGGCGTAGCAATTCTAAAATTATTGGTAAATATTCCCAGAATATTTACCAATATAAAAAAAATAAACCATAATTAGCAATTTTGCAGTAATTAATAATTAGCATTATTAATTATTAATTTGTAATTATTAATGATTAATTTTAATGAATAATTTTTAATTATTATTTTTTAATTATCAATGATTAATTATTATTTTTTATAATTATTTTTTTTATTATTAATTTTTAAGTTGTAATTATTAATGATTAATTTTTAATTATTATTTTTTTATAATTATTTTTTTATTATTAATTTTTAATTATTATTTTTTATTATTAATTTTTAATTATTAATTATTATTATAAATTAATTATTAATTATTAATAAATTTTTAAATGATGAGGAATTAGCCATAATTTCTTAAGATATTAAAAAAAATTGTAAAACATTTTTACTGTGGGGGGGGGGGACTCAAGTCCTCCCCCATAGACAAAGTGTTTTACAATTTGTCCCCCCACCCCCCATCCCCTTTCCTAAGAGTGACATGTAACAGAGAAAGGTGGGTGCAGAGTGACAATTTTTGTGACATGGGCGAGAAAGTGTCAAAAATATTAAGAAAAAGTGTGACAAAATTTATAGGCGGCCCCTAAGAGGCGCATTCTCACATAACGCCATCAGCATTATAATATCATAATGACTTCATATCAGAATGATCTACTATTAACTTAATGTCTTACTTGTATTCTACTTTTTCAAACCTATTTCGTCAATAAATGATGTTGTTGTCTTTGGAGAAACATAAATAAACAATAGTCAATAAAGCCATTGATCCGATTTTTTCTTTTTGAAAAGTGCTCTATCAATTATTCTGACAAGCGGGAAGTAGTTACGCTCTGTCAGTACGAGGAGGTTTTTCTATGTATTTTGTGACGTTTCTCATGAAGTCGTATTGTTTCTCAATATTGACAGTTGTATACTTTCTGACGTATTGCTATTTTTTCTTCAGTAACCTCGTAATTTTTCTAATCACCATAAATTACACGTAACCAGTGGCGTAGCCAGCATTGGGTTACTTTGGGTTAGAACCCCCCCCCCCCCCCCCCCATAGCCAAGTTATTTTTTTTTTTTTTTTTTTTTTTTTTTTTGAAAAATAACAAATGCAAAAAAAAAAAAAAAAAAAAAAAAAAAAAACGAAGGTATCTCCTGCTCCTTTCCCTTCTGTCCCCTGAAGGGATGATTTTAAGGAGAACAATGTTTTAAGGTGAAATAACTTTGAAGACAGACAATTCGACTTTTTGTAGGGGCGGGGGGGGGGGGGACGATGGGGTAGTAGGTCTGTATGATTGTCGTGCTTGTTTGTACATGTAAAAGGATACTTTTCTTAGCACTTGAAATGGGGCGGCAGTTGAGCCGGAATTCACAGTGCATCAATCCAGAAATTGCTTGCTTTGAAGTAAGGTATTTTCCCTGACTCATTCATCCCCTACGTGCAGGCACGTCGCGCCGTGGAGGTAGACCGAGGGAGACCGACCCCCCCCCCCCCCCAATAATTTGGAAACCCTAAAAGTTGGGAATTTCAAGGTTTAAAAATACCCGAGTTGGGAAAATTTATGTCTGAAGAAAATTAATATTTTTAACAAATGAAAGCAAAAACACCAAGGTTATTAAGGAAAAATTAGAAATTGTCCAACTTGTAAAATTAAACTTAAGTTCGTGTGTTTGGTTTCAGAGTTCACTGCACACTTTCGACCGATATGACGCTAAGGCTCCAGGTGGAGTTGACTAATGTAGTCTGTAGCCGAGACAACGCCAGTGGCGGAACTGTTTTATAAATGTCATTGTATTTTTTTATTGCGTCAAGCAAAAAAAAATTTTAACCGTGGCATCGTTTCCTTAAAAAAAAAATCCCACATTTTAAATATATAATAAATTGTTTAAATTAAAGAGCAATGTTTTCAGATTTCCAGCAGGCGACTAAAAAATGGTCGCATCTGCTCATTCTGTTGTTCGTTATTGTCAAAGTTATATTATATGTTTTAACGTTCAGATTATCATTTAAAGAATTTTAAAATATATGGCGTTGCACTTTACGCAAACGTCACACAGTGTTCTTTTTATTAAAATAACTTCTCTTTTAATTGTGTTAGGTGCGATTGTCTAAATCAAAATCCTCTCCTTTTTATTCGAAAATCACTTTTGTTTCATATAACCCTATTGGTTTTGCCTTCCACAATGTAAAATTTCTTTCAGCTAATATTCGAAGCGCCATGGCGCTTCGAATATATGCGACTGGCGCGTCAGTCCCATATAAATTTACAGTCTCGTGTCTAGGATTTTTTTTTGTTATTTTGTTTTGTTTTGTGATTAAACAATCACAAAATTGTGTAATGTTGACGCTGTGCGTTTCCTGTGTCTTTTTCTATAAATATATATTTTTTTAGTTTTTACCAGTTTCAAATAGAAACTTCCAGAACTTTCGATGGGTTCTTTTATTTAAATCACCCCTCGGTAAAAAAAAAATTCTCGGACTTCGATACGATTGCTACGAAAAATCTTATGCGCGGAGGACGCATCTTTCAGTACCTATTTTCTTTACCTAATTTTATGTGATATGTGTTTCGTTTTAACATTAACTTTGGAGGATTCTCTCTTTGAATACTTCTAAGTTTATTGAATTTATAATAATTTAAATTAAATTATTATAATAATTTAAATTCTTATTTTCCTGCATTGATTAATTTAGAATTAAAATGGTTATTAATTTTAAAAAAATATAATTTAATTACTACTTGATAAATATGGTCATATTGG
This sequence comes from Troglohyphantes excavatus, assembly GCA_963932185.1. NCBI lineage: Eukaryota > Metazoa > Arthropoda > Arachnida > Araneae > Linyphiidae > Troglohyphantes > Troglohyphantes excavatus. Next base: position 62,224,041 of record OZ010674.1, on the reverse strand, counting down.
TATGTAGATACTTTTTATTTTTGAATATTATTTTATTTATGTTTTATGTTAAGATTAGCAATGGCTGTTGGGTTGACACAACTGCCGAGTCCCTTTCACTCCCTCTATTTACAGATCATGTTACATTTTCAGAACATGGCTGTATTTGTTATCCCCCCCCCCCCTTTATGACTTCCACAATAAAATTATCCTATAAAAAGTTGATAAGTTGGAACTAGGAATTTTTAGCACTGTTGTGTTCAAAATTTCCAATCGTTAAGTTTGGTTAATTAACATCGCACTTAGAACGGACACTGCACTGGAACATGCGTGCAACAAATGTTGCGTGCCACAACGTTGGTTCGGGTCTATCTCGAAGAAAAGACCTGGGAATAATGCCTCGTATTATTTAATCATGGTCAGATAACGAGAATAACACCCGAGCTGGTATCCGTACCCGACGCCGTTAAGTTAGGAATTTCGAATCGTTAAGTTGGGAAATTTCTTGTCTCAACCCTCCCCCCCAAATTTTTTTTTGTGACGGCACTGCCTACGTGTTTTAAGCTTTTAATTTACTTCTTAATTATAATTTATAAATAATATTTAATCAATTAAAATTATTAATTATAATTTTAATTTAAAACTACTGCTTAAATTAAAAAATATCATAATTTAAATTTACTAATTTAAATTTACTACTTACAAATTATTATGATTAATTAAAATTGCTAATTTAATATTATCAATTAAAATTGCTAATTTAAAATTATTAATTAAAATTGCTAATTTAAAATGATTAATTAAAATTAATAATTTAAAATTATTAATTAACTTTCATTCAAATTATTAACTAAATTTTATTCAAATTATTAATTAAATTTAATTAAAATTATTAGTTAAAAAAATTTCAAATCAGTTATTAATAAAAAAAATATATTTGGTTTTGGTCGGACCAAAAATAATTTGTGGACCCCCCCCCCCTTCGGACAATCCTGGCTACGCCACTGCACGTAACATAAGATAATCAACGAATAGCATCAATTTAGGAACGAAAAACAGTTTTACTTCCAAATATCTATATATTAAAATTTACCTCTTAGAGGGGTTCAGAGAATTTGGTATAAAATATGCGAGTGATGTTTTAAGTTACTCGGTTCTGAGATATAATTATATTAATTAAACATTAATTTACCAATATTTTTTAAATTTTTAAAAAGTTAATTTTTGTTATTTATTTTAAAAAGTCGAATATTTTTAAGGAATAAACTTTTAATGGGTAACCATTAAAAAAACTATGTACAGTGGAATTTAAAAAATAAAATTAATTCACTTTCGAAGGCTCTGGATTTTTTACCTATTTTTAACCGACTTAAAAAGCGCTTTAACCAATACCGTGAAAACGCGCCAAGGAGGAGGTTATACCAATTCGACAATTATGTATTTTTTTTACATATGTCCGCACATGATTTCGGTTTTGATTCAGATGTTGGATAATATTATTTGTTGTTGTATAGGGAATGTTTCACTTTGGCGGAACGTTTTGTAAAAAATATCTGGTTATCCGAAATTTAACTTTCCGTAATTCTCAATTAATTAACTGGACCGTTTAAAAATAACTATTGTCCGATTTCGATTTTTTTTTTTAGGTTGGATAGAGAAAAATTAACTTTGGAAAAAAAAGTTTCAAAAAGAGATTATTCGGCTTTTATTTATACGGAATAATCGATTAGCCGGGCCATTTTTAAAATTTGATTTCAAAATATTTCATATTGTTTAAAAGGGAATGTTCAACAATGAAATTACCCGACATTTATTAAACAGGATAATTTCAAAATGTACTATCAAGGGCATGGAAAATGTTTAGCAACAAATCAAGTTTCCTGGTGAATAAGAGTACGAAACCCAGTGTTGAATTAGAAAAAAAAATGATAAAAAAAATTATAAAAACTAGAAAGGGGAAAATAAAATAATCTTTTAAAAAAAAATTAAGAAAACAAGTACTAAAAATAAATGTTTCCTTTCATAAAATTTTTCTCTGATGGAACATTTATTTATTAATTCTATTTCATTTAAGTTATTGTATTTTCCCCATTTTGAAAAATTCTTTTTTTTTTGTATGATGGTTTGTTAAATATTTTTTTATTCAAATAAAACAAAAACAAAATAATTCATTAAAATATGTGAAAAAAGATCTACTTTTTTTTTTAAAACTCAATAATTTTAAATAATACAAAAATTGTATTATATAATAAAATACAATCGATCCTTTCCAAACACAATTATAAATATTAAAAAATTTCGAAAAAGAGGAAACTTTCAGATAAAAAAATAGTTCTAAATAGTATTCGATACAAATATACAAACTATCTAAATGACATGTTTTTCTGGTTTGTTTTACTTTCCATAATAACTCAAAACAAGTTTTGGACATTGTTTCTCAAAAGAAAAGGTATTTCAAAATTCCGAACATCAATCACACACAACATTTCCTTTTATCGAAAGAAATCCTTTAAAAAAAGCCATTATCGAAGTTCAATGTCATTGTCAATGTAAAGGCAGAATAGAAGAATAGAATAGGAAAACACCTGTTATCACAAAGTTATCTACAACTGTAACTCCTTTTCTTGTTTTTGTTTATCTTCAAGCCTCATGGAGACGTAACGCCACGAATTTTCAAATTTCAAGTTTTAAGCAGAGCAGACGGGGAAGTATTTTAATCGACAGCTCTGGTTATTTTGTGTGTTTCTAATTCTTTTCATTTATAAACAATGGCTGAAGAAAATTTATCTGCGGTCTTAAAATGTAAAGGTGAACTTAGTTTGGTAAGAAATCAGTTAATAAGTTTCGTTGTTAAAGAAATGTAGCAAGGTGCATTCCTCAATGAATCGCTAAATTTAACTAAATATTTCAACTACTTTAATGCTCAATTACTTTTTAATATGTAATTAGTAAATTATTATATTTGCTGTTAAGAAATTGCGTTTTAAGTAAATTTTTTAGTGTTTTAAATTGTTAAATTTAAATATAATTTATTTCTAGGAAAATAGGAAGGTGCCTGAACCAACATCACATGGTAAGATAGTTATATAATAATTTTCTCAATTATTGCTGATCATATTTTTTAAAATTAATTTTAAAAGTGATCATTAAAAAAAATGTAATAGAATTTTATTTGATTAGATTTTAATGACAGGTGTTTTGTGATCCCTGCAATCAGTGGTGTCAGATGCTATACCTACTATGACCTAATTAATGCACTATAAGAAATATTGCATGACCTCTACTCAAACATCAAATTGTAAAATATATCATTTTCCCCAGTCTCTAGCTCTTGGTTCAATACTGCCTCTAATCAAAATTGGTGTGCATGTTTATATAAAATATATGAAAGTTTAAATGTTATTACCCATTACTTTAACATTAAAATTTTTTTTATATAGCAGTTGCTTGCTGTTCTGGTTAATTTTTAAAGAATACTTTGACCTTTTATTTTTTAGAACTGCTTTTTTTTTAATTGGTCAATGCCTATTATTAAAGCAAAATGTTATTACCTCAAGACTGATAATGGGGTTTTAAGAAATATGCATGTAAATTGTATTGCTCTTTGGTTAGTGGTGTAGTAGGTATTGTAGGTAGTTAAAAAAAATTAGGGGGGGGGGGGGGTCTCATCTACTCAGAATACTTACTAATTAAAAGATAAACACTAATTATCAGTTATGCTAATTAGTAATTAGACATAATTAGCAATTTTTAAATCATCTATAATTTTTTAATTCCCTCATGATTTACAGTAATTTTTTTTTAGATATTAATGAGTTTGTTTTTAATTAAAATTAGAATTACCATAATTTTTATAAACTGCATAAAAAATTGTTTATGTCTAAGATGTTATTTGGGATATTGTAGAAAATTTTGACTTGTGCCTTTTCTATGCCTATGCTCATTGTAATTATTCAATTCAATTTTGAATTCGCCATTCTGATTAAATACTTGTTTTAGAACAGGCTGTTCCATCTGACTTTTAACATACACATTATTTGTTATATTTATGATATTTCCATAAAGAGAATAACACAGATAAAGTAATAAGTTTTTAAACCCATAACTTTTCAAATTACTAATAACTTAAGTTGGGTAATTAATTTTTAAATTCTTTATTCTTCTAGAGGCCTTAATAGCTGTTCATACTGTTGGCATCTGTGGATCTGATGTCCACTACTGGAAAAATGGTCGCATTGGTGATTTTATTGTAAAGGCACCTATGGTTTTGGGACATGAGTCCAGTGGGGTTGTTGTAAAAGTTGGAAGTGAAGTTAAACATTTAAAACCAGGTAATATATATTCCACACTTTTATATGATTACAATTATGAATAACTCTCACTTTATATAAAATACTATGTATGTTGTGTATGGTTGTATTTTGTGCCTATAAAATTGTATGACATCTTAAGAGTTGTTCTCATTCTTGAATTATTAGCTTCCTTTATAAAGTATATTTTTTTCATATCATTAGAAAATTGCGACTAATTTATACACATATCCTGAGCTTAGTTCACAAATCCCATTACTCCTACAGCAGGCAATAAAATTCAAGCGATTCCCTTCTGAATGTGGAATTGTTTAAAAACAAGGAGCAATCGGAATACCCGAGTTAGATCGTAGGTGAAGAAATGGCTTAGAAAGTCACATGATTTCTGAGATTGAACTATTTTGTTGTCAAGCAGCTTTTGCCATGACTGTTGAATCTATTGTTTTGAGTTACTTTATTTGCGAATTAAGCTCACAATATGTTGCGCATGTATGTAATGTAACATGAAAAAAAAAAATATGGATTTTCATGATTTTTTATACTATGTAAAAGCATTTCAGAAAAATAATCATTGTAAATTTTATCCCAATGTAAGTTATTAAAAAAATAGAAAGTAACATTTTGAAATTAATAACAGTTCTTTGGGAAGTCAGTTTCTAGAAATTTTGTATCTTTAGTTTTTTAAAATACTGATATATTTTCTTTTACATTTGTCAATACTATTTAGGGACTACATATTATTATTTCAATTTTGGATGTTATTACACTTATATGTAAAACATCTCGATCTTCAAAGAATATTTAGCATTTTTCTTTTTGAAGTATGAGTTTTAAAGTTTATCATATTTTAAGACATATATTTACTATTAACTTTGTTGCTTCGTTACTTTATGAATTTCTAAGTTCTTGTTTTGACAAGAAAATGCAAAATAGCTTGACCTAAAACTAAAGCTTTTTGTTTTCTATACTGACAAATAGGCTTATTTTTGGAAGCATCTCCATAAAACTTATCTGTTTAATATTTATGTCTTTACAGCTAATAATCATGATGCAATGGGCACTCTTCTTAATATCTTTCTTTTATTTAAGAGTTGCTATAAAAAACAATCACTTAATAAATGAAAATTAAAAACCGTATATTAAGTAGAGCACATTGTAATTGCTACAATGTAATAAACTTTGATACAAAAAGTATTAGTAATAAAAGCATAATAAAGTGTCATAGTTACTCTAAAAAAGTCATAACATCAAAAATATTGATCATTAATATTGACAAAACCATTAAACGTTTGATCATAATAAATAATTGCTTAGTTCAATCAATTTGAAAATAATTAACCCAGTCACTAAGTACAAATAAATAAATTACTGGAATTTGCTGTTTGAAATTTATATTATACTAACTGAAGTATCCGGCATTGCCCGGCTTTACGCAGAATGTTGGTTGATTTCTTCACCGTGGTGCCACTGGCGGTTTAGTTAGAAGTTATTTCTGCTTTAAGGGGTGGGACGGGGGGTAGTTTCCAAAATCTCATTCAGATGGTGATTTTTTTTTTTTTTTGAAAGTCAAGTTTGCAAACTTTCGTTAACCCCGAAATAAAATGCTAGGTTTGTATAGAAAAACAAACCACACAGTTTTCTTTATATATATATATATAGTAGATAATTCTGAGGTTAATTTAGTATATTTACCCAAATTGTTTGTTATTAAGGTTATATCATTTTGCATATCACTGCTTATCAAAAACTTGTGTGTTACAAATTTTGTTCCTTTTTTCATTATTTTTTTTAATAAAATACTTTGGTATAAACATACTTTTCACAAACTATCTGTTTCATGTAGGTTACAGCTATTTTAAGTATGTGCTATTATCCAATACTGTTATTTACAAGTGAAAGTCATTTTGTACTTTTATTAAAGTGTTTTGAAAATTTCATATTTTTTTCCACAAAATTTAGAAAAAAATACTAATAAAATATTTTAGGTAGGCTTTGGTATCTTATGTCAACTGACCTTATGTCAAATTGTAATTTTTTAAAAATCATATTTTATAGGTGATCGAGTTTGCATGGAACCTGGAGTACCATGTCGCAGGTGTGAATTCTGCATGGGAGGACGATATAACCTCTGCCCTGATATGAAGTTTGCCGCTACTCCTCCGTATGATGGGTCTTTGTGTCGATATTATGCCCTTGATGCCGCTTTTTGCTTCAAGTAATTCTTCCTTCCATAACTGATATTAATTTTTTTAATGTTGATAACACTTGTAATCAAATTTCAAAGAGGTGTAATACAGGGGAGCAGAAAATATTACCCTTGAAATTTCTACTGAACAAATTATTTTTAACCACAACTTTCCCCAACAAATATTATAAATCATGTTATTTCATGAGAAAAAATGTAACTGACTGGGGGATGGATGGCAGAACTAAAAACTTCACAGAACTGTTTTTTTTATCTCTCTTTAACATGTAAGGGTTGAATTGTCAGCATGAATGAGAAATCTTCATTTAACATTTTATTTTGCATCCATAGTAAAAATTTCCACAGTGGCAAAAATTTCCCTTGAACCTCTATTACGCTTTCAGACATATTCTGTTTTCGTGGTGTAATGTTATTTATCTTGCTTATACTTGTCAACTTGTACTGTTTGTTTTTATAATGAATGAAATGCTTATATAAGTACTGTAAATCGTTCAGTGTTCACTCTAGGCATTTTTTAAAGTTCAGTCCCTTTTTGAATCTTGCTAGCACCCTCACGCCGTTTTTGAAAAACTGCCGACCTTCTTTTGAAGCATTCTGCCCCTTTTGCAATTTTCATTCAAGCAACAAGCATTCTTGCTTCCCTAGCTGTCTTTAAAAAAAAGGCATTGAGTTTAATATTTTAAGTGTAAATCGGTATTAAGTTAATTATGACAGTAGATAAACAAACTTCTTTTTAACTACGCGTGTTGCGTATTCATGATGAATACGCAATCATTTCAAGCAAAGGGCATCCTATTGGTATATAAAAAGAAACGTATATATATATCAGGTGAAAGTACGATTCGTCACTGGTCCACGAAATTCTCTTTCTTTTGCCACCTCATTTGGTAAGGTTTGTTGTGTCTAAGGGGAATAAAAGGGATCTTTGCTACAGAATATGTATGATGATCCACAAAATCAGACATAAGTTTATATATATGGTAACCTTTCTTTACATCTATGTTTTAGCTTCTGTTTTGGGAAAAAATAACCGAATGGTTTTCTTCTGCAGATTACCCGATCACGTTAGCTTGGAAGAAGGTGCTTTGATTGAGCCCCTCTCTGTGGCAGTGCATGCTTGCAGAAAGGCAGCTGTTACAGCAGGAAAATCCATTCTCATTTGTGGAGCTGGTTCGTACATTGTCATTGACTTTTTTCTTCAGTTTTTTATGGTTTTAAAACCGTAAGTAATCGAAAAATAAATACTTGTATATTTTCCAATAAAATTATCACTTGTAGTCTCAACATTAAAAAAAAGTCGTAACATTATGATATTATCATATATAGTAGTAGATACATATATATTAAATATATTGAAATTTGGTACCAATACCTGAATTTTAGGATTTGTGCTTATTTGTTTGATTTTCCCATAGAATAGTCAATTTTTTTTGTTAAAACTAGATTACAATTATAAATATACAGGATAGTTTTTAATAATATAATTTTTTTAAAATTTTAAATGTATTAAAGTTTGAATTTTTGTTTCGAAATGGAACTTTCTGTTCAAGACTGTGATTATGTAGATTAATGTTAATATTATATGAAATATCTTTAGTGAAGTATTTGTGATAATAAAAATAATTTATATTCTTCAAGTTTAAAATAATGAATTGATTTTAAAATATTAAATATTATAACGTATCTCAATTAAAGATACATAGAATTAAAAAATATAAATGATTTTTGTTTTGATTTCAGGTCCAATTGGATTGGTCAACATATTAACATGTAAAGCTATGGGTGCTTCCAAAATATGTATAACAGGTAAATTTTTTTCATGCTAATTATTTCTATGTTAGAACTAATTAATATTATGAAATGAATTTTTGTTAAAAGTGGTAATTTTAATTGATGTGTGGTCTATACTAGGAATTTTAAAATAGTATAGATTTGCAGTACTAGGGTTTTGTATATTTTGAAATAATACAAATGATAGTTAATGACAAAAACATACTTATATTTATGGTATTTCTATTTATTTACTGACATATTTTAATATAATACATTAGTTACTCTTTTCATTGACTAAAAGTTTATTCTAAATCACAGATATAAAGAATTTTTCTAATTTTTTTTATTGTTCTAAATTACATTTTCATTTAATTAAAACAAAAGTGATTTTCCATAAAAAGAAATTATATTTAACACCATAAGAAATCCGAAAACACTTAATATAAACTTTATAATATCTTTTATTAAATATTCCGACACCACTGTTTGAAGACTACTAATATATAAATAAGTATGAATCCAAAATTAATAATCTTTTGCTTCATTTCTTTCCCAAGATATTTCTGAAAGTCGTTTGGAAGTTGCTAAAAAACTTGGAGCTGACTTTCCAATCTGTGTAACAGGGATGGATGCTAATGATGTTATCAAGCTTATCAAATCTAAGCTAGGGGATTCTCCAGACATTACCATCGAATGCAGTGGTGCAGAACCTAGCATCAGAAATGCAATTATGGTATTTTATTTTCTGTGTTAATGTAAAGTGTTTTAAAAACTGTTTATGTTTTTTTAATATTAATAAATTCCAGTAAACATTTAAATATGTTTTACATTTAAAAAAATATTTAAAAAAAAAAACTATTAAAGCAAAAGCATCTTATGTTCTGTTAAAAATATGAATAAAGTTCTTAGATATTGTGAGTAATAACAATGAATTAACATTATTTTATTGCACAAGAAAGTGTAATAAATTTTAAAATCTAAAGTTTTACTAAATATTGTCGCAAATATTGTATACTACAACTAGATAACACCATAGTAAGATTAAGTTATTACATGCAATTACTACTTTATATACAATGGCATGTAATATCTTAATCTTCTTATGGAGTTATTTAGTTGTAGTAGTACAACAATATTTAACTGAAATACATATAAATAATCAACATATCAACGTTTTCCAAAATAAGCCAGAATTTTATGTAATCTTTAATAAAGTGTGCATGCATGATATACAAGTACATACTGTTATTTATCTCTTTTTGTGAAATTGTATTAATTTCAAGATATTTTCCAAAATTAGCCACAATTTTATGTAATAATCTTTAATTTAATAAGTGTGCATGCATGTAATGCAGAGTATATAAAATTATTAAACTCTGCATGAAGAAATTTTTGTAGTAAATCACATTGTAAATTTAACAAATGAAAATACAATTTACTGCATGTGTTGACAAATAAGTGTTTTGACATTAAATCTATTTTGCCAAGAAATGTTATAAACCAATTTTAATTTGGGTCACGATAAATTTTGCTATATTTAATAAAAATATTTCATATAATCAAATTAATTTTAAAATAAATTTAAAGTAAGTTGTATGTGATTCACAAACTGTAATAAATAAATATAATTGGAAAAATAAAAATAAAGTATCGTAACTTAAAAAAAAAGATTCTATAAAATATATTTTAAGTTAATTCTAAAGCATTAAATAATAATCTTTAATGTATCTCATAGGTAACAAAATCAGGCGGCACAGTCATGTTAGTCGGTCTCGGAGCTCCTGAAATCAAAATCCCCATCATCGAAGCCAGTGTCAGGGAAGTGGACATTAAAGGGATTTTCCGATACGCCAACTGCTATCCTATAGCACTGGGGTTGGTGGCCAGTGGCGCGGTTGACGTAAAGCCGCTGATCACCCATCGCTTCCAACTGGAAGAATCCCTCAAAGCGTTTGAAACCGCTCATTCTGGTGCCGGTGGGGCGATAAAAGTTATAATCAACTGTGCCAAGTAAAATAACTGCATTTATTGTTGCTGTGCCAAACCCACAGAGTTCTGATATATAGTATTTGAGGGGCAATCATGCAGTGGAACAACAATGTAGAAATCTTAATATGTTGAGTTTACCAGATTGTTAATCGTTCATTTATTATGCCATGCTTTTTTCATTGTTTTATTCCTCTTTTTTCACACTCATGTCACATACTGTTATTTTTGTATTACCCCCTCCATGTCAAATCTTGATAAATTTCTGCAGTTAAAAAAGAATTATTTAAACTTCCCTTCTGTTATTTTATAAATTTCCCATTATAAAAATTGTGAGGTCTAGAAAAGACACTTATATCAATGTTTTTGTTAAACAAATTTCAACTTTTTTTATACAAAGTTTTGCTACATCACACAACCACTAAGAACCTCTTCCCCCATGTTACATTAAAATAACGCATAATTGACCCCTTTACCTAAGGGTGCATGACGCAATAACAAAGTGGTTCGTAATAATGTTTAGTATCTGGTCCTTTTGCCAATTTCGCAATAGTTTTCACCATGTGATGACCATCCAGCTACCAGCTCTGATTTTTCGTAATTTCCAACCAGAATGCTGATTAAAAAAGATTCTGTTTATATCTTAGTTGTACATTTTTTTTTACATAATTTAATTTTAACATCAACAAATATAAAATTTGGCACTGTATTAAAATGGTCGATTTTTCGTTTAAATTGGGATGAATATTGAATAACAGTAAAATTTCACGCGTTTACTGCTGTAATACTTAAAATTTGAACTCTGTGGCGCAAACATATCCAATTTCACTCAACTTTATTTGTATGAGTGTGATCTTAATTCCATATTAAGGAATGGTTGTGGGATCTGTGATTGTATACAATATATTTTTTGAAAACTGATTTTAGTATGAAGTATGATATTAACATTTGAAAATTCTAACCTAGTAATTACTTATTTTTGTATTTAAATCAATGAATGCTATTAAAGCAGACTATTAAGTAGATTAAAAGGAAATGATGATTTTCTATTGTGGTATGTCATTCTGTTCTTTAGTATTTTTAGTTTAATTTCTTTTATTAGAGTCTTATTTTTGAAGTTGTGTTTTGAGTTTAAATTAGTTTTCTATTTGTGTTGTTTCATTGTTTGGTATTCTTATGTAAGTTAATGAGTTCCGTCATTGGTATGGTAGTGTTAAAGTTATTTGTTTAAATAAATTGTTTTGCTGATTTTGTTTCATTTTCTGAAAGTAGTTACACATAAAAAGGTGGGTACTTTAATTGATGAACTAATTTTTGCATTTTTAATGGTAATTGTACTTTTTATTTAAAAGTTTGCATAAAAGTGAGTTGAGAGAGATTATTTATTGTAGAATGGTAGGATTAGGAATGATTATTTTATTTTTATTGCGTTTCAGCTTCTATATCTCTGAAAGGTTAATGAAAAAATACTGAGAATCAATCTTGGTACAAGTATGATAACTTTATCAATTTTGGAGTCAACATTTCAGTTTGCAGTTTTAATTAACATTTAAAAAACAAATATAAATTAATAAATATATTTATAAAATAAGTTTTCTTAAAATATGTAGTATGCAGACAAAAGTTAAGTCTATTTTTAAAGGTATATGTTTAAGGAATTTGTTAGTTTCTTTTTTTAGTGTACACATATGATATGAAATGCTTCTTCAAGATATAGTAGCAACTAGATAGCATAACAGTTTTTGAAAAAATTGATTCTGCACATTTTAAAACTACTTAAACTAAAAACAGCTACATTTTTTTTAAAAAACATCATTGTGTATAATGACATTAATTAATTTAAATTGTGTAAAAAACTGCAGGGGCAGTATCAATAACTATTAGTCATGGCATTAATAAAATAGCTAAAACTCAAATATAGGCTTGATTTTACATATCACAAAAAAAAAGTAAAAATTTTTCTGAATCTGATATTGATCGTTTAAAAAAAATCAAGTGTACTACTTACTGTCTTACCACCAGCAGAAAACCCCACTTCAGAAAACTGTTGTCTGGCGACTGCTATAGAAACGAACGATTTTACTCAATTCTGGACGGATTAGTAAGAAGTTTAAATTCGCATTTTCGTCATTTTGGGTATTTGCCCCATTCTCAGAATAAAGTAACATCGACTTTTTCTATGGTATCCGTCAGACTTGTGTGGGGTTTCCTGCTGGCGGTAGAACAGTATTTTTTTTCTCTCTATTTGTGAAAATCGAATTTGTAACTTTCCAGCTTTGAGACCGACTGACTCAATTACTTATCATCAAAACTTTTGGCGCGCGAGGATTTTATTGGCGTGTTTTATAGAGGCGATAAATTTATAGTATGGCAACCCCACCTGACATTGTTGGTATTTTCCGATTCTTTTGGGGACTTTCAATCTGGCAACCCTATGACGTCATCGCGCTGCGTAAACGTTTTTGTGCGTTCCCGGAACTATGTTTAACGGCAATTTTTCGTCACCAAAAAAATAAAAAACGCGCCAAATGTCCTATACTACATCTGTTCCAGTGGCGGCCCGTGTTCGAAAATGTTAGTGCAGCCGAAATCCTGTGAATTCCCCCCCCCCCCCCCCCTATTTTCCAAAAACAATACATGAACGGAAATTCTTTATTATTCACTACTCAAATAAAAGTTTCCTTTCAATTTTTACGAAATGATAACATGCGAAAAAAATAGAAAACACTTACTTATTTTTTGAAATTTAAAGCAATCCTGCTGTCTTTTAAACCTGCAAATCGGTCAATTTTAATATTAACTTACATAAAGAAACAACAGCAGGAACATGTCCTGAAACAACAGCACACAGTAAATGTATCACGAAAACCATTTCCGTTGTGAGATATTCTCGTAAGTTCTCGTTTCATCAACGAGCCAATCAGCATGTCGAATCTCAAGTGCAGCTAAAACAAGAAAATCCATTTCGGCTGTACCTTCTCACAAATGCAGTGCTGATTAGCATGGGGCGAAATCTCCATACTACGTAGAGGTTGCCATGGCAACGATGCAGCTGATTTCGAATTTCGCTTTTTAGCTGCAGTTTTGATTGAATGGAGTTTTTTCCCTCCTGAATTGTGCATTACGGTAACATGCTTGCTATTTATCGGAGATTTTGTTTACTACCGTAGAAATTTCATTTTCAATTCTAATCTTCATTTAAGAAAATTAGTAAAATATCTGATTTTAGTTTTAAAATACACTAATTAATTTACGTGCAGCCCGGCTGTACTTGCTGTAGTGGGCGAGCCGCCACTGATCTGTTCCAAACTTTTATGTTACTTACGATCGTGCCGAAATCATGAAATATATCACACTGATAGGGTTTCCATACAAGAAAATAAAATAAAAGGATGCCTTTCCCATTTTCGAAGGAGCTGCTGAGATACATTCAGTAGTCAAAGCAGTTTAAATCATTTCGTTTTTTCGTAATTTTTTTCTTGCCATTAAGAGTGTTGCCATTTTTATTTAACTTATCTTAACTTGGTAGAACAATTGACTGTGTATAACTAAGTACTTGCGCCTGTCTATAACTAAATACTTGAATACTATTAGAATAAGTAAATGAACACTCTTTAGTGGTGTCAATTTAGGTACGGTTGTATAACAGTGTGTGTATCTAACTGTGATATAATTAATCAGTTTTGTCAGATCTGGATCCACATAAAGCCATATCTGGATCCATATATAACCAGATCTGGTTTCATATAAAACCAGATCTGAATCCAGATATAACCAGATCTGAATCAATATAAAACCAGATCTGTATCAATATATAACCAGTTATGGATCCATATATAACCAGCTCTGGATCCAGATATAGATATGAGTTGTACCTGGCCAGTTATGGACAAACATGGCCAGATATGGAAAACGGGCCAATTTCTAATATACCCAGGTCTAGATATGTGTTTATATATGGCTAGTTTTGGACAAACCAAGGTATAGTCAGATCTGGAAAACTAACAGACCGATTTCAGATTTGGCCAGAAAAGAATTTTTCCGTAAGGAATTAGTAAGGGAGTCATAATCACACTAAATTTATTTTGAAATATTGATTTTTAATATTTTTATCTTATCTACGTCAGAAAATCGAGATGACTCAGTACTTTTGATACTTAAAATAGATATTAAAGACAAAAACAAGCTGTTTTATTATCACAATAGATTTTATTTAAACAAAATTCGGGAGTTCATTGTTCAGAGGGCAGACAATAAAATAAACACTTTTATCATATGAACATCTTTTCTTGTCTTTTTTTATCCCATCTCCATGACAACGAATTAAGAAATTGATAGGTCGAATTTCAGTATCCGTGACATTTCCATTGGAAGAAATATTAACTAGTTAGTAACATATATTTTTAGTACTTCGTTTTTATTTTTTGTATTATGGCTGAAGAAAATTTATCTTTAGTTTTAAATCTCAAAGGAGAAATCAATTTGGTAAGAAAACAGTTTATTTTGATTTGTAGGTTTATTATAGTTTTGAAAAAGAATATTTCACATTTTCATTACACACATATCTATGTAATGTAATGGATTTTTAACCCTTTGTATTCCAAGAACTTCTTTGACATTTTCGTTCTTTCTATAGAACAGTTATTCATCGTTCTGTTCTTTTTCCTATGGAACAGTTATTCATCGTTCTGTTCTTTTTCCTAGAACTTTTTATGTTCATGGAAGGGAAAAAACGTTAACTGATTTGAATCTGCAAGAGAACAATTTAAATTTTTAATTTAATTTTTTCAATTCAATTTAATTTTTTAAACTTAGGTTCATGCTGTTCTTATTTGTTTCTAAAAGAACATGGAACCAAAAGAACTGTTCGTTAAAAATACCGCCTGAGAGGAGACAGCAGGGTACAACGGGTTAATACATCTTGTGAAAAGTAGAATTTCTCTAACTTAATTTTATATTTACTTATTATAATTTGTTACAGGGTAGAAATTATCTGCCATTTAAATTTAAGTAGTAACATTATACTAAATTATAAAATAATGATGTTATTTGATAAACTAGGTTTGATTTGGAGATTTCAGGTTTAGAGGCAGCCCCCCCCCCCCCCCCCCCCAATAATCTGGAAACCTTAATAGTTGGGAATTTCGAGTTTTAAAAATCCCCGAGTTGGGAATGTATAGACGTATGTACCCGACATCTCCCGAAGGATATACGGGTATGTGGAACCGCAGGTTCGGCCAGCAGAACAAAGCCACCCCCCACGGAACCACCACCAAACGCCAACTTTATTATTTTCCATAATATGCATGCTTTACAGAAGTTTACAGTTTGTGAGTTTACAGTAGAATTTTCTTCATACATTTTGTACTTCTTATTATCTGACAGAATAATAATTTTTTGAGCACCACACTCAGAGGTTTAGACAAATTTTGAGATGTTACAATATACAAGTGTTTTCTCTATATGGGGAACATTCCCCTCACAAATTATGTAAAATCAAAAATAAATAAGTAAATAAATAAAAGAAAGATATAAAAATTAAAAAAAAATAATAGCAAAAAACCCATGGCAGATAATTGAAACACAATCGTTGAGGTAGGCTTTCTGTAGCGTTCATATCTCATCATGGGCATTTGGCGTACCAATAACTGCCGGGTGATCCAGTGAACTACGCAACGTTAATTGTCTGAGGATCAAAAAGTTCGTGACCTCTACGAAATGTTGAAGTTCCTAGAGCTAAGTTTACTTTAGATACCCATCTTGTCTAAGAGAGATGTTATGATGTGCTGCAGGAAAGTTATATGTTCTTTTGGGAGTAAAAGTTTAGAAAGCGGGACTGCTGGAAAGTTAAGTGGGAAGGTGTTAAATCTAATGTGTTCAAACTCTGCACAGTTGTAAATGTAGTGTGTTATTGAGCCTTCGTCATCATCATACGGATCCCCGAGTTGGGAAAATTTATATCCGAAGAAAATTAATATTATTAGAGAAAATCAAAGAGAAGGATGATTAAAAATTGCCCAACTTGTAAGATTAAAATTAAATTAGACCTCTAAACGGACACCGCATTGGAATATGCGTGAAACAAATCAGTGCCTTTGAGGGAACTGTTTGATATTACCTAATCTATATGAAAATTTTAAAATGTCGAAGTTGGAACTGGACATTTTTGACACTGTGGAAATGGGAATTTCAATCGTTAAGTTTGGTTTGGTTGATTGACGTCGTACTACAGCGGAATATTGGGCTATTGGTGGTGCTTCGGGACCCATCTCGAAGGAAAGCCCCGCCGGGAACAATGCCTCGTATTTTTTTAAAACCATTGTTAGATAACGAGAGAAGCACCTAAGCTGGCACTCGACGCCGTTAAGTTGGAAATTTCGAATTGTTAAGTTGGGAATTTCGAATTGTTAAGTTGAAAAATTTCTTGTTTCGACCCCCCACCCTAAAAAAAAAAAATTGTGACGGTACCGTTTAGAGGAGTAATATGGCTTTGTTAGATGCAATGGAATTCTTATACGCATAAAAGTTAAAATAATGCTTTAAGAAATGTTATGTAAGAAATTTATAATTTTTAATGACAAAAAAATTAAATATCTATGCACAAGCTGTAATATCATTTTTCCTGGAAATATATTTTTGTTGTATTTTTCATACCCAGCGTTAGAAACTGTGACTATAGAGTATCTTCTAATATGTAACATTACATTTTATATTTATTTAATTTGACGTTTTTTAAATTATAATAACGAAGAACATTTTGGTGAATAGATTCTGATTAAGCATGTTGTATGATAGTAACGTAATACTTTGTATTTTTTTTAATTGTACAGGAAAACCGAAAAGTACCCGAGCTAAAATCTGACGGTAAGAATTATAATTTATTTAAGATTGATAATTTTACTTTTAATTGGCTTATTAATGTTGTGCTTTGATTCATTTAATCTCGTTCTTTCAGAGGCTTTAGTGGCTATTCATACAGTCGGAATCTGCGGATCAGATGTCCATTTTTGGAAAAGTGGTCGTATTGGGGATTTAATAGTGAAGGCGCCGATGGTCTTAGGACATGAAACTAGTGGCATTGTTGCAAAAGTGGGGTGCGAAGTTAAACATTTGAAACCAGGTAACGTAATAGCCAGGTAACCAGGAATATGTAATTTTTCAATTTAAATGGTACTCTTAATAGCCGTTAACTGGTATGTGTAAATTCCACCTAAAAATATTTTGTGTTAGGATCTTGGCGAGCTAAATACCGCCAAAAGAAATAACAACCCTGGGATGTTTATGACTAGTGTATTATGTAACGTTAATTTTACATCTAAAACGCGGAAATCAATTTGTAGAAAATACATATTGCTCCCCCAAAATTGGTTGAAATAATAAGTTTCGTTATCTTTCTTACGATAGTAAATAAGAAATATCGGCAATAGGGAAACTCGCCATGCTGCTCATAAGTAGCTGGTACCCCACTTGGAGTGGTTGTTTGGGGCTTTTTATTTCCTTCGCGCAGTCGTTTTTGTTATATCAACCCTCTTTTGGGTGGTCATTTTGACAATTCCACAGTATAATGATTTTTTACAGAGAAGTTCAACCTAAATTAAATTATGCAAATAATTAAAAAAAAAGCATGTTTCTACAAAAGCTTTGTTATAGTACAAGCCCCTGTCTTAAAAATAGGAAATACAACTAAAAGGGGGGGGGGGATTGGACGATTTTTGAACTTCCTCATGGAGTTATAACCTTCCAAATTTGTGTTGTACTGTTGTAATATTTACATGTAGAAACCCAAATTTTAGTTTCAAATATATATATGTTTAGCTTTACAAATTATTAAAGAACCATTTTAGTCATTATATACACTGTAAAAAAAAGGAATTTCAAAATGAGTACCTGAACCTAATCGTTTTTCTTTGAGTACAATTGCAACGTAAATGAGCGATGACGTACTCAAATTTAAGTAACTGTACTTTCTCAAAAAATGAACATTGTGATTTAATAGTGCTGATATCAGCTTCTGTTCAAGCTATCTTAACAAAGCGATCTGACACACTTAAAATAGTTGTTCAGAAGGTGGTTTTCCTCATTATTTGATGGCGATAGCTTAAATGGAAACCGTGTTATTACAACTAAATTATCTTACTTCTCATACTTTTGGCACACCTGTTTAACAGTTCTTCTGTTTATAACTTTTTCATGTGGTCCTGGTAGTATAAGGTGCAATTGTTGTTATTTGTCGAAAGTGATTTTGTAGACAGACTATGTAGGGAAGCAACTATACTCAAAAGAGTAGTTGCTTGCCTACATAGTCTGCCTACAAACTTACTCATTTTATTCATATTTTAGGATACATGTTTTTTTCAAAAATTAAACTTGTGTATTCGGAGCCATGATAAGCATCGAATGTTCTCAAAAATGAGTAAATTTTACTTATTTTTAAGTATATATTTTTAACAGTGTGCTTTCCTATTTTTATTGAGCGATAAACGATGAAAAACATTATAAATAATAAGATTTTGGTTAACCATAATAATAACAAAATAGGAATAATGTATTTCATGAAAATGTTTTTTAACCAGCCTTAATAAATTTTATTTAAATAACCTAACCTTATCTTATTATATAATAACCTTAAATGTATTTAAGGTAAACAACTTTAAATACATTTATTTAATCCTATCAGTAATATTTTGATTTTTCATAGGAGATCGAGTCTGCATGGAAGTCGGCATACCTTGCCGCAGATGTGAGTACTGCTTGGGAGGTCGATACAATTTGTGTCCATACGTCACATTTGCAGCCACTCCGCCAACAGATGGAACTCTTTGTCGATATTACGCCATAAATGCTGACTTTTGCTTCAAGTAATGAAATATAACCATATCTATCATTTCTTAATTAGTATAAACAGTCTTTATGAAGTATATATACCTACTTTTTTCATAATTTCACATTCAACATTTTAAAATTGATGCCTAAATATTTTATTATTAAACGGATCTGGATTGCTTTTTCCAAAACTTACTTCACGTAGTGCAGTTAGTACTTTCAGTATGAATAAATATTTCTTTGTTTACTTATTGAAATCCGTAATTTGTCTGGTTGTAATAAAAAGTTTCCAAATATTGATAATTAACGACTTTTGGTATCTCATAAAGTATGAACGTCAACTTTCCACACATATCTGTAGTGAATTAATTTATAATACACTTTTAGTAAATTTAATAAATTATTTAAAACAAATATTTTTAGCTTATAATTTATAGTTTTTCTTAAATAAAGGCGATGCCGCTTTACAAAAAAAAAATTAAAAAAAATATTAAAATGTTTTTGGTTGGAGGTTAACATATTTTTTTGGTAACGTCTAAGATGTTGTTTTTTTGGCTTGTAGTCCTGTTTAGATCTATACATATTTTAAAAAAGGGTATTTTATTCAATTTCATTATAACTATCTTGGATTATAGACCTGCAATATATAGCAGACTTACTAATTAGCTACCGATTAGAAAAAAGTTCGATGAAAAAAATATTTCAAATTACTATAAGCTTTTATATTGACAGGAAATGTTACTACTTTTTAACGTCATAAAAAAATCCGATTTTAATGTTCTTCTGGCCATTTCATAAACGTAATATTAACGTAGCGGCATAACAAACGGGCTATTCATGACGAATTTGTAACTCTCTCTCTCCCTCTCTCTCTCTCTCTCTCTCTCTCTCTATATATATATATATATGTATATATATATATATATATATATATATATATATATATATATATATATATATATATATATATATATATATATATATATATATATATATATATATATATATATATATATATATATATATATATATATATATATATATATATATATATATTGTTGTAATATATACCTTTTACGCCTCTTACACATAAATAATCTTAATACGTGAGGTCTAAAAAGAAAGAGAATTCCCCAGAACTGTGACGTCCGTACTTACCTCTCATAAACATCTACGGTTTACTTTCTCATAAAGGAAAATCTATTTAAATATGTTTCCATGATCCGGCCTTGGTAGCTTGGTTGGCAGCGCGCTTGGCTTTGGAGCGAGAGGCCACGGTTTTGGGGGCCGACGAGGGATATTCTATTCCTATTTATTTAAAATTCGTTCTTTTACTTAAGATGAAATAATTAATTCTTCTTTGCTTTAGACTACCTGATCACGTGAGCTTGGAGGAAGGTGCTTTGATCGAACCCCTCTCAGTGGCGGTTCACGCTTGCAGAAGGGCAGCGGTCGAAGCTGGAAAAACCATACTCATTTGTGGAGCTGGTTTGTATATATATATTTAAAAATAATTATTATGCGTGAAATATAGTACTTAATTTATGTGGCTTGAAATTGAAACTAATGTTGCCAGGCGTCTTTAAATTTCATATAAAATAATTCCGTGATTTCCGTAGCATTGCTGCAAGGCAGAGCCCTAAACTTTGAAGCCATTTTTCTCAAAACCATCAATTGAAGGAGAAAGCCGAAGGACGGGTTAACAAAAATTAAAACATAAATTAATTAATTTTGATGTAGATGAAAGCTTTAAGTACATACGATCTTCCCTCAATATTGTATGTCCCTGCTTGATTTATTTAGGCAGATACAGATATTTAGGTAAAAGTATATGTTTCACTTATAATGGAACGATTTCATAAGGCGAACCTAAATACTAAAAATGTGAAAACGCGCCAATTTTGGTAATTTGTCACTACTAATCGCGTTTTCGAGCATGGATCCTTCATAGTAGAGAAAACATAACGTTATAATCTTGCTAACATCAAAGTGAGGCCAACATGTATGGCCTCAGACATGTGGTTAATTACGTCATTCCATTCATAAATTTTCACTGTTACACATTTCCCAATTCATCAGCCAATCGCGAATATTTTTTGGTTTTGGTTAATTAACGGCGCACTAGAGCTGCGCAGTGGACTATTGGCGACGGTTCGGGGTCTATCTCGAAGGAAAGACCCGGGAATACATACACATTCACACACACATTCATACATGCACCTCGTTATTTTAGAACCATTCGAATTTTTTTTAATTCATAATTTTGAAAAGAAGTCACGTGTCTGAGGCCATTCGGTCTGAGATGTTGGTTTCACGATCAAGACGTCATATTCGCTCTACTACAGTCCATTCATGCTCGAAGAATCGCGCTAACGAATAGGAAAAGTATTGTGGAAATATTTTCCTTGGCGAGAAAGTGGATTTCCAACGGATAGCGAACCTTTTCTTCAAGATTATTGTCAGTGAAACAGCTATTTTTCTTGGAAAGCGATTTTTGTCAGTTAACCGTTTCTTTGGATTCTTCTTCAATTATGAAATTTTGGCCCTTCTTGTTGCACAGATATATTACTTAAGTATATGAATTTTTCTTTTACATAGGTCCCATTGGATTGGTCCATATTCTAACGTGTAAAGCCATGGGTGCTTCTAAGATATGTATTACAGGTAAATTTCGATGGTCAATCGTGTTATTTTTTTTTAATTAATTTTGAATTTTATTTTGTTAAAATTGTATAAATTAAAAAAATATTTTGAAGGTAATTGATTTTCTTGAGAAATAAAAATATGCCTTATTGTCAGTTGTGATGTCGCTTTGTTAAGTTGGCTTCAACAGAAGCAAAGATTGGTAATATTAAATCACCTTTATTATTTTTAAGAAAGTACGGTTACTTAAATTTGAGTATGTCAACGCTCGTTTACGATGCAATTGTACTCAAAGGAAAATAAGTAGGTTCATGTATTCATTTTTAGGGATTTTTTTTAACAATGTAGGTAGTTCGACCTATCTACCATTTGGTTAAGTGATGTGGGGTCAAGTTGAATAGGTTACCAAGTATTGAGAGTTGAATGTCATTCCACTTAAAGTTATAGCCACGGAGAGTTTCAAACTTGAAACACTCTTATCTCTAATATCTGTTTTTGAAATTATACCACATGGCGACCAACCCGCCTGAATGCGTAAGACTGAAAAAATCGCCGTGTGTACGAGTCTTTTAGTTAACCCTCTGTGGTAGAAGCCTTTTTTGCTCGTGTGAAGTTAACAATTTGAAGCGATTTTTCGCATATTTGGCGAATTTTGTTTCAGCTAATCAGCGCATTCAACCAAGCGGTGCCTGAGAGCACTCTCTCGCCCATAAAGGGTTAAATCAGCACCCACTGTATACAAAGCCGTACGGCATGTGCTTTTTACGTCATGAACTAAAAGCCGATTCAGTTTCTCAGTGTGTCCGGTTCGGTTTGTTTAATTAACGTCGCACTAGACTTGCCCATTGGGAAATTGGACTATCGCGAAGAAAAGACCGGAAAACAATGCTTCGTATTTTTTAACCATGGTCAGATGACGAGGACAACACATGAGCTGGCACCCGACGCTATCTCAATAGGCGTCAGGGCAGTGGACCCCGATCAGATTTAACATGCACCAGTCCCGTATACACACCGTAAAAATTGGAGGATAAGTTCCGACGATATATTGTTGCTTCCCAGCGAATCTGACAACCCTCCGATCACAAGTTCACTGCATTTTTTGTTAAGTCTGGTATCAACGGCATTAGAAATCCCCCTCTGATGACGGTACCTTGGGGCTGCGGGACCCTCCAGTGTGTCCGGACCTTCGAGCATGAATAGACCGCAGTAGAGAGAATATGACTTCATAATCGTGAAGCCCACATCTCAGAGCGAAAGGCCCATATCACGTGCCACCTCTTCAAAATTATGAATTAAAAAATACTCGCGATTCGCTGATGAATTGATAAATGCGTAACAGTAAAAATTTATGAATGGATTGACGTAATTAACCACGTGTCTGAGGCCATACATGTTGGCTTCACTTTGATGTTGGCGAGAGTGACGTCATGATTCCTCTACTACAAAGGATTCATGCTCGAAGGTCCGGATCAATAAGAGCTACTATTTCGCTGTCACCCGCCCCTTTCTTCCTTTAGTTTGTGACGTAAAAAGCATGGGCCATACAGTTTTCAATACAGTAGTTGCTGGTTAAAACAATTTTACGAGGTTCAATAGATATGCTCTGCCTCGTTGATCACCAAGAATATTTTTTCCGCTGTAGACAAAACTTTTTTATTTAGTTATGGAATGTGAATTACCCACTGAACTCTAACTGTAACTACTGGAAGGCTCAAAACCTGTTTCCTCTCTGAGGGCGTTGAAGCCAAGGTCGTACTGTGCCCAACAACATTAAAGTGACTTTTAAGGGGGGAGGGTAGAGCGGTGAAGATCAATTTTAAATTTATCATAATTATGCTTCTACTACTCAAAAATTAACACAATTTTTATGATATATGTATTATGTTATTATTGATAACTTTGGAAATTTTTGAAACACAATCTCTATTTGGAGTTCAGTTGTATCAATTTAAAAATTTTAAACTAAAAAAGTTTAAGGTACACTTTTCTAGTAAACTATTATGAATATAAACAAAATTTTTTCTGAAATGCAAATTAGACTGCATGTTCAACTTATGGAACCTCAAAAAATAGACAAAATGTACACTTAATGGTTTAAAAATTAATTCACTTTTGTTTACATAAAAATTTTTAGTTATAAAATGTATATATTTTTGAAATATGTTTACCCAAACAAAAATGTAAATTTTGTTGGTTCCACAAGTTGAACATGCAGTCTAATTTGCATTTCAGAAAAAATGTTGTTTATATTCATAATAGTTTACTAGAAAAGTGTACCTTAAACTTTTTTAGTTTGAAATTTTTAAATTGATACAACTGAACTCCAAATAGAGATTGTGTTTCAAAAATTTCAAAAGTTATCAATAATAACATAATACATATATCATAAAAATTGTGTTAACTTTTGAGTAATAGAAGCATAATTATGATAAATTTAAAATTGATGCTCAACACCCTACCCTCCCCCCTTAATATTATTATAGCATTGTAGAAATATCAAAGGAATATAAATATTAAAATTTCTTCTTATAGAATTAATTTTTATATCGCCAAACAAATTGCGTTGCTCTTGATTTTCTACTACTTCGACTTTGACGTTCAAATTACTTTCTATTTTAATAGCAGATTGCATTTAAAATGGGGTTCGAAAGAAAATAGAAAAAAAACTCAGCCAAAAACAATACATGACGGCTTTTTTTAACATGAAAAATATACGAAATATTGCGGTTGCGATGAAAGTGGGGTACATCATGACTGCTTCCACATTGGCTTCAAGTCAAAAAGTCTTGGCCAATCCAGAAATTACAGTTAGAGATCAGTGGAATTACCTGATTGTTTATTTCTTTTCACAGATATTTCTGAAAATCGCCTGGAAGTCGCCAAAAAACTAGGGGCTACCTATCCAATCTGCGTGAAAAGACTGGATGCAAGGGATGTTGCTGATCTCATCAAATCTAAACTTGGAGATTCTCCAGACATTACTATTGAATGTAGCGGAGCTGAATCTAGCATTAGAAATGCGATCATGGTAATAATATTTTATTTAAAATCTTTTCTTGGTGTGTTATTCATTTTTTCAGTGTATAAAATTAACATTCTTTTGTTGCTCAGTTGTTACTATTGCTATTGTACTTATGTTCAGATTTGGAGTAGGGTAGGGTTAATTTAAAGAACCCTGTAAGGTTTGGGCTGTTCAATGCAAGGTGAATCGAATTAGAGGTGAGGCAAATAGGAAAGATACTTACTGGAATGACGTCACTTACCATTTAGGGACCGTCACTTATTAAGCCTGAGTGGGGGGGGGGGGGGGGGAGGGGCGGGTAGCCCAGTGGATAAAGGCGTCACCTGGGAATCGAAGGGTTCCCGGTTCGATCCTGTGCGACGGACTTGACAAAGAAAAGTGAAAAAGTAGTGATCTTGTTATCGGAGGGTTCTCAGCTTCGCTACAAAATACTACAAAAGTAGTCCAAAACATCCACAAAAATTATCGGCGTGTACACGGGACTGGTGCACGATAAATCTGATCGGGGACCAAGTCCCGACGTCTATTGAAGGGGTTGGGTGCCAGCTGAAGTGTTGTCTTCATCATCTGATCATGGTTCAAAAATACGAGACATCGTTCCCGGGTCTTTCCTTCGAGATTGGCCCCGAACCGTCGCCAATAGCCCACTGTGAGCTCTAGTGCGACGTTAATTAATCAAACCAAACCAAAACCATTTATAAACGCCAAGTACTGTTAGTAAAAAAATACAGGCCGTTAACAACCATATCAAAAATTACAGACATGGAGCCTTCCAGGCTCAGCGCGACCCTTGACAATATTTAGTGAAAGAAAACAAAAGCTGATCAAATTACGATTAGTTGAGTAATATGTGGCGACCCTGAACAAGAATCCATCATCCCAATCCTTATCTTTAAAATTTCGTTCCACCTCTAATTCTATTCGCTTTAGATTGTGCATCTCAGGAACAGCTCGACCCCTGCCGGGTTAAACTATATACTGATTGGTTGATTCATTGATTGGTATTTTGATATATTTATTTATTGGTTGGCTAAACGTCGCACTAGAGCTACGCAATGGACTATTGGAAAACGGTTTCGCACCAATCCCGAAGATTCGGATCGGCTTGAAAAGTGTGTGAAAAAACGGTCTTAGTGTAATGTTAACTAACCAAAACGAATAACAACTGAGTGAATTAACTGTAATTAATTAAAGTTAACTAAAAGGCTGAATGAATTGCGGAAATTCTAATCTTCATTTTTAACTTTTCCAAGGTGACCAAGTCAGGCGGCACAGTGATGCTGGTAGGTCTCGGTGCTCCAGAAATCAAAATCCCCCTCATTGAAGCGACCATCAGAGAAGTGGACATCAAGGGAATCTTCCGATACGCCAACTGCTACCCGACTGCACTGGGCTGGGTGTCCAGTGGCGCAGTCGATCTGAAGCCACTCATCACCCATCGGTTTACGCTGGAAGAATCTGTGGAAGCGTTCGAAACTTCCCATTCTGGAGCTGGAGGAGCGATTAAAGTTATTATTCAGTGTGCCAAGTGAAGCTAAGCTGAGTTTTATACACTGATCTCTAACTTTAACTTCTGGATAGGGCAAGACATTTTGTTGACTTGAAGCCGATGTAGAGGCAGCCATGATCGGCCCCACTTTCTTTGCTACCGCAATATTTCGTATGTTTTTCATGTTAAAATAAGCCGACGTGTATTGCTTTCGGCTGAGTTTTTTTCTATTTTCTTTTTAAACCCATTTTAAATGCAAGCTGCTATTAAAATAGAAAGTCATTTGCAAGTGAAAGTCGAAGTAGATAAAAAGCAAGAGCAAAAACTTAATGTTTGGCAATATAAAAATGAATTCCATAAGAAGAAAATATAATATTTATATACATTTAATATTTCTACAATGCTATGGTAATAAAAAACACCACTAAATCACTTAATATTGGGGCCAGCATGGCTGCTTTCAATTGCCTTCAACGCGCCCATAGAGGAAACAAGGTTTGAGCCTTCCAGCCGTTACAGTTAGAGTTTAGTGGTTTTATAAAATGTAATAAATACGTTTGCGCCAGAGAACCACTCTTCAACCGGAACTCGTATTATTATATTTCAGAAGCACTTACTACTTTTAAATTTAATTCCACCATTAATGACTGTTTGTTGTTGATTTGGCGCAATAAATAATTCCTAATGTTTATGAGAATCATTTTAATCTTTATTAATAAAAATCATGATAGTCCAACCCACTTGGTAAACTTCGATAATAAGGTTAAGAAATAACAATCGTTGAAAAAAAGAAAATCATAATTTGCATCGACCCAGCAAAAATAAGTCAACATTAAACCGTTCTCAAATTTTAAAATTAAAGTTTTTATGCAGAAAAACTGCCGTTTTTTTTAAGATCTATGAAATTGAAGGTTTTTGTTTCAATGTCCTTCTTAAAATCTGGAAAAAAACCTTTAAATAATTCTGCAAAAACACTTCAATTTTTAATCATGAAGGAAAAATGAAGATATTTTGAAGGTTTTATGCTTCGAGCATGGATGGTCTATAGTAGAAGGAATATGACGTCAAAATCATGAAGCCCACATTTCAGAGCAAAAGGCCCATATCACGTGCCATCTCTTCAAAATTATGAATTAAAAAATACTCGCGATTTGCTAATGAATTGGGAAATGTTTAACAGTGAAAATTTATGAATGGAATGACGTAATTAACCACGTGTCTGAGGCCATACATGTTGGCTTCACTTTGATGTTAGCGAGAATGACGTCATGACTCCTTTACTACAAAGGATCCATGCTCGAAGGTTTTATGCAAGAAAATTAAAAACTTAAAAAAAAATAAAAACCTGCAGTTTTGGTTTCAATATCCTTTGAACTTTCAAAATACCCTACAATTTGACAATTTTAATAAAGATTTTACGCTGATTTTTTTTGCATGGAATCATCACTTTTAAATTAAAAAAAAAACGACAAAAGACAAGTCCAATGAAACAGACCATATTTTCACTGAAAATATGAATCAAAATTTTATTCATCATTTGAAAGACACTGGAGCACTGAAGTCACCATCAAACATCAGTAAATAACAATAACAACAACAACAACAACCAAATGCGGTTACAGGTTGGTTTCTAAAGATATTCGGACACAGGGGAGGGGGAGGGGGGAGTAGTGGAATACAAAGAGCCTTTCTTTACAACCATTCCCATTGGTCAGATATATTTATATATATATATGCACATTTATATATGACATCACAGTGTTTACAATAGGTTACAATATGTAGCAGATGTGTGAGGTTACAAATATACATATTAAAAAGTGATTGCAGATGAATTGAAGTATTTTTTGATTTATGTCCATAGCTGTGTTTATATTTTGTATTAGTGTTGGGAGCAACGGTGGCCCACTTGTCAAGGAATCCTTCATATTTTTTTTTATTTAAGTTGAGTTATTTTTATGAAGGTGAATGTATTATTGGAAAAAAAACTTTTCTTTTGAAAGCTCGCAGATATTTATTAAGTTTATATTATTGAGAATGTTTTTGTTTTTCAGTACCTGAATTTTTTAACCAATCGCATTTCGGCGATGATAGGTTCTTTTATTTGATTGGTTTGTTTAAATCACATGGAGTAAATCATGATTTAAATTTTGGAAATTATGATTGTGGATTTTAGGATACTTTCTGTGAGGGTTATTATTATTTAATATTTTAATTTTGGAAATTATGATTATGGATTTTAGGATATATTCTGTGAGGGTTATTATTATTTAATATTAATTTTGGAAATAATAATAATGGATTTTAGGATACATTCTGTGAGGGTTATTATTATTTAATTTTAATATTTTAATTTTGGAAATTATGATTATGGATTTTAGGATACATTCTGTGAGGGTTATTATTATTTAATATTTTAATTTTGGAAATTATGATTATTGATTTTAGGATATATTCTGTGAGGGTTATTATTATTTAATTTTAATTTTGGAAATTATAATAATGGATTTTAGGATACATTCTGGGAGGGTTATTATTATTTAATTTTAATATTTTAATTTTGGAAATTATGATTATGGATTTTAGGATACATTCTGTGAGGATTATTATTATTTAATATTTTAATTTTGGAAATTATGATTATGGATTTTAGGATTTATTCTGTGAGGGTTATTATTATTTAATTTTGATTTTGGAAATTATGATTATGGATTTTAGGATATATTCTGTGAGGGTTATTATTATTTAATTTTAATATTTTAATTTTGGAAATTATGATTATGGATTTTAGGATACATTCTGTGAGGGTTATTATTATTTAATATTTTAATTTTGGAAATTATGATTATGGATTTTAGGATTTATTCTGTGAGGGTTTTTATTATTTAATTTTAATTTTGGAAATTATGATTATGGATTTTAGGATATATTCTGTGAGGGTTATTATTATTTAATTTTAATATTTTAATTTTGGAAATTATGATTATGGATTTTAGGATACATTCTGTGAGGGTTATTATTATTTAATATTTTAATTTTGGAAATTATGATTATGGATTTTAGGATTTATTTTGTGAGGGTTATTATTATTTAATTTTAATTTTGGAAATTATGATTATGGATTTTAGGATATATTCTGTGAGGGTTATTATTATTTAATTTTAATATTTTAATTTTGGAAATTATGATTATGCATTTTAGGATACATTTTGTGAGGGTTATTATTTTTTAATTTAAATTTTTTAATTTAGTATTAAGTGAAATTTAGTAGAATCTTTGATAATTTTATTTTAATTTTTTTTTAATGATTATAATGATGTAATTCTTAAATTTATATATACACTGAGATAATATAATTTTTTTTTATAAAAAATGCTTTTAAAATTTAATGTCTTATACAATTCTGATTAAACCATCCATCTTATCCACAACAAAACTCATGATCAGAATCAATTTAGTGGTTTTTAAGTTAAATTCGCACAGAAAAGAATTTAATTTGATCTATTTGCTCCATTATTTTATGAATAAAAGTAGAAAACTGAATAACAGTATATTTCAACGGAATAAACTTCGGTTAAATAAATGTATTATTTATTATAAGATTAATAATTCGTAGATTTTATACGCTCAAAAATCGAATTGCGATCAATAATGGCTAAATTATTTTATGAATTAAGTTTAACGTGGACTCCAAACTACCACATGCGTTTTTACAGTAACAAAATTTACACCTTCTAGCAGGGTGAGATGGGGGCTCTGTTCCCTCATGTAAAAAGTGTAAATGTTCGAATTCTGAGAAAAAAGTTTGTCGTTCGGATTCCATCTTAAACTGTAGTTCCCTCTTCTTTACGTAGCCATTTCTAGATATTAAGTGATATTTGAGCTTACAATTAATTAACAAAGCCAGGAATATAACCTGTCGCCTTTAATTGAAATGAATAGATTGCAGCCAAACGTTGGTAAACTTAATTAAATTTACACTTTTTAAAATTGGTACTCAAAAATAAGTAAAATGTACTCATATTTGAGAACATTCGATGCTTATCATAACTTCGAATACATAAGTTTCATTTCTGAAAAATGAGTAAAATGAATAAAAAGAGAAATTGATACATAGGCTATCTTCATAAATCACTTTCAATAAATACAAACAATTACAACAGATTTACCGGGAATCGAACACAAATCTTCAGGCACCGCAGTCCAGCTCCTAATCCGTTGTACTACTAGGACGACGTCAAGAAGTTATAAACAGAAGAAATGGATAAAAGGTGTGCCAAAAGAATTTGAAGTAAGCTAATTGATTTGTAATAATTCAGTTTCTATTTAAGAAATAGACATAAAATAATGTGGAAAACCATCTTGTGAACAACAATTTTAAGTTTGTCAGGTCGCTTTGTTAAGATGGCTTGAATAGAAGAGCTGAGATTAGCAATATTAAATCACACGCTCATTTTTTTTAGAAAGTACGATTACTTAAATTTGAGTACGTCATCGCACATTTACGATGCAATTGTACTAAAAGAAAAACGAGAATGTGCAGATACTCATTGTTATGTACCTGTTTTTTTACAGTGTAGAATTTGTTAAATTTAAAAAAAAATGGGATTTATCTTAGGTATATTTCACAATGAGCATTGTTTTGGTTGGTTGAATTGACATCGCACGGTTCAATTGTTATGTTGACGACTGTTCAATTGACTGTAATTAGGTATGGGACTGTAATTCTGCACAGTAATTATTCAAAATTGTTTCTTTTATTTTACAGTGTAGAGTTTGTTAAATTAAAAAAAAATGGAATTTATCTGAGGTCTGTAACACAGTGAGCATTGTTTTGGTTGGTCGAATTGACGACGCACGGTTCAATTTTTAGGTTGACGACGGTTCAATTGACTGTAATTATGTTTGGGACTGTAATTATGTATAGTAATTATTCAAAATTATTCTTTTTTTACATTGTAAATATTGTTAAATTAAAAAAAAAATGGAATTTATCTGAGGTATGTAACAAAGGGAGCATTGTTTTGGTTGGTCGAATTGACGTTGCACGGTTCAATTTTTATGTTGACGACGGTTCGATTGACTGTAATTAGGTATGGGACTGTAATTCTGCACAGTAATTATTCAAAATGATTTCTTTTATTTTACAGTGTAGAGTTTGTTAAATTAAAAAAAAATGGAATTTATCTGAGGTATGTAACAAAGTGAGCATTGTTTTGGTTGGTCGAATTGACGTTGCACTGTTCAATTTTTATGTTGACGACGGTTCGATTGACTGTAATTAGGTATGGGACTGTAATTCGGCACAGTAATTATTCAAAATTATTTCTTTTATTTTTCAGTGTAGAGTTTGTTAAATTAAAAAAAAATGGAATTTATCTGAGGTCTGTAACACAGTGAGCATTGTTTTGGTTGGTCGAATTTACGACGCACGGTTCAATTTTTATGTTGACGACGGTTCAATTGACTGTAATTATGTATGGGACTGTAATTATGTATAGTAATTATTCAAAATTATTCTTTTTTTTACATTGTAAAGTTTGTTAAATTAAAAAAAAAATGGAATTTATCTGAGGTATGTAACAAAGTGAGCATTGTTTTGGTTGGTCGAATTGACGTTGCACGGTTCAATTTTTATGTTGACGACGGTTCGATTGACTGTAATTAGGTATGGGACTGTAATTCTGCACAGTAATTATTCAAAATTATTTCTTTTATTTTACAGTGTAGAGTTTGTTAAATTAAAAAAAATGGAATTTATCTGAGGTATGTAACAAAGTGAGCATTGTTTTGGTTGGTCGAATTGACGTTGCACGGTTCAATTTTTATGTTGACGACGGTTCGATTGACTGTAATTAGGTATGGGACTGTAATTCTGCACAGTAATTATTCAAAATTATTTCTTTTATTTTACAGTGTAGAGTTTGTTAAATTAAAAAAAAATGGAATTTATCTGAGGTATATAACAAAGTGAGCATTGTTTTGGTTGGTCGAATTGACGTTGCACGGTTCATTTTTTATGTTGACGACGGTTCGATTGACTGTAATTATGTATGGGACTGTAATTATGTATAGTAATTATTCAAAATTATTTCTTTTATTTTACAGTGTAGAGTTTGTTAAATTAAAAAAAATGGAATTTATCTGAGGTCTGTAACACAGTGAGCATTGTTTTGGTTGGTCGAAATGACGACGCACGGTTCAATTGACTGTAATTATGTATAGGACTGTAATTATGAATACGTATTTCAATATACGTACAATTACGTATATTGAATTATTTGTAGGCTTCTTTATGTAATGTCTTAATTCTTAAAGACGAATTGCAAGCAATTGCATCTTGATTCTGCAATCACTTTTTGTATAGCACAGAGGAGTAGACCGTTTCATAGAATGCATGTCGCACTGTTCATCACATAAAAGTGATTGTCCACGTTAGAGAGAGAGGTTAATAGATAATATAAAATTCGCTTATCTAATATGGAGGAATTTTTGAAGATCATGCCAAAATATACAAACATGTTTCACGGATATATTTACACACATATGCGATTGCGAACTTTTTAAAAAAGAATCTTTATAGTTTTTTTTCTTTAAAATGGTCTTTTTATACTTTTAGATATACCTTGTTGTAGAATGATAAATATTAGTAATTAATTAAAATGTTAAAAATAATTAAAAATTTAATCAATCCCTTGAATTCTTTTGCACCTGTTTATAGAATAATTTCACATATTTTTAAGAAATTGCTAGACAATAACTTTGTGAAAAATTACATTAAATAAAAAGTAAATTATATGATAAATTACTATAAATTATATTATAACAAAAATTTGTAGTTAAAATTTAAAAATGAATAGTATAATTACAATTTAAATCCCTTAATTCATTAATTGTTTTAATAATGAATGAATGAAAGAATTAACTGCTAATAATTACTTTAATAATTAATTAACTGCTAATAGTGTAATTTCACATATTCAATGAAAATGATTGTTATTTTGATGAGTGTTAGAAGTGAAAAATTTAACTGTGAAATTACTAATTTTAAATACAAAAAGATTGTGTCTTGTGTTAATAAATTCATTTTGTCCCCAGAATCAAAAAATATTTTTTTTTAAAGAGCAGAGAATTGTAAAGGATTGTTAATTTTTATTTATAAGTAAGAAGCTCATAACTAAAAATGATCTTTAATTACATAATTTGAAAAATGTATTTTTTCATAAAATATATAGGACTAAACTATCCATCCCGAAATAATTTTTATATTTAATTGTTTTCTGATCCTAAAAACAGTTATAATATGACGTTTAAATAAATAATCTTTTTAACAAAACCTTATAGTTGTTTAAAAATTTACCCATCTAACGTAAAACGTCAGACAGTCGATTTCTATCTGCAAGAACAGGATTTTTTCATTTAAAAACACAGAATGAGTATACAAATACTTCTAAATAAGAATACATGTAACTTTTATAATCTTATGTCTTTCAAATGTTGCATCTTTCAAAATAATTTTAAGTAAAATTTATACGCCCCAATGATTACTAAGAAGGTATTTAATTTTTATATTAATTTTTTTTTTCAAATAAACATTTATCTATCTGTAAAGTTTAAGTATAATGTAATTAATTGTAATTGTTTTATGTATTAATAAAATAATACAATAAAGTACCAAAAAATCTTTACGAATTTTAAATTTAATATTAATTAAAACAATTCTAGTTAAATTAAATTACAATTAGCATAAACTGCATTTGCAAAATTTGCTTCTAGCATTTTCAGTTTAATTATGACAGATTTACAAACTTTTATATTTTTCTGTGAAAAAAACAACATTTAGTGGGCATTCAATTATGATTTATGATTTTAAATTTTATTTTATTTAAAATTTATTAAAAATTTCAAAACTGTTGATACTATCGATTGTAATGTTCACAGCATCGTTCACATTTAATGCTGTCTTTGCACATGCGCAAAAATCAAATGTAAATTAAGCTTCCAGCGTTTAATTGGTCATTACTTTATCATACAATGTAACATATTAATTCACTAACTTGCATTGCTATGATTCGTATGTTACATATATAATGATGTTTTTTAACATAATAACTAACGTTTATAAATATTTTTTAAATATATTACTGCATAAAATTAATTTTCGAAGTTTCTTTTTAATTTCATTAAGAAGATATTTTAGCGCTTTTTTGGGGGGTTTTTAGTCATAATTTTTAAGCACTTTCAAACATTGATCTTACAGTAATTTGTAAAAATTTTGTTATATACATTTTTACACACTTATATAATATTAAACGGCATGACCTCCACTTATAACATATAGACACAATGCATATAATCTTTAACAGATTTCACACACAAAGCAGAATTTAACTTATGACATAGTTTTCAAAAATCCAGTTAATATATCTTAAACACATTGATATTTTTGTAAAGCTATTTGCGCACTGATATTATTGGTCAATATAGTTTCATACTAACTAGTATTGATATGTCACAACAAATGGAAGGATTTGAAAATAAAGATTTTTAACGATTAATAAATAATATAAAAAATCTACTGTAATTAATTTTAAAAAAGTGCTTTTATTTTAATTGTATAATTAGTAAATGAAATACCCTTATATAATGTTTTTTTTTAAGTTGAAGAATTTTTTTAAATGATAACCTAAAATATATAGAATGCATTTTAAAAATACACCTTACTTATAATGCCGTCATAAGAAATAATGACCCAACTCCAAAAAGCAAACTTTACAGGAAAAAAAAACACCAAATTTATCCTCCTGCACCAAAATATTGAAACGTTATTGTCTAAAAGTATTTATTTGCATGGGCAAAATTTTATTTTGGTCATAGATATATTTTTATTTATCATGTAAGTTTACCATATTTTTCTATCTACAGCTCATTATGAATTTAGGGCTTTTTTAGTATTTACCTGTCATATAGCTCATTATGAATTTAGGGCCTTTTTAGTATTTACCTGGCATATAGCTTATTATGAATTTAGTGCCTTTTTAGTATTTACCTATCATATGAGCTCATTGTGAATTTAGGGCTTTTTTAGTATTTACCTGTCATAAAGCTCATTATGAATTTAGGGCCTTTTTAGTATTTACCTGTCATATAGCTTATTATGAACTTAGGGCCTTTTTAGTATTTACCTATCATATGAGCTCATTGTGAATTTAGGGCTTTTTTAGTATTTACCTGTCATAAAGCTCATTATGAATTTAGGGCCTTTTTAGTATTTACCTATCATATGAGCTCATTGTGAATTTAGGGCTTTTTTAGTATTTACCTGTCATAAAGCTCATTATGAATTTAGGGCCTTTTTAGTATTTACCTGGCATATAGCTTATTATGAATTTAGGGCCTTTTTAGTATTTACCTATCATATGAGCTCATTGTGAATTTAGGGCTTTTTTAGTATTTACCTGTCATAAAGCTCATTATGAATTTAGGGCCTTTTTAGTATTTACCTGTCATATAGCTCATTATGAATTTAGGGCCTTTTTAGTATTTACCTGTCATATAGCTCATTATGCATTTAGGACCTTTATAGTATTTACCTGTCATATTGCTCATTATGAAATTAGGGTATTTTTAGTATTTACTTGTTATACAGCTCCTTATGAATTTATGGGCCTTTTTAGTATTTACCTGTCATATAGCTCCTTATGAATTTAGGGCCTTTTTAGTATGTACCTGGCATATAGCTCATTATGCATTTAGGACCTTTTTAGTATTTACCTGTCATATTGCTCATTATGAAATTAGGGTATTTTTAGTATTTACTTGTTATACAGCTCATTATGAATTTAGGGCCTTTTTAGTATTTACCTGTCATATAGCTCCTTATGAATTTAGGGCCTTTTTAGTATGTACCTGGCATATAGCTCATTATGCATTTAGGACCTTTTTAGTATTTACCTGTCATATTGCTCATTATGAAATTAGGGTATTTTTAGTATTTACTTGTTATACAGCTCATTATGAATTTAGAGCCTTTTTAGTATTTACCTGTCAAATTGCTCATTATGAATTTAGGGCCTTTTTAGTATTTACCTGGCATATAGCTCATTATGAATTTAGGGCCTTTTTAGTCACCTGTCATATAGAGCCTTCTTTTACAAAAACCCGCCTCGAACTGCAATTAGGGCGGATAAAAATTTCACTATAACTCGCCATTTTATTTGATTTATGGATTTTTAATGTCATAAAAAGGTGTAACGCATCGGATAAATTAAATAAGTAAATTAAAAAAAATGGAGTTAAGGCCTTTTAACTTTTAACGGCAATATAATTATAATTAAAATACAAATACGACGTTAAAACTACGCAATGAAAATCCATGAGATCTGGACATGTTTCAGGAGATACATCTCCCTTCATCAGCAGAAATGAAAAGTCTGTGTGCACCTTCGAGCATGGATCCTTTGTAGTAGAGGGGTCATGACGTCACTATCACTAACATCAAAGTGAAGCCAACATGTATGGCCTCAGACACGCGGTTAACTGCGTCATTCCATTCATAAATTTTCACTGTTACGCATTTTCCAATTCAGCAGCCAATCGCGAGTGTTTTTTAATTCATAATTTTGAAGGGATGGCACGTGATATGGGCCATTCGCTCTGAGATGTGGGCTTCACGACTATGACGTCATATTCTCTCTACTACAGACCATTCATGCTCGAAGGTTGGAGTTAACTATCTAACTATTGTGTGTCAACAATCGGGAAACAAGCGGGTTTCTTATTTCCCGCTTGTTGGCACACAATAGTTAACTGAAACCGATTTAGATAGTTTTTGTTTTTTGGCAACACTTTCAATTCTGGGTTTATTTTCATTTCGTTGTGCACACAGACTTTTCATTTCTGCTGATGAAGGGATATGTATATCTCGAAATATGTCTAGATTTTATGCATTTTTATTGCATATATTTAACGTTGCATGTGTATTTTAACATTGTTAACGAAATGGTCCGAAGACGAGTTTTTAACTTAGAATACTTATAAAGTTAAAAAGTTGTACTTCCCTTGCTAAATTATTTGAATTAAAAAAATATTTTTGTAACTTAACAAGAATTTAAACTTTATTCGAAATGTCTGTCTATTTTATGTCTCATTTGAGGTTTGTTATGGTAAACCCTGTTAAATCCTTTTGAATAAAAGTTGACTAAACAGGCTTTAGCATAACAGACTTCATTAAACATGTGATATAAAAGTAATTTTGATGTTGATTGCATTGTAGGAAATTACAATATTTTAAATAAAAAAAAATTAAACTTACTTATTGATCCATGAAAATACAGCGAAAAAATTGGTGTTTGTGCTTGCACAATCTAATATAAAGTAATATTTGCTACAATCTAATAATTTTGAATTGTAATATATACCTACGGTTTAAAAAAACTTTAATTATATAAACAAACGGGATGGGTAACAACATACATGTGTTTTGCTGTATTGTTGCATAGATGTTTTGGTAACGCAAAGTTCCATGAAAATATGAAAAAAAAAAAAATGTTAATTACTTTTGTTGTATTAGAATAAACTAAAAAAGAATGTTTGAAGTTAGTGATAAACAATTAGACTTACATAACTGTAGCATATTTAACTGTGTCCAGGATTTAAAATATCGTAATATAGGCACAACATGGCAGAGGAAGGCCCTGTTCTTTAACTAAAAATCTAGAAGACTTAATAACATTGAA
The DNA here is from genome assembly GCA_963932185.1 of Troglohyphantes excavatus. Lineage (NCBI taxonomy): Eukaryota > Metazoa > Arthropoda > Arachnida > Araneae > Linyphiidae > Troglohyphantes > Troglohyphantes excavatus. The sequence goes on along the minus strand of OZ010674.1, from coordinate 62,186,069 downwards.
TTAAGTTTATTATATAACTTAAAAATAATGTTAAAAAAATAAGCATATGCATTTTAACATAAATGTTCACAAAAAATTGTAGAAGAATAAGATTTTTTTTTCAACGAATGGTTTTATTTTTTAAATTAATGCAAACTTCAATAATAGTTGTGACCTCTGAAACAAGGGGCTACCCTATTGTCTAGGGCCTAACGCGCAGTATGGTAAGTTAGACCCTGATATTTTCCGTACTGGAATGTAGTTTTACAGACAGTATTATCGGAAAACCTGGAATAATCACTCTCAGAAATAATGCTCTCATTTTTGAGGACTCTGCGATCGTCAAGGGTGCCTTTGTTGTAAGTTTCTATCGTTTCGCTATTGAATCACGTGACTTTTGACGACACAAGAATCCTCAAATTTTGAACGAAAGTCCATTACCCAGATTCCTTTTTTGCCCTTTTATGAGTCATCAGCTCATGTTTGATCTTATACTTATATTGTCAGAATACAATCGAGTCTTCTTGGTCGAGTGGATAGAGCGTTCGACTATGGGACGAGGAGTCCGCGGAGATATTGAATTATTATGTTATTTAAAATCGTCCTCATTTTTTATGAAATTAATTTTGTTAAAAAACGACAAAATGATTATTATCAATTTGACGAATTTTTTAATCGGAGCAGCAGCTGTTTCGTCAAAATGACAAAAGTTTGGTGAAATATGAGAATTCATTTTTTGCATCGATCTTAAAGATGTAGAAGCCTTATATTTTATGATACTTTGAATTTAATTATTGTAATAAAAATACATTTATGTTAGTCAACCCATTGACATTTTTAAAAAAAAGTGGAGTTAATCTGGAAGTTAAACATGCTACAATCACTCTTGAGGAGTTTGTACTGGACAGAAATAACTTTTAGAATTCAGTTAAATTAGGTTAAAGAATATATTATAAATACATTATCTTAAGAATGAACAAATATGTTACTGAAAACAATATTATTAAAAAAATATTTTTTTGCATACTTGAAACACAATTTCATAGTCTTAGACGATATGTGCAGTTCAGGTTATACGAAACATTTAATACACAAAAACTACATACAGAAACTGTTCACCATATAACACATTTTCTATATATTACTGTTAAGCATATGGGAATATCAGTATATTCAACATAAAACATTATATTGTGTTTTAATTTTAAATTTTTAATTAAATTAAAAAAAAAACGTCATCTATATTTTAAACTCTTCTGAAAAATAGTTTGTAAATAGGAGTGTGTATAATAATTTTATTTTAAAACATTTTTCATACTCAACAAATACTCGTATTTACAGTATAGTTATAGTGGTTTTTTTTTTCTGGAATTATCTCGAAAACTATTACTGATATTTTCACTCCTTAGTGTGCATTTTTAAAATAATTTATTTATTCGAAATCAAATAGTTAGCTGGCCTATGCGCGTTCTACTTGTAATATAGTTTATAATATTTATTTTCTTTAAATTTTTACCTAACTATAAAAGGCACAGCTGTGACATTAATAATTTAAATAGCTTTGTAATATACATACCATATTTTTTGGTTGCACTTTTATACATAAGCGGTTCATATAGTACTTTAACATTGATGAAGAGCTATAAAATTTACTAACTGGACTTTGCATGAAAGAGACAATATGTATTTCAATTGATAAAAATAGTTAAAAAAATTAAGTTCTAATGAAATTAAAGAACGTTTTAGTAACAATTTTCTTTAACAATGACTAAAATAATAATTTAAAGCGACGATGATGTATAATAAAATAGTTAAAACTGAAATTGATATATTTTTTAAAGAATTAATGATGTCTCAATGGATATTTCAGCTATAGTTTCTCATATATCTCACTTTCATATTTAAGGTATAAAGAACAACTCTTCTCAATTTTATCTTACAGGGAATGCGACAAGTTAAAGAATTAATGATGACTCAATTTTATTTTAACCCTGTGCGCTGAAAGGGTATTTCAGCTATATTTTCTCGAATAGCTTACTTTCCTATTTAAAATATAAAGAACAACTCTTCCCGATTTTATCTTACAGGGAACACGACAAGTTAAAGAATTAATGATGTCTCAATTTTATTTTAACCCTGTGCGCTGAAAGGGTATTTTAGCTATAATTTCTCAAATAGCTTACTTTCCTATTTAAGTTATAAAGAAATAAAGAACAACTCTTCCCAATTTTATCTTACAGGGAACACGGCAAGTGAAAGAATTAATGATGTCTCAATTTTATTTTAACCCCGTGAGTAGAATATGTAACTTGTAAAATTTGAAACTATGATAACCCTTCCTCTCATATTAAAATCTAAACCCTTAATATATCATTCTTTAAAAATGTTTAACAATTGAATTAAACCTCCTATATAACCATTCTCTCTTCCAAACTAACGATATTTAAATGTATTAATCTGTCATCATGAACAATTCTTGAATAAAATGAATCAATAATTTGTTTAATAAGCCTCAATAAATATTTTATTATATTATATTTAACTAAAATAATTCAATTTTAACTTTACTTAAAACACATATTTTCTCTTCCAGACAAGTCTTAAACACATTCAAGAGAAACAAATATACATACTTATTATAGTTTGGCACATAAGACCGTTTTAATTTCCGGAAAAGGTAAATCTACCCATTGATATCATAAAACTTATAACACCAGCGAATTAGATGCTTTATGTACATAAAAAGGTTGCAATTATTATTATTTCAATATTACGTGATTTGTATACATAGATATATATTTTGCTCATAAAATATAACTTTTTAGCATTAGAGCGACCTATACGGAATATTTGTAAGCGTTTTATTGAGGTACTTTTGAAGTAGCTCTATAGCAAAGTTGTAATAAGGAAAAAATACTTCTGAATCAACTAAAAATCGACAACATATCAATAGTTTATAATTTAAAAAGTATATATACCATAGACCGGTGCAACTGTGGGACTGGAGTTACAATTTTGGGACAGCGGGTAATTTTCGGCTTTCGAATTTCCAGCCAATATCATACGTTTCGAATTTGCACGCAATGACCTTTACCCACTCAACTCTAACCGTAACTGCTGGAAGGCTCAAACCTTGTATCCTCTATGGGCGCGTTGAAGCCAATTGAAAGTAGCCATGCTGGGCCCCAATATTTTTTAAAGTGATTTAGTGGTGTTTTTTATTACCATAGCATTGTAGAAATATTTAATGTATATAAATATTATATTTTCTTCTTATAGAATTAATTTTTATATTGCCAAACAAATAGTTTTTGTTCTTGCTTTTTATATACTTCGACTTTGACTTGCAAATGACTTTCTATTTTAATAGCAGATTGCATTTAAAATGGGTTTAAAAATAAAATTAAAAAAAAACTCAGCCAAACGCGTCGGCTTATTTTAACATGAAAAATATACGAAATATTGCGGTAGCAAAGAAAGTGGGGCACATCATGGCTGCCTATACATCGGCTTCATGTCAACAAAATGTATTGCCCTATCCGGAAGTTACAGTTTGAGATCAGTGCCTCTACCGAACATGTCTATATCACTGAACCCTAACTATAACTTCTGGAACACTGATAACCAGTTCTTTCTATGGACCCAGTGGAAGCCATACTGTAAGCAGCCATACTCTGCCCTAACTAATTTTTAAAAGTGATTTTGAGAGTTTTTTTTCTTCTCAAACCGTTATATAAATGTTAAATATATTTAGATATTTTATTTTCTACAGATAGAATCAATTTGTATATCTCCAAAAATATAGTTTTCTTGTTGCTGCTTATCCACTTATTATTGTTTAAAATGGATTTCAAAGAATACTCATTAAAATGGGGTTCAATGGAAATTAAAAAAAAATATCCAAATGCAATACTTCTAGTCATATTTTAGCATGAACAATTTACAAAAATAGAGGTAGAAATGGAAGTGGGATACAGTTTTTTTTATCCTTAATTGCTTTCAAGTCAACAAACTGCATTTCCAAATCCAGAAATTACAGAGATCCTTGTGCTGCTACCCCATTGGCTGGAAATTCGAAAGCCGAAAATTACCCGTTGTTTCAAAGTTTCTCTGGTCTACGGTAATTAATAATTGTTCTCATTAACAATTTTATACAGATTTTTAATGTCTGTATTAATGTACCTGAGATATAATAAAAAATCTAAGTAATTTTAGTATTTCTAAATTTAAAAAAAAATACATTTGTTAAATTATTGAAATGAAAAAAAGTTTTCAAATTTTTTTTTAACATTTTGAATTTTTTTTTTAATTTAGGAATTTTTTTGCATTGTTACGTTACATTTTCACGTTACGCATATCAATTCTCAAATAAATCTACTTTTAAAATAATTTTGATATAACGCTGATACGAAAAAAAAAAGATTATAAAATTTAACTTGCGTAGGAGTTTAGAGATCATTTGCAAATGTTTTAATTTTAAGAATGCATGAAGGCTAGAATATACGTAAGATTTAGTCATTGTCTGAGTGCTCTGCGATATAAACAAAAAACACATATAATTGGAAACAAAAACACATGTTCATTCTATGTGCTCTCAATGTGTACTATGATGTGTTTATTTTTCATTCTTGCGTGATGCCATTTACCTAAAAAACAAACTGGATGTCGCGTGATGGGTTTTCCAAAAGTTTTGGTTTGCGTAAATTGAAAGCAACCATTAGAAACCCCAAACATGGAAATTTTAATTATACGATGTGTTGCCATTTTGTCGATATAAATTTTAAAATTGATTATAGAATTTTTTAATATATAAATGTTAATTTTATTCTTGCGAATATGATTTTTTCTACGAATTGATCACTTTGATTATCTTTAAGATGTTTGAAAGAAATCGGGAAACATTTTTCCGTTCTGAAATAGCTTTTTGGCTCACAAATAGTGCCGCTCAAATTCAACCGCGAGATAAATTTTGCGAGATCCAATTTGTGTACATGTCTGTACGTGAAACTTTTATTGACATTGTTATCCGTTTAGACATTGTTTTGCCCTAAACGGATAAATGGAATGAAATGTACGTTATTAGCGCCCATCTAGAATGCGCTTAACAACATAGTAGATATTAATACTAGAGTTGCTGTCAATACCAGGTTTGATATTAACCCGAAAGTTGATATTAATCCGAAAGTTGATATTAACACGAAAGTTGATATTAACACCAAAGTTGATATCAACAGCGGATCATATTAATACCAGAGTTAGTTGTTATTAACGGCAGAGCTGATATTAACACTAAAGTTGATATTAACACAAAACTTGATATTAACACCAGACACCAGAGTTGATATTAACACGAAACTTGATATTAACACCAGACACCAGAGTTGATATTAACATCAAAGTTGATATTAACACACATTTGATATCGACACCACAGTTGCTATTAACACAAAGTTGATATTAACACCAAAGTTGATATTAACACGAAACTTCATATTAACACCAAAGTTAGTTGTTATTTACCCATAATTGATAACACCAGTGTTGATATTCAAATCAAAGTTGATATTAACATTAGAATTGATATTTCAATGTCATATCTATCGAATAGTTGTTTACGAGATCAAATTCGCTTGCAGCAACTGACAGTGAAAAATTATCACGTGTATTATAGCCTTAAATATTATGTTCTAATTATACAATATTGAGAATACTTGCTCCAAACCCAAGTTACTTTTAACTTAAGTAATTTAAAAAAAATATGTGTAAATATAATCATAACTCAATTTTTTTTTATTGTTAATGTTATTATAATTTAATTTAAGCTATTATTGTTCAAAATTTGCAAAATGAATATGAGTAAAGTGCTACGTATATTTAACAATGAATTGAGGGTAATTGTGTGAGATATCATAAGTACACAATAAGCTGTTTCTAATATTGGGAGATTGAAGTCGTTTTGAATGGGTTTAGAAACCAGATTATATTTAACCCTTCAGCACTTGAGCTACTTTTTATGTTAAGCATACACAAAAGATGTAAATTACCTTTAATCAACCAAATACCCTGCAATATATACATTCAAAAAAAGTATTGTTATATTTTATAAATTATATTAAATAGCTTAAATAGTTTAATCATTGCTTTTTTATATTTAATGCATTAAACTGACTTGAAATTATTAAAACAAATTATAGCAAATTTTACGCATACAATTTTCGACAGACGAAGCATAAGATATTAACACCAAAGTTGATATGAACACCAAGGTTGATATTAACACCAAAGTTGATATTAACACCAAAGTTGATATTAACACCAAAGTTGATATTAACACCAAAGTTGATATTAACACCAAAGTTGATATTAACACCAAAGTTGATATTAACACCAAAGTTGATATTAACACCAAAGTTGATATTAACACCAAAGTTGATATTAACACCAAAGTTGATATTAACACCGAAGTTGATATCAACAGCGGATTATATTAATACCAGAGTTAGTTGTTATTAACCCATAATTGATATTAACACCGGTGTTGATAATATGATGATAAATATATGTTTTCAGTGTAACCCGTTTGATGCCGAATGAACAAACATTGGTATTTAAAAAAGCCTTATTCAGTATTTAGAAAATAAGTAGTCAGTTATGTAAATGTGAACATAGATATAAGTAGTCATTTAAATCTTTTGCTACAAAACGATAATAGTTTTTCAACTTTGGTTTTTGGAAGTAGAGTTATATACGCAATTTTTCTCATACTCATACTTTAAACCAGGGAACTTCGTCTATTACATGCGGGTGCTGAAGGATTAAGGTAAACATTTATGGGACTGATGACGAATAGTGAAGTGATATCTTTAGCACACCAGCATTATACAATGATTAATTTATTTCCACGGATAACATGACGTCATAGTACACACACAACTTAAAATAATTATTGTACGTTCGTTAAAATATTCGACATACGTTAACAAACCAAAAACGCTTTAAAACAATCACTCGAATAAAATATGTGTTTAATTTACAGAAATATTGATAAAATTAAAAGATAAATAAACACAAACAATTGTAGTCTAAACACAGATACTGCAAATCTGATACATTTCTGAGTGTAGGATGATTGAGATTAACCGAATTAGAATATGCTAACGAAGATTTTATCATTCGTTTTAAGAGGTTGCATGCTACAATGGATGTATGGCACAATCACCAATTATAAAATACAATGATGAGATTTTTGGCTCAAAACACTATCAAATATATATTTATGTAGTAAAACAAAGCAAAGAAACATCAAGAAAAGATGGTAATGGATGAAGAAACAAACAGAATTGAGTACAATCACCAATTGGGATTGCAAATTCTTTTGTTGTAAGTGGTTTTACATCCTTAAATTACGGTCACCATTCTCCCTTCTGTCAAGTTGTCATGGAAATACCCTATTTTCGCTATAAGAATATTGTGACCTTGAAGCGCCTATTAAAAAATAGATTATTGCTTGGTAGCTTATTTTTGTCTCCAATATGTGGGTAGTATATATATGTAATTTGGTAGTGATTCCAGATTAAGAGCTAATTTGGTTGTATTAGAACTCGGTGAAACATTGAAATATCGTGTACTATTTATTATTTAAATTATCGAGCACTCAGTGTTAAACCACTGCCTGGAAGGGAGGTTTTAATTAATTTAAATTATGTTGAGTTCTGTGAAATTCCTGTGTATTGAACATATAACCAGCGATTTTGATTACATAAATTTTACTGAACAGTTTATGTATCACTACTGAAATTGTTGTTCTTACCTTATTAAAATTGAAGCAATCAACTGTAATAATTATATGTATCGTACACCAAGAAACGAATCAGGATTGCAGTTTCTATGATATGACAATGAAAACAATAAATAACATACGAACGAGGATTGTTATTACATATTCTTTTGTTTGTTGGCACAGTCCATCCAAAATTCGCAAATAAAATATCATTTACCTTGCTTCACTCGTCTCCTTTCAGAGGATTGTTGAAATACCAATAGAGACACCGCGTTAGTCCACACTGAAGTACAGTTTAAACATTTCCCCTTGTGTGGATGAGTGCGTGTGAAAACCCACAAAGTGAGGGAGTGGCTTCTCCTCAGAGGGGAGGAGCCTCTCGCAATGAAGGAGGGACTTACCTTCATAGGGGAGGAGCCTCTCGCAATGAAGGAGGAGACTACTCTTACAGAGGAGGAGAATGCTTTTTAGGGGAGGGGCCTACTCTTTTAGGGGAGGAGCTTATCTTCAGACCTCCCCGTCCACACAAAGGGAAGTGGGTGAAGCGTCTCTTCATTGGGGAGGGGCCTCTCTACTGGGGTAGGGGCCTCTGAACACGAAAGGGCCTATCCTCACGATGACCCTTGTCCGGTTGCTCCGCCTCCAGTGGCGGAGGGTGAGGAGGAAGAAGAGAAGCCCATGAATCCCGCCCCTGGTGTGGTGATCTTGGTGCTCAGTCTGGAGAGTCTTGGCTCCAAACACAGGGACAACTGATAAAGCTCTTCATCAGCCATGAGACGAGTTGGATCAAGGAGGTAATTGGTCACCTGGACAAATAAGGACAATGTTAAAGTGGAGTATAAGATTCATAGATTGGTTGAGTGAAGTAGCATTGCATTATTTTTACTCAATCAGATATCATCGACGGTTAAGAACTCATTCCGTTGGATAGACATGGAAACACTGCCTCGTAATATTCAACTCTACAAGGCGATGTTCAGTTGGACGACGAGGATCGAACTGGCAATTGCCCTATTACAAGATCACCACTCTTCCAACGACCAAACGGTTATAAAATAAATAAATAAAAATTAATGATGCTGTCAAAAAAGTTTCGGTAAGTCGAAACCCAGCAAAAAAAATCAACATAAAACCGTCATCAAAATTTTGAAATTGAAGGGTTTATGCAGGAAAATTGCAGTTTTTTTTTAAGATCTATGAAACTAAAGGTTTTTGTTTGAATATCCTTAATAAAAAATGCAAAAACTATTCAAGAATTCTTGCAAAAAACCCTTAAATTTTCAATCTAGGAAAAATACAGATATTATAACGGTTTTATGAAGTAAAAATTAAAAAAAAACTGCATTTTTTGTTTTAATATCCTTTAAAAAACCTTCAAAACCCCTTCCATTTGACAATTTTGACGAAGGTTCTATGTTGAATTTGTTTTTTTGGAAAAGGCTAGTAAAAATGAACAGGTATGTCATACCACCTCCACTACACCAACTCCACTACACCTCAACCCAATAAACATTCAATTCAGAAATGCCATTTCCGCTTTACAGTAGAGCTTCTGGTTGCATAAAAGATACCATGGATGGCATAGATTCCGAGGCATTAAGACATATCTTTATTTGTGATCAAAGAAGGGTTGTTTAGTTAGATTAACGTAGCACTAAGTTACACAATGAGATATTTGCGATGGTTTGAGATTTATTTAAAAGAAAAGATCCGATATATTGTATTCTGAACAATGGCCAGATGATGAAGATAACATCTAACCTCGCTCCAAATTAACTTTTAAGTAGAGTATTTAAGTGTCACTAAAATAGCTAAATTTATTTCTCAGACTTTCGTACCAAGTTACAGAAAAATGAAGAAAGGTTGTTACCTTTGTACTCATCTCTATTTTGTATGGTGTTTGTTGGAAATGTCGAATTTCTCGAATTACGTGAGCAATCTAAGAGAAAAAAAAAGAAACATTAGTTAGAATTTAAAATAGACAATAATTTAAATATTTTGAGACACTTTTATAGTATTGTATATAAATAATTGTGAAAAATAAAATATACTTTTTAAAGTACGGCATAAATAATATTATACTTTTAAAACAAATTAAACCTCGAAAATACATTTTAAGAAATAGGATATTAAAATGGGGTAAAATGAAAAAATAACGAAATTTCTCAAGGAAATATTAGCAGTTAAACTTAATATAAGCTGCGAAAATATTCCATTTTCATCAATACAAAATAACTTTAATTTTTCTATTCTCTACTAATGATCAATGAAATACCAAATAAAATGACTTTTAATTTTTATTTTATAGCATTATACTATTTTATACAGATTTAGCTAACTTATTGGTAATTTGTCGAGATAAACTATGCCTCGGAAAAGCTAGAATATGAAAGAAATGCATCTTATGTTAGACCCTTTAACTAGCATTTTTATTTGTGGCTTGAAACAAGAAGGACCATTATAAATTGCATATATTTTTCTAAAATTATTTTGAATATATCAATTTTAAACTTCTAGATGAAATATAAACCAATGTTGTCAGGCTTCTCAACTGCTTTAAATCAAGTAATTCCGGGATTTCAGTAGCATTGCAATAAGGCTGAACCTCAAACATTGGAGACATTGTTCTCAAAACTGTCAATTATGACATCGGTCCACAGGCCCGTCGCACCCCCCCCCCCCCCCAATAATCCGGAAACCTAAAGATTGGAAATTTCAACTTCTAAAAACCCCGAGTCGGGAAAATTTATCCACGAAGAAAATTAATATTATTCACAAATGAAAGCGAGGGGAGATTAGAAATTGCCCAACTTGTAAGATTTCATTTAAATTTGACCTCAGAACGGCCACTGCATTGGAATATGGGTAAACAAATCAATGCTTGTGAGGGAACTGTTTAATATTACCAAAAATATGTATAAAAAACATGAACAATGTCGATAAGTTATAACTGAGAATTTTCAGCACTGTTGAGTTGGGAAGGTAAATTCCTAGTGTACGGTGCCCCGTTGTCGCCAAGTCCAAAAATTGGCGCCAAGGCAAAAATGACGTTTTTTTTTGTCGCCAAATCACAATGGCGTTTTGGTTTGGTTAACTAACGTCGCACTAGAGCTGCACAGTGGGCTAGTGGCGACGGTTCGGAGCCTATCTCGAAGCAAAGACCCGGGAACGATGCCTCGTATTTTTGAACCATGGTCAGATGACGCAAAACGGCGGACATTGCGTTGGTCCGGGCAGTCGATCATGATGCTTACAGGCGATCCTTCGGGCAGTTGCTTGGGGCATTTTGATGGCATTCTTAAGTATCGCCCAATCATTTGTCGCCAAATCCTATTTGGCGAGGGCACCGGACACTAGGAATTAACCGTTGGGAATTTCGAATAGTTAAGTTGGAAAATTTCTTGTTTTAACCCCCCAAAATATTTTTTGTGTGACGACTCTGTCGGTCCTTCTTGTTCCAAGCCCCAGGATATATGTGTATTTGAAAGTGTATGATGTCAGTTGGTTGGTGCAATGAGAAGACCCAATTTCTTTACCATTCTCATCTTGGAAAAGTTGAGCAGTCCTTCGTCTGTGAAGTTTGGCGTGCCCTCCTCGATGAACGAGAGATCAGTGAGGTACATGCCCAGGTAAGGGATGCAAGGGGGATCGCACCTGGAAAGAAAACAAGGTTCTGACATCTGTTCAACTACTTCATGAGTAGTGTTGAAAATAGGCACTCAAAAGTAAGTAAAACGTACCCATTTTTGAGTACATTTTATGCTTGTCATAGCTCCGAAAGCATAAGTTTCATTTTCGGAAAATACATGTACCAAAAAATGAGTACAATGAGTGAAAATTAATAAAAAATAGTAGTTGCTTGCATTCATAAGTTGCCTTCATAAATCACTTTCAATAAATATCATCAATTACAAGCAAGACTTATCGGGAATCAAACTCAGATCTTTAGACCCCTCAATCAAAAGCCTTATCCGTTAAATCACCAAGGCGACTTTCAAAAGTTATTAACAGAAGAAATGTTAAAAAGGTGTGTTAAAGAATGGAAAGTAAGATAATTGAGTTGTAATAACTCAGTTTCCATTTCAGCAATCGACATCAAATAATGTGGAAAACCATAATCTGAACAACTATTTTAAGTTTGGCAGGTCGCTTTGTTAAGTTGGCTTGAATAGAAGCTAAGATAAGCAATATTAAATCACACTGTTCATTTTTGAGAAAGTACGGTTGCTTAATTTTCCGTACGTCATCGCTCATTTACGAACGAACAAAAACGAGTATGTCCAGGTACTCTTTTTTAAGTACCTTTTTTTACAGTGTCCATGGGGTGATCATTTTTGTCATGTCCTCCAAGGAGACACTTCACGGCATTCTTCATGTCACAAATTAATGTCAAAGTTAGTGTTGAACTAGTGTGCCATTCATCTAAACTGCCTAACAGTTCCTTTCCGATAGCAATAATTTTTTATCTAGCCTATGGCACAATTTTGATAAAGAAGTATGCGGCCTTCGGCACCTTCACTTAGAAGAAGTAAGTGGTCATCGGTTACATCCCATATTACAGTAAATACACTGTTAAAAATTTCAGTTCAACGATGTATAATGTCTTGGTGCAAAACAGAGGTCTACACCATATTCTTTTTCAATTTAAAAGAATTGCACCAAAAATCCTTTATAAAAAAATAACGGAGGTTTAACCGATAATTGGTTCAATCTCTTTAACCGCATCCGACATTTTCGCTGTCGCTACATCAACAAGTACCTCCTAGAAAACAACGACGAACATGGGTCTCCGTGGCCCAGTGGATAAAGGCGTTCATCTATGAATCAGAGAATTCCTAGATCGAACCCGATCGGTGACAAGTCGTCATTTGCGATTGGAGGATTGCCAACTTCGCTATAAAATTACTACTACTACAATACTAAGAAAACTCGAAGTTTGAATTTTATGCAACGTTATGAGTTTTGGTGCAACGTTTCACCACTAAACCATCCGTGGTAGCACCGTAAAATGGTGAAACTAATCACCAAAGCTGTTGGTTGCAGCTAAATGGGTACCAAAGATTGGTGCAACGTCGTAATAATTTTTAACAGTGTATTGATTCAGGTCTACTGCAGGACACTGATCTCTAAGTGTTACTTCTGGATTGAGCAAGGCAGTTTGTCGACTTGAAGCCAATGGGGGATTAAAGCACTGTACAACACTTCCATTTCTACTTCTATATTTCGTATGTTCATGCATGACATATGTTGAACTGTAGTGCTTTTGACTGTTTTTTTCCCCCTTCGAAGCCCATTTCGAATGCCAATTCTTTGAAATCCATTTTAAACAATAATAAGTGAACAAATATTAAAAAAAAATAACTGAGGGCGGGTTTATGAAATAGACGATTCGTTTGCCGTTAACACGTGTCTGCACTCCGGTGTAAACTAGAATATCTTTTAACGAATATTTATTTTAAAATGAGAAGCGCTAATTATCTCACTGCATCATAACCTGCATATGAAATATGAGGTAACTGACAAAAAGTATTAGTTTCTTCTAAATGTATTCAGATTTAGAGCTCACCTGTGGAGGGCGTCCCGCATGTTGCGAAACCTTCCGTCCGCTGAAACCAGATTCTGAAGCTTGTCAATGCTCTGCTTGGTCTAGAAGAAACAGGATTCCATAATAAGGAAAATGCAGTTTTCTACAATGTTAAAATTTGGGAAAGGATGGTAATAAGATAGATGAAGGGTATTAAGAGACAATGATTTTACAATTAGGGTGTTAAAATTTAAACATAAAAATAGAAGCAAACTAATTATACTACATATAGATCAAGTAATGCAAATAAAAATTTTTTGAAAATAATTTTTAATTTTTTTGTACACTCAAATTTTTTGAAATTGGTAAGTTAAAACAATTAATTAATTAAAAAGCACTAATTAAGAATTCAGAATCTACCAAAGTATTTACAATTACAACTATCTGATTGCGTGAATTAATAGAAGTTTTGGAAAAAAAATACAAATAGAATTAACTTAGTAAATTCATTTTTAAATTTTTAACATTTGCTTTGTATATGAAAAAAAGAGAATTTCCCGGAGAAGTGACGAATCGTACTTTTGTGCCATGAATATTAAATTTTTTATTAAATGCTTTTAAAGAACAATTAGTTTTCAAGCAGTATTCTAAACGAGCCGTTTGTAGTGCTGCCATCTATGGGAAGAAGTGTGTGTGGGGGGGGGGGGAGAGTTATTCACGCGATAATTATCGCACGGTAATGCTAGTTAGCATATAATAAATTAATAACAACAAGTTGCGGAGGGTACGAATCAAGAATAAATACTGTGGAATGACTATTATAAGTCTTTCTGAAGCCCTCTTGAAATGCGGGCTCTGGACAAGTGCCCCGAATCCCTTGTCGTCAATAATCGGTATCTGGATTGGGTAAACAGAAAGAAAGGTTTTTTGCACCCACCGTCTTGGATACCTTCTCCCATGTCTTCTTGAGCCGGAAGACAGAAGAGTTCATGAAGGCGGCGCATATCTGCAGGACTCCGTTGAAATTGTGCAGACATCGGCATATGTCGGCCACCGCGGCCCACTTCTCGATGATGGACACGCGCGCAGACATCATTGTCGCCCGCACAATCTCCGAGACCACCAGGCGGCTCACCTGCACAAGAGACACATTGGAAAATGTATTGTTTTCACAAGTGCAAACTATTGCTCATTGTCGCCATTTTCAGAAATAATTTCAAGTCTTGCAGTCCAATTGTTTTATCAAGAGCAATATTCGACACTCGCCTATTTATAAAGTGGGTTAATCTGTGTTACAGGGTCACCCTGATTTTTCGCCGAATTTGGCAACCCGGCGACAAACACTGATTTTGGCAACCTTACCGGAAGGGAGTTCTTTGATTGGCAACAAAACCAATTTTTGTGGTAACGTGGTAGCGTTGTGAATATAGGATTTTCAAAAAAGTCGCCAGGGCGACCCAATAAGACAGATTAATCCAAAAGTGTTGTTACTATTTAAAATGATTCAACTATCTTCAGCAAATCCCATTATTATTTATTGCGTTTGAATGCTCATTTCAACCAAGTACGCATGCTTCTAAAAACGTTCTTTTACAATAATTATTATGTAATATAACATTAGATTTAAAACTCTAGATTCAAAACTTTCCAATTCGTGATGCCATTTTACTAATAATACTTATCACCTGTCACGTGTATAATAAATCATGAGCACAACCCTTCATGTTATCAAGGTTAAGCCAGGGCCACACTGGTGTCCAGCTTCTATTATACTCAATTTCATTTCATCGCCAAAAGACAATGGATCAAAAACCTTACTTAAAATTTTAAGCCTATGCAATAGTACTTAATTTGTTTTAATACCTTACAAATAAATTCATTTCTTTGTTGCGTAATTTTACTATGCTTCTTGAGACCCAAACCCCGTATGGAGTCAAAGGGTTACCAATACCATCAACGGGGGTTACTTTACTCCTTGCAGGGTTACTTTTCTCCACCTGCTGAAAAAAATTTAACATTTGGAAAAAGGTGGAACATTCCGTGAAAGTAATCAATATTATATTTTTCTGTGAGGGATGGCAACCCTTCTATCCAATGGCATGACTTTCTTTTCACTCACTTTCTATTAGTGAAAATTACATTTAGAAGCGATGTTGTGTCGGTATAACACGTGTTTTCTTCCAGCTAAAAAAGTTGCATATTTTACTTTTACTACGTGTATCCTGAATTAGGTAAATGAACAATTGTGTTCTGGGCCCGATTAACGTATTGAAGCAGGGAAAGCCCGACATTAAATAGGGCCCCAATACTTTCAAATAGACACTGGATCATCAAATCAAGCGCTTAATGCACTAAAATCCTTGCCCCTAATGGGATTAAAATGAAACACATTTGAAACAATATAATAAAATATATTAATAAGTAACGAGCATTTCTAATATTCTATATGTGTTGATTTTTTTTCCAATATTCGAACAAATTTAACACAAGCAACAAGTTTTTTTTTACTAAAGTTTGTAATACGATTTTTTAAAGTACAATTAGTATCAAATTATGTTAGGGGATTACTAATATTTATATAAAATGTATGATTTGGGGGCCCCTTAAAAATGTAAGCCTGGGCTTCACGGGCCTATTTCGTAATCCGGCCCTGATTGTGTTATATAACATTCCATTTGAAACTGTACTAATGGGTTTTTTGATCTTTTGCTTCCAACTCAGGTTACAAAACATTTTGCTCACCAACCTCATACCAATCCAATTTAATTTTACTGCACCAGTTAAAGCCAAGTTAACCTACATGATACATTAGAATCTTCAGTTATCACAGCATATATTGATACCAATTTTAGTTGCAGTACATGGTACTCAAACACGTTACTAAAGTTAGAAAATGTAAAATAATGGAGTAACATATCCCCTGTCGACAGTATTTAAAAAAAAAATGAAAAAAGTGCTACTCTAGCGTAGTCGATAGCGTGTGGGGCTACGGATTTGAGTCCCGCTGCTGAAATTTTTTAATGTATATGTTTTAACGAGCTGTGAACGAGCTTTTAACGAGCTACCCAGCAACTTGGGGTCAAACAGGTAGTTTTAGATAAATAATAAATACGTTTAGATGTGGATATTTTATTTAAAAAAAGTAAAATGAGTACTCACATCGTTGAACCGGCGCGTCATAAGTAATATGTTCGGCGCCTTGGTTGCTTTTTCTGGTTTCATCCAGGCTTGTCCTAGAAACTCCCTGAAAATAGATTTTAATAAATGTGTATAAAAATTCTGATTAGAAAATTCCGGAACAGAGCAGCAAATATGAAGGTATAAATAGGTGGCGTTTATTTTTATTCTATTTAAAGTACATGTTGCGATAATGCGCATGCATAACTATTATAAGTTCAAGTTAGGTTTAATTAATTAACATTTTCAATTGTGTTTAGAATGGCTCCATAAGGGTAGATTTCAAACGGTTTGAAGTCTAAAATTGTTTTATTTTAGTAAGAAATTTTTGACCAATCTAGTAACTTTTGTGGTCGCTCAATAAGCTTTCTTGTATATAACGAAACAATCATAAAAATATATTTTATTTATCCTGTTTCATTTAAAGGAAAACCAAAATATGGTATAATAATTGTAGATAAAACTCGGCTTAACTACATATATCAATCTAAAATTATTATTTTATTATGTTATTTGTATTTTAAAAAATGATTTTTTCCCAATATATTTAAGAAATTAAAAAAATATTTCTTTAGTATAAATTGAAAAAAATATATTCAATTCAAATGCCTTTTTTTAATTAAAATAATAAGTTCCTTAATAAATTGTGAAAAATTATTAACACATCTATTCTGAAAGTGCTTTTATTAAAATTTTTCATTTGTAATGAACTTTTTTGACACTATCAAAAAAATGTTTTTAAAATGAAGTATAAATGAATGTATATTATTTACTTATTAATTACCCGTATACTTTTAAAAATGTTTGATGTCGTACATGAATAATACAGCCTTTTTTTGTAATTGATAAATTAACTGCGATTTTCATATATTCGGAGATAGATGCATTTATTAAAATACAAACTATTTAAAGAGCATTTAAAAATAGGATAAAAATAATCATAAGCTTTTAATTAATATATATCCTGATCTCAAGCGCTTAAAGATGTGATTATTTACAAGTTGTATAATGCATATTTGAAAGTATGTAATAAAAAACACTTTGTAGAATGCTGTTCACTCTAGAAATAAAAAGGTACAGGGCGCTTTTGGCAGGTAAAGGACACTTGTTTTTGAAAGGGAACTTCCAAAAAAATTTGGGGTGGGCGAATCCATAACACATTGGGATGCCCTTTGCTTGAAATTACAGCATATTCATCGCGAATGCGCAACTAGAGTAGTTAAAAATAAGTTTTTTTCTTGTGTCTTAATTAATTTAATTCCGATTTACACTTAAAACCTTAAGATCAATGCTTCGTTTTAAAGACAGTTAGGACAGCAAAGAAGTTTGTGCTTGATTAATAAAAGCTATTGAGCAAGAATACTTGTACTTCACTGAAAAGGCCAAAAGAAGGCGGCATTTTCCACAAAAAGGCACGAGGGCGCTATCAAGATTTAAAAAGGGCGGGCAGGGCGGACCGCTCTTCAAAAAACGCCTAGAGTGAACACTGTTGAATGAATATTTTAAAATACAAATACAACGTTAAAATACGCAATAAAAATCCATCAAATCTGGACATGTTTCGAGAGATACATCTCCCTTCATGAGCAGAAAAGGAAAAGTCTGTGTGTATTAGAATAGGAATACACCCATAATTGAAAGCGTTGCCAAAGAACAATGAAAAAAACTATCTCAACCGGTTGGAGTTCACTATTGTGTAAACAAGCGGGAAATACTGGGAGCGCAAATGTTTCATTGACAATCGAATCAATATTGCTAAAAATATAAAACGCTTCCAGGAAATCAAGTTCAACTGGAGATTTGGGTTTGCAAATTATATATGGGTTAGAAAAATTAAATATATGACCATGTTCCCAAAAGTGCTTGGCAATGGAGGACTTTTTTATTTCTTGTTTAACAGTATGTGCTTGTTGCTCCTTAATACGAAATTTTAATGCTCTCTTTGTTTGACCGATATGTTACATACCACATTGACATGAAATACTGTATATGCCCCAGTTATTACAAGCCCATTAATTTTAGCCTTATTGATTCGATTGTCAATGAAACATTTGCGGTGTCAGTATTTCCCGCTTGTTGACACACAATAGTTAACTCCAACCGATTAAAATAGTTTTTGTTTTTTGGCAACACTTTTAATTCTGGGTTTATTTATATTTTATTACACATAGACTTTTCATTTTCTGCTGATGAAGGGAGACGTATCTCCCGAAACATGTCCAGATTTGATGGATTTTTATTGCGTATTTTAAGGTTGTATTTGTATTTTTAAATTCTTAACGCAATGACGAAAAGACGAGTTTTTATCTTAGAATGAATATTACTTATTTTTACATTGCAATGGTAACATACTCTCGCCAGCAATGTTATTTCAATGGAAGTACCCTTCACTGTAACGGGTAACAGTGCAGCGTTAATGGATAAAGGCTTACTCACTCGCTACGTATAGAAATAAATATTTTGTGGTCCAAATAGGTCATCCCTTCGGCGATCTCAAGAGCCGAAAGAGACTCGATGTTTTCTTTGCTTGCAGTCTGAAAAATACAAAGAAAACGTGTGTGAAAATTTCATTAAAATATTTTCCTACACAGCTACATTAAATTGTATGGTTTTAACTACCCATTCGCTTCCGGTAGTCTTACTCTAAAACTAACTGTTTACAATTTTGTATTACGTGACCCAGTGGTTTCCATGGTAACCATATGCGTGAATAGAAAACGTAGAGCCGCGATCTGTTGGTGCACAGGAAAAAATTTAGGTTAATTTGAAAATAACAGTTAAATATTCGGTACAGATGTAGTATTGGACATTTGGCGCGCGAGTTTTTTTTTTTGGCGTGTTTTACAGGGGCGATAAATTTATAGTATGGCAACCCCACCTGATTTTGTTGGTATACTCCAATGCTTTGGCGACTTTCAATCTGGCAACCCTATGACGTCATCGCGCTTCCCGGAACTATGTTTAACGGCAATTTTTCGTCGCCAAAATAAAAAAAAACGCGCCAAATGTCCTATGCTACATCTGTTTCAAATATTCAAGGGTCTCTTCAGATCACAAAGAATTGTGCGCAGATATAAGTTGTTTTTCCTATTGTGATTTTTCTTAAAAACTGTCAGTATTTTATAATTTTATTTTTATCTAATAAAGTTAATATTTTTGGATTAAGTTAGCCTGATGGTTCAAAATGGAACTTGGATGGTTCAAAGATTGCTCCATTGATTCTTTATGGTTTATTTTAAATTTCTAAAGGAGTGATCCGAAATTCCGTAAAAGAACCCTGCAAAAAATTGTACTTAAAAATGAGTACTTGAACCTACTAATTTTCTTTGAGTACAATTGCATCGTAAATAAGCGATGACGTATTCAAATTTAAGTAAGAGTACTTTCTCAAAAATGAGCTGTGTGATTTAATACTGCTAATATATGCTTCTGTTGAAGCCACCTTAACAAAGCGACCTGAGAAATTTAAAATATCTGTTCAGAAGATGTTTTTTTTCTTCAAATTATTTTATATCGATTTCTTGAATGGAAACTGAGTTATTACAACTTAATTATTTTACTTCCCATTCTTTTGGCACACTTATTTAACATTTCTTCTGTTTATAACTTCTAACGCCTCCCTGGGAGTACAGCAGTTAAGGCACTGAACTGTGATTCTTGTGGGCCTGGGTTACATTACCGGTAAGTCTTAGTTGTAATTGTCGATATTTATTGAAAGTGATTTATTAAAGCGGCCTATGTAGGCCAGCAACTGTTCTCTTTATTCATTTTCACCCATTGTACTCATTTTTAAGTACATGTCTTTTTCAAAATTGAAACTTATTTATTCGAAGTCATGATAAGCATCGAATGAATTCAAAAATGAGTACAGTTTACTTATTTTTGAATACCTATTTTTAAAAGAGTGGTTTTGAATTTGAGATCGGATGTTCTTGTTTCAAGCCAAAGTAATAATACCAATCATGTACCTGAGAGTGAGTACATGTACACATTTTTGAGTACATGTCTTTTTCAAATTTGAAACTTATGTATTCTGAGCTATGATATTCATCGAATATACTCAAAAATGAGAACATTTTACTTATTTTTGAGTACCAATTTTTAACAGTGAAGTAGGTGTCATATTTATATGACTAGAAAACGCAATTTAAAATAACAAATATTTATTTTACTACATATGAAAAAATAAAAAATTGGCGCTGAATTGTTCAAAATGAGTTCATACCATGGGTTGTGCCAGTAGTAGGTCCAGATCAACCATCTGCTTCTCCTGGTCCTGCTTGGAGATCATCTGGAGCAGCTGCGAAGCGGCTTTGGTCTCGGCCGGCAGCAGAGTGTTGTTGTGCACGAGCTCCTCGAGGAAATCGGTGGTCAGCTGGAGAAGCTTCGGATCATTGTCGAAATCCTGAGAGAGAAAAAATATAAGTTGAGTCTTAACCATTTGGATTCGAATAGAGACTCTCCGTTACTAAAATAACGACCTATTCTTTTGTTCTCTATTCGAGAAATTCAATGAGAACTAAATGTTCTTAACATAAAAAACGCCTTTCTTTCGTTAGCTTGTTCTTTATCGAACTCCATTTAATGGTTCCTTTCCGAACTCCATTATGGCAACGTTTGGGCGCCGCTCAGGCGACAACATAACGACTCTTTCTTTTGGTTCCCTGTTCTTTAAAATAAACGAGAAAAGCATGATTTTGTGAAAAAACATCGTTTTTTTTTGTCAACTCGTTCTCCTGCAGTTAAAAAACAAATTATTATTTTTTCCATCGATGAGCAAAAACAAATTCTAAGAAAAAGAACAGAAAGAGAAATAGCTATTCCTTAGAAAGAACGCAAATGTCAAAGATGTTCTCGGAGTGGAAAGGGTTAAGTTACCAAAATAACGACACATTATTTTTTTTCTGTTCTTCAAAATGAAAGAGAACAACATATTCTTGAGTTTAAAAAGTTATGCTCTCACAAACTTTAATAGAATTTATTTTTGTGATAAAGAATTACTAAGTATATGTATGTTGGTGACACAAAACTGTCTTCAGATTGAAGTTCCCCTCAGACTGCTAAGATCTGCTAAGGGCGGTCCTGGATAGAACATACAAATCCACATTTGTTTATTCTTGAAACTGAATGTAACGGAATTTTGAAAAGAAAACCGATTAAAGATGATTAATAGAATCCTATAACTTGAGGACGTTCACTCTGTTCACCAAACTGCTGTGGAAAAAAAATATGGTAAAAAGTTTTAGGATATCAATCTCAGTTTTTTAAGGGTTAAAATCCAAGGCTGAAATCAGTGGCTTGGAACAAGAACGACCAATGTTGGTTTTGTACATTGGTTGTTCTTGTTCCAAGCCAAAGTAATAGAACCAATCACGTACTTGAGAGTGTTTGGATACCCAATGACGCAACACGTTGAGGACTCTCATTGTGGCCGCTGTTGTAATCATGGATTCCCGTTTGGCTTTGGCATTGGGAATTTTCAAATCCGCACCCACTGAAAAAACACACCAAGAAATATATTATCTGTATTTGAATGAAGAAATTACTTTTAAAATAAAATTTACTATACTGTTAAATATTTGTTTTGCATATCATTAGGTACAGCAGTGTTGCCAAATATCCCATCTGTCGCGAATCCTGCTATTTATTCTTGCTTCATGTCATTTTATAATAAGGAATATTTAAAAAAAATTAGTTCTAAAATAATTATGAGCAATTCGTAACCATTTCGGGTACATTTGCAAAATTAAAAAAAAAAAATTTTTAGAATATTGTGTTCACCGATTGCTTCAAAATATTAGCATTTAAAAGAAAAAAATCCTTAGTGTTTCTTATCTTTAAGGTACACATATAAGCAATTTCCAGAATATTTATTTTTATATTAGTTGCATTCTACACGTAAGTGATAAACACGCTCGAACTCCTGTAGATTACTCTGCGCGGTTTGCATGCTCCAATCACAGACCCTTGATCCTCCAACAAGCCTTAGCCCAATCTACATGAACGAGATAAACGCGGTCTTGCAGATGGCTCTGTCATTAGAGCATACAAACCACGTGGTTTCTATCCACCAATCACCTCTGGAAGCTCGTGCGCGTTTACCATGTCCGTGTAGAATGGACCTTAAAGTGACATGAAAATAATATTTTTATAGAACAATCAATAAATATTAGCAATTTTTATTATTGAATAAAATTTAATCTAAAAATGTTTTCTTTTTCAACAGAATGATTTTAAAAGAGAGTTGATACATTTGACCACGTACCGATGTTCGCCACTGTTTGAAGAAGTTAGGGATACGATGGTATTAAGTAATTTTTTAAAAAAAGTTTTGGTGTTATATTATACGGAGTATTAGGTTAAGTAATCTTTCCGCAAAGTGCGTGCATTATTTGAAGAAGTGTACCGCTGTATCTCGTATGTCCGTCCAAGCTAGTTAAATCCAAGTATGAGGCATTCAATATAACTTCAAAACTATTATTTCTATGCCTTAGTGCAGTGGTTCTCAACCTTTTTTCTCTCATGTACACCCCTTGATAAAACTTTACATTTACTGACATCTGAATGGCCATACCCTGAATCTAACTGCTTTGAGGAAAGATTGTTAACGATCCTTTCGTGAGACAGTTACACGCCTCTTATTGTAAGGTAAGTCAACCTTTCACAAAGGTTTAAGAACTCTCCCCCCCCCCCATCTCACGAAAACAATTTTTGGAATTAGCCCACAGCCACTGCAACTTTTCTGTTACGGAGCCCATATGTAAAGGTTAACAGACCTGTGTAGTGCACAGGTCTGTTAACCTTTTCCTACAGTGTGTACTACGGCATAGATCTAAAACTTACTCTACAAATACATTCATATAAAATATCAGGCTATACTGCATGATATATCATATATAGATGTATATCTTCTATATATAGAGGTATTGTACCATCTCAAGAACTCTATCTTACCATCTTCAAGGATTATCTCTATTTAGTGATACTGGGTGGAGCCACCAGCTTGATGTTTTAGGCATTAACATTTTTTTTCCAACTTCTGTGAAAACTAAAAGAAGATCAGAGACCTTTTTGACACTGAGCTGGAATGACGTGATTGTCGTTTAGAAGGGAATAGTCACCAGGAGTCCTTTCTGTTTTTCTTTTGTTTTATTTGTAAATAATCTGTAACTTAAATATTATGTTTTTTTTTAAATCGAAAAATTTAACTTTAATTAAATATTTTAAAATTTAATTTTGAGTCTCTCATTCCTGGGACAGAAGTTTTGGTTTGGTATGCGTATAGCGTGAATTGCAGTCAACACAGGAACTCCAGTCTTTATCGACAGGTGTGTGACACTGAACTCTAACTGTAACTGCTGGAAGGCTCAAACTTTGTTTCCTCTACGGGCGTGTTGAAACCAATTGAAAGCTGCCATACGGTGCCCCAACATTTTTTTAAAAATGATTTAGTGGTGTTTTTTATTACCAAAGCATTGTAGAAGTATTAAATATATATAAATATTATATTTTCTTCTTATAGAATCAATTTTTATATTGCCAAACAGATAGTTTTTGCTCTTGCTTTTTAACTACTTCTACTTTGACTTGCAAAGGACTTCCTATTTTAATAGCAGATTACATTTAAAATGGGTTTAAAAAGAAAATAAAAAAAACTTACCCAAAAATAATATATGTCGGCGTATTTTAACATGAAAATTATACGAAATATTGCGGTATCAAGAAAAGTGTGCCCCATCATGGCGGCCTCCATATCGGCTTCAAGTCAACAAAATGCCTTGCCCTATCCAGAAGTTACAGTTAGAGATCAGTGGTGTGTGAAGGCGATGTTACCGTATATCGTGGTAGTATATATAGGTATATCGTGTTTGTTTACCTGCACTAGGGAGGCGACTGCCCGCTCTCGATTGCGGTTGGGAGATGAGTGGCTCTGGTGGATTGCTGGAGCCCGCTGTCGCAACTGCGAAGGCAGCCGCTGCGGATGCAGTGCTCGACCTGCAAATGCAACCAACCTCAATCAGATGCGATCAGGGGGGAGAAAATGGACGCAACCGGCCGCTTGGGGGGGGCCGGACTACGAAGGGCGCCCAATGTGAGTGTAATAGGTTAATTTGAGGAAACGAGAGAAATTTGCGATATATATTTCATAATTTCATTATTATATGAAATATTTTTACATTTTTTAGACGGTAAATCGATGGCTGATAAGTACGAAATTATTTAGTTTCGGGTTTTTCAAAATGATTTTGCTTCTGGCCATCGAAATAATTGACATCTTAGTTTCTTAACTATTCAAAGATGGTAGCAAAAATTGTGTAGAGTAGAACTCCAATTATCCGAACTTCAGTTATCCGGATTAACCAAACCGGTTCGCCAATTATGCAGACGACGCAATTGAGAAAAATAAAGAAATCAGAAAAATCCATATTTTAAAAGTCTTTTTTTATCGGTGAATGATACCGTTTTTAATAGTCATTAAATGAAATTACATAATAATACAAAATTTGTATTTTTACTAAGATACAACCTTTTTTTCGTAAATTATTCATTTATCCGGATATTCGATTATCCGAATGGGATCTGGTCCCAATTGATGCAGGTCATTGGAGTTCTTCTGCATTTATTTTACAAGCTTTTTTAAAGCATTCACAAATAAAATATTTATCAAGGTTGTCTGATTGCCTACAAAATGCTACTTTGTGCTATAGAGAGATAGAGCTTTCAAACGAGAAGCCCAATTCTAAAACAGCTCTCGTACATTTTGGAGAACAAGCATATCACATATTTAAATCACGTTTACTTGTTCATTAAATTTTATTTAAAAATATCTTGTATTAAGCAAAGTATGTTGTTTAACATGTAAAACTATATACCTTAGTTGCTTAATTTCAGGTCTAGGAATAAATAAAAGTGATGGGCTTGTCCTCCAAAGTAGACTATAGACGTTTTGAAACTGGGCGACTCATATACAGTATGTTTCTTATTAATTAGCGATTGGATAACGCCTTCCAAAACCGGTATCAATGAACTAAGAAACGAGCCAACCAATTGTTTTTACTTTACAAATAATACATAAACGTACTCGGTTTCTTTGCATCAATTCAATTGCATCGTAAATGAGCAATGACATACTCAAATTTAAGTCATCGAACTAACGTAAAAATGAGCAGTGTGATTTAATATTGCTAATATCAGCTTCTGTTCAACCCATATTAATAAAGCGACCTGCAAACTTAAAATATTTGTTCAGAAGATGTTAGTTTTCAACATTATTTGATATCGATTGCTTAAATGGAAACTGAATGATTACAATTAAATAATCTTACTTCCCGATCTTTTGGCATACCTTTTTAACACTACTCCTGTTTATAACTTCTTCACGTCTCCCTGGTAGCTTAATAGTTAAGAAGTACTTAAAGTTAAAGACTCTAGACAGCGATGCCTGCAGGTGTGGGTTCAATTCCCGATAAGTAATGGTTGTAATTGTCGATATTTATTGAAAGTGATTAATGAAGGCAGCCTAAGTAGGTTAGTATCTGCTCTTTTTATAAATTTTTACCCATTGAATTCATTTTTAAGTACATGTCTTTTTCAAAATTGAAATTTATGTATTTGGAGCCATGATATGCATCGAATGCATTCTAAATTAGTATATTTTACTTATTTTTGAATACATATTTTTAACAGTAACGTCACGGAGGCCATTTATCCAGAGCTACACTTTGCTGATTTGTTATATACTGATTTGTGATACGTGATACGTGTTGTGTTGTTTACCTTCTGGTAGATGCCCTGGACGACGTGACCACTACCCCAGCCTTGCTGCTGTGCTGCGGCGAGTCGGGGTACTGGAAGCTGCTACGTGGAGTCGACAGGATGGTCGACTCCGTCTGAATGCTGCTGCGAGGTGTGGTGGAGTGACTAGTGCTGCCCTCTGTGTCACTACTGCCCCGTTTGCTGCCCGCTGGAAGAAAAGAACTGTGTAAACCGGTGGTTCTTGAAAGGTGGTCTGGGGATTCCCGGGGAGTCGATGTTAGGGTTCCGTGTGGATTACTTAGAAAAACGCTTGAAATACACTGATAAAGTTATTGAATTGTTAGAGAAAATTCAAAACACTGGGCTACTAAAATGGTCCAAGGGTTTTTGGGCATGAATTAGGAAGATAGATTAAGAAATTTGAATATGTATACTCTGGAAGAGAGAAGGGTTAGGGGATATTTTTGTTTCAACTGTTTAAATTTATCAAACAAGGGGATGCGGAAGGCTTAGATTTCAATATGAGTGATGGAACGAGAAGTCATGGGTTTTAATTAAACAAATCCCATATTAAACAGGAAGGCAGAAAACACTATTTCTATAATAGGGTAATAGATAAATGGAACAACTTGCCAGTGAATATTGTTAATTGTAAAGGAGTAACGGATTTTAAGAAGAAGTTAGATATGCATTGGGGGATAGCTAGGAGGCACTAGATGGACCAACCTTGTTGGGCCTTGAGCCTGTTCTTGGTCGTCAATATTTGTATTTCTATTTATACCCGAATAAATTTTCCAAATTACCAGACTAAATTCGATGGAGGTGAAGGACAATAATGTCGATACACCGTAAGGTTAATTTTTATATTTCCAATTTCCTGCTACAACAACATACAAGCTTGTATCTTACCGCCTTTGACTTTCAGATAAGCCATTACATTCGGCACGGACTGGCTCGGGTGAATGGACACACACTCCGCTCTCGCAACTGCCGTCGTCAGGACACTTGCCGAAGGCCTTCTCTCCTCGGCCGGGTGCTCTGGAATCGTCGATGTCCCAGCTGCCAGCGCGGCTGCCAGCTGCGGATGCTGCTTGAACTGCCGCTGGAGCATGGCTGCGGCTTGTTGCTGGAGTTCTTGCTGCTGTTTCTCGGGGAGGACTCTCGGTGTGGGGATGCCACTGAAAGGGGGCGTAGGGGGCGTCAGTGGCGTCGTGTCTTCTGAAGAGTCTTGAGGGGTGGAGAGGGGGGACTCGTCTGGAAGTGCGATGGGGGCCATCATCTCTGCGGGGTAGGTGGTGGGAATTTGCTGCGGGGCTGTTTTCCTGGGAATGAAAAGGAAACAATTTTATTGGATGGTATTTTGCTACCATTTTTTTTAATGTAGTTAAAGATAAGTATATTGTTGCTCAATGACTACTTGCTCGGACTGGGCGAGTCAAATCTATCAAAATTTCTACAAGTGATACCAAAGTTAAATCTGTTCTCAGATAGCTTCTTTAACTGATTTTAGTAAGATAATTGATAAAAATTAAATATGAGGGATGTTTTATTTCTTGCTATGGTACAGACTCAGATATGTTTTCGTGTGTATAGTAGAACATTATCAATATAAGTTATAAGTGTGCATCATAAACGTACCTTTTATAGTTTTAAGTGTGCATCATAAACGTTTCTTTTTTAATGTAGTTAAAAATAAGTATATTGTTGCTCAATGACTACTTGCTCGGACTGGGCTTGGGTTAGTCAGATCTATCAAAATTTCTACACGTGATACCAGAGTTGAATCTGTTCTCAGATAGCTTCTTTAACTGCTTTTAGTATGATAATTGATAAAAATTAAGTATGAGGGATGTTTTATTTCTTGGTATGGTACAGACTCAGATGTGTCTTCGTGTGTATAGTAGTACATTATCAATATAAGTTATAAGTGTGCATTATAAACGTACCTTGACGTGTAGTACTTACTAGGATTGGATTTGATGCAGTAAGATCTGCTCAAACTGCTTACCATTCGGTTAGCTTTCAATGTTTGCGTGAAAGACTAGTGTAAATCAAGCGGTTAGTATTAAATGTGTAAGATGCTAAAAACTAGTATTAAAGGGTTAAACCTGAAGTTAAAGTGACCCCTAAACCAACTTGGACTACCCACTCAGGCTGGGCTTGAGTGGGCCAGATTCATCAAGTCTGGTAAACAGTGGTGTATTAAAAATTATACTAAGACTTTTAATAGATAGGAGAATTTTATTAATTGGGTATTAGGGACGTATAGATTCCTATTCTAAAAATCTGAAAAGGCATTAACGTATTTTAAGTGACTTAGAAATTGATATTACCTTCTTCGGATACTGCCCATCAGATATACCAGTTTTCATTTAAGGTCTTTGACAGATTTTAGTAAGATAATTGATGTAATGGAGTATGTGGGACGTATAGTTTCCTCTTCTGCTTCAGAGATTCGTTACTGTTTTCGAGTCGGTTACTTTTGAATGTTGTAAAGTTTAAATGTATCATGAATCATAAACTGCCTGCCCGGACTGGGCTTGAGACAGTCAGATTTATTAAACCTACTCACAAGTGATACCTCTGTTCAATCTTTATCAGTTAGTTTCTTTAAAATATTCCAGTAAAGGAATTAATATTATTGGGGTAAGAGGAACGTACAGTATTCTGTTCGGGTTCCCAATCAGAAATGGCTTATTATAATCCTATATTATTATTATTATAAGTGTGACTGGACATTCTGCAGTCAAAGCTACCATACTTCTTACCAGTTGGTTCCATTTCAGTGTTGACGATGGGGCTAATGTAAGATGTACTGGCAAGATAGAAAAGTGCAAAAGTTAATGGGTCAACTTACAGGTTTCAAAGGTTAGAGCAATGATTCCCAAAAGGTGGTTCGCGGGTCAATGTTAGAGGGTTCGCGGGACCACAAAGAAAAATGGTTAAAATTATTGCCTAATTAAGTTTGCATTAGTTCTAAATGTACAAGTGAGAAACTAAAAGTAATCAAACTTCTGATTGTTATGGTACCTTTTCTATGTATTTGTTGGGTGTATTCATACTCTAAGTAAAAGCAGTGTAAAATTAAAAGAAATTATAAAATTGATTTCAGAACTATTCCTACCTTTCATTTTCATGCTTTAACAAAATTGATATGTACACATGACCAGTAGGAGGAGAGATTCATGAGCATGTGTGATAAAGGGGATCCCCTATTTTAGTTTAAGCAACACTGTTAAAAATTTAAGTTCAACGATGTAACATATCTTAGTGCAAAACAAAGGTATGCCGCAAATTACACCATATTATGGTGGAATCTAAGTTGAATAAAAAATCGGTTATCGGAAAAAAGCGGAGATTTCAGCTATAATTGGTTCAACCTATTTAACTGCAACAGAAATTTTCGCTGTCGTTACATCAACAAACCGAGGAATCCCCTCCAAGAAAAACAACGACGAACAATGGTCTCCGCGGCTCAGTGGATAAAGGCGTTCAGCTATGAATCAGAGGATTCCTAGTTCGAGCCCGATCGGTGGACTTGACAAAGAAAAATAAAAAGCTGTGATTTTGCGATCGGAGGGTGGCCAGTTATGTCATAAATATACTACTACTACTAATATACTAATAAAACTGGAATTTTGAGTTTTATGCAACGTTGTGAGTTTTGGTACAACGTTTCACCACAAAATGGTATCCGTGGTAGCACCGTAAAATGGTGAAACTAAGCACCAAATGTTGGTTGCAGCTAAATGGGTACCAAATTTTAGTGCAAGGTCGGAATAGTTTTTAACAGTGTAGAGGTCCGTGACTTAATGCTGATTGGGTGCCACTGGATTCGAGTCTAGTGTTAGAGGTGTGACTCGGGCAGCCACAGGATTCGAGTCTAGTGTTAGAGGTGTGACTCGGGCAGCCACTGGATTCGAGTCTAGTGTTAGAGGTGTGACTCGGGCAGCCACTGGATTCGAGTTTAGTGTTAGAAGTGTGACTCGGGCAGCCACTGGATTTGAGTCTAGTGTTAGAGGTGTGACTCGGGCAGCCACTGGATTCGAGTCTAGTGTTAGAGGTGTGACTCGGGCAGCCACTGGATTCGAGTTTAGTGTTAGAGGTGTGACTCGGGCAGCCACTGGATTCGAGTCTAGTGTTAGAGGTGTGACTCGGGCAGCCACAGGATTCGAGTCTAGTGTTAGAGGTGTGACTCGGGCAGCCACTGGATTCGAGCCCAGTGTTAGAGGTGTGACTCGGCCATTACCTGCTCGGGCTGGGCTTCGGGGAGTCCGATGAGCTACCGAGACTGCCCACCAGGGTGATCGTGCTGGCGGTGGTACTGAGGTTGGTGGGCGTGGCCGGGTTGCTCGACTGCTGCGAAGTGAGGGTGTCCGCGGAGTGGGAGGGGGCCACCTTCCCCCCCGGGATCCCGAGCTTGCCGGGGTCGTCGGGCAGGGAGGTGCACATCTCCAGGGCGGCCTTCTCCGATCTGAAACCACACGAGGAACGTAGAGAACAGCAAAAACGTTTGGTGGATATTTGCATTTGTGTTAACATCCAGTTTTTTGAGTTTGAAAATAAAAGGGAATATTTTAGAAATATTAAAAAAATTGCAAAAGAGGCCAGAGGAAAATCCTTTTTTTTTATTTCAATGCTTATCTCATTTTTGACATGTCTGATTTTGAATGAGTGTTCTTCATTAGAGAAAGTTTTGGTTGGTTAGCTGGTTAAATTTAAAGCGTCCTGGGGTAATTTAACGTTTCACCAGAGCTGTATAATATGTTATTGGTGGCAGAAATTCTCATCAAATCTACTTTCGTTATATTTGATAATCGCTTCGTCATTGATTCACGTGATTTTTTACGAAACAATAATCCTCGAATTTGGAATGAAATTCATTTAGTCAGATTCCCCTTCGGCATTTTCTTGGGTCATCAGATCATGTTTAGTTCTTTTACTTATATTGTCAGAATTCAAACGAGTCTTCTTGGCCGAGTGGTCAGAGGTTAGGACACTGGAACACCACGAGAGTTTCGTGGTTCGAGTCAACTCGTGAATTATTACATTATTATTTAAAATACTTCTTATTTTTGACGAAATAAATTTCGTTAAAAAACGGCCAAATTAATTTCTTCAGTTTGCTGAAATATTTAATTGGGGCATATAGCAAGCGTCTGTTTCTTCAAAAATGACGAAAATCTCATGACATATTAGAATGCATGTTTAACAATGCTTTCCTTGGAATAAGTATGTGGATTTAGAAACGGTATAATAAAAAACCGTAAAACCGTAACCGTGGCGTCCAGTTGCTGCACGGTGCACGTTTAGCTTAACTTAGTTTGCACTAAAGATAACTTCTTTATTATAATACAAATGCAACGTTAAAATATGCAATACAAGTCCGTATAATCCGGACATGTTTCGGAAGATACATCACCCTTCATCAGCGGAAAATGTAAAGTCTGTGTGTGATAAAATATAAATAAATCCAGTAATTTAAAGTGTTGCCAAAGAACAAAAACTAAAAAACTATTTCAATAGGTTGGAGTTAACTATTGTGTGCCAACAAGCGGGAAATACTGGGACCGCAAACGTTTCATTGACAATCGAATCAATATTGCTAAAAATATGAAACGCGATTCAACTGGAAATTTAGGTTTGCAAATTAAATGCGAGTTAGAAAAATTAAATATATGACCATGTTCCCAAGAGAGAGGAATATATGACCATGATTCTGATGATGAGGGTGATGTATCTCCCGAAACATGTTCGGATTATACAGACTTTTATTGCGTATTTTAACGTTGCATTTGCATTTTAATATTCTGAACGCAATGTTCTAAAAGACGAATTTTTATCTTATAACTTCTTTAATTTGGTATTTTGGAACAGGGATCTGTCATAATATACAAAATTAAATTCCAACACTTTTTGTTGGATTCGAGAGATGCTGCTAAGGCCCCAGATGCGTGACCTCAAACGATGCGTGGTCGGCAGAGAACCCTCTGCAATTGAGAATGCAAGAGCTACAACAGAGCTTACTGATGCTGCCTTTAATCTTAGATCTATTCCTGTTGATAGGTTCATAGAGATTTTAGTTGAGGAGCTTAAGTGTTTTTTCTTCAGAGGATAATTGCCCTTGAGTTCGCTTAACTTGCCTGTATATTTAGATAATGTTTCATTAACTTAGATTTCTGCATTTAGCAAAAATTTTTACTTTTAGTATACCCTAGAATATTAATTTTAAGTTTGTGGAATTGATATTTAATGATATACCAAATTAATTCGAAAGTCAGTTTATTTTTTCAGTTAGTGTTTTTGCTTTCTTTTCGTCGTCCTTTGGGCTTTTTTTTTTTTTTTTTCTGGTTGATTGGGTTTTCTTGTTGTTTTTCTTCCTGTGCCTTGTCCTGCTGTGATTGGGAGTTTTGCGGTGTTTGGGTTTTGAGCGAATGAGTGGTGTGGATCATGCACCATTCAGATATTTCTTTTCGTTTCTTATATTCAGACTTTAAATCAGATGAAGAGGTTTTAGTCCTTTAAGGACCCAAGGTACCTTGTTCCAAATTATGTTATGGTTATGGTTATGGTGAGCATGTTAATTAACATCGCATAAGAGCTACATAATGGGCTGTTAACATTTCGGGAACTAACCAGAGATCTCCATTGACACATCGTAATGCATCAGTAAGTTGGTCAGTATGAAAGGAGGGTGTTCATGTAAAAGGGTCGGGATGTAGAATAAAACAGGGGCGAACGTATACCTTTTGGGCTCGGGCGAGGGCTGAGTGACGGGTATGTCGGGTGGTGGCGCTGATGTCGGGGGCGGTTCCGGCGTGGGCGGTGGCGGACAAGGAACGTTGATCGGTTCAGGACTGGGAGACTTGGGGAGGTGTTCCCGCATTCTCCTCATAGCCTGCTCCCGGAGTTGCTCCTCTTCGACTGGAAAAACACACACAACATATGCACTTACTTGTGGGACACAATGTTACAATCTTAGATTGGACTACCGGCCTGAGAAGGCACCCCACATAGCACGAATAGGCGTAAGGACATTTGAATACGGGAGATTTAACGTGCACTAGTCCCTACACACGACGGATATTTTTTGGGGGTCGAAAGAAACGGTTCTAATAACCTTTTAATTTCCGGATTACTACTTGGACTTCGGATTACTTACCCGTATACACACTTGCTGGAGATCGGACCCTCGCTCAGCGAATGCTAGTCCGACACCCTCTCGGGATAGTTAGCTCCGAGGATCCATCATTGGTTAGCAACCAGAGGGATGCGAGTTCGAATACGGCTGAGAAAGTCTTGAGAAAAAATGTTAAAATGCAGTGAACTTGTGATCGGTGCGGGTTGCTAAATTCGCTGCGAAGTAATAGTAGGTCATTCGAACTTATTGTCCAATTTCTACGGCGTGTATACGAGATTGGTGCACGTTAAATCTGATTGGGGCCAAAAGTCCTGACGCCTATTGGGGTTGCGTCGGGTGCCAGATCAAGAGTTATCCTCGTCATCTGACCATAGTTAAAAAATACAAGGAATTGTTCCCAGGTTTTTCCTTTGAGATAGGCCCCGAACCGTCACTAATAGCCGAATGTGCTGCCGGCATTGCTGTTTCTTAATTTTAAGACATGAATAAATGCCGAGGACAACATCTGAGCTGGAATCCTACGTAATCTGAATATGCGTGTGAACATTAGAACACGACGGATTTAATGTGAAGCAGTTCTCTATTCACGGCTTATATTTTTTCGAGCAAAGAGGAACGGAACTAACAATCCTTGGATCACGTTCTCACTACATTTTCCGAGAGTATATTCACACTAATAAAAACCATTGATTACGAGCCGAATATTTTACCACTGGGCCACCACTGACCCACCAAGCAGAAGCGTAGATTTGTGTTACTGGAGGGATTAACACTTAGGATACGGGATATAATTGCAGGTTCCTTGAAAAATATCTGAGATTGTTCCACTGCCTTAGAAGAGAGATGTAAGAGGATTTCATTATGCACATTTAAATTAGCTTATTATATTAAAATAGTATAATAATAAAAAAACAGTATATTAAATACTTATTTAAATATTAAATTATTATCGTTCTTTATGGTTAAAAATATTTAATTATTAATATGCATATTATTATGATGTAAATCATAATATGCATATTATTATACATGATTCAAATTATAATTTGCATATTATTATATATATCATAATATTATGCATATAATAATATTATCATAATAATATGCATATTATAATATTATCATAATAATATGCATATTATAATATTATCATAATAATTTGCATATTATAATATTATTATAACAATATGCATATTATCATAATAATATGCATATTATAATATTATCATGATAATATGCATATAATATTATTTCACAATACGAAAAATTTGGATGTACGGTGTGCTTTTGGCCTGCCAATAGCGAAGTATTTGTAAATAAACCTGATAGTGGTAAGCTATTTTAGAAATAACAACAATAGTTCTTTCTGTGACTCTCTCACTACGTTTCTCTTTCTATGAATCTCTTTTTCTGTTTCTTTCTTTGTATCTTTCTCTTTATGTTTCTATACATATGTATATCTCTCTGTATCCCTCTCTCTATGTCTCTCGCTTTATGTCTATGTGTGTATCGCGCTCTCTATGTTTCTCGCTATATGTCTCCTATGTCTCCCTCTCTATATATAATATATATCTTGTATCTATCTCTATATATATATCTAGGTCTCTCTCTCTCAATGTATCTCTCTATCTCTGTCTCTTTGGATAGACGCTAAAACTAGCAGCGAGCAATATCATTAATTATTCAGCAACTAACAAAGCACACCCACTGCGGGGAGATTATTTAATTGCATCCAGCTCATGGCGGCCCGTTTCTCAGATTTCTAAATCACCAAAGAGAAGTTTAAAAATCTCCAAACTCGTATTACCACAATCCTTACAAAATCGCTAAAATGCCGATGATCTGCCAAAGCTGTTAGAATTGCAGTGAGATAATATAAATTTTGTAAAATTTAAAGTTGCCCAGTGAGCGGATTGAGTGTTCCAGTTGCTTGCAACTAAACGATTGAGTTGCACACCCGTTATTTGTCACTGCATGGTTATCCCAAGACTTACATTTCCTGTGGCTGAGCCTCCAGTGCTGATGACTCCTGTGTACGAGTATCTGCTGCGCCTGCTGAATCTGGACTAGGGAAGAGTCCATGTGGTCCCGGGACTCCCCCACGTCTGAGATGGTGCTGACGGTGCTGATGCGGCGGGAGTAGTCGTAGTCCACGTACCCCAGCTCGCCCAGGACTCCCTCTCCAGGTACAACCTCCAAGGCCCTAGACCAATGAAAAGCTTCGTATTAGATTTGAGGGTGTTAAATGTAAGATAAACAATCTTCTATCTACAATAATAGAATAAAGCTGATTGTGTATGAATCGCAAAATGCCTGCTTCCCCTGAGTGTAAAGGCTGAAAATTTATTTAAATAGGTAATATTCATTTTTAAAATGTGGACTTGAAATTAGAATTTGTAAAATTCCAATAAGATTTTTTTAAATGATGTTAACAATTTTAGAAATAATGTTAACAATTTTGGAAATGATGTTAACAATTTTAGAAATTATGTTAACAATTTTAGAAATTATGTTAACAACTTTAGAAATGATGTTAACAATTTTAGAAATGTTGTTAACAATTTTAGAAATTATGTTAACAATTTTAGTAATGTTGTTAACGATTTTACAAATTATGTTAACAATTTTAGAAATGATGTTAACAATTTTAGAAATGATGTTAACAATTTTAGAAAGGATGTTAACATATTTAGAAATGCTGTTAACATATTTAGAAATGATGTTAACAATTTTAGAAAAGATGTTAACAATTTTAGAAATGATGTTAACAATTTTAGAAATAATGCAAAATCATTTTTAAAAAAATATTTCAAAAACATAGCCAAATGTATCCCAAGCACATTATTCACCTGAAGCTCGAATTCGTAAGATTCCAATTAGTTTTATTAATGATGTTCACAATTTTAGAAATATTGTAAAATCATTAAAAAAATATTTCAAAGGCATAGCCAAAATGTACTTTCATAGCGAGTGGAACTTTAGAACAATAGGCCGCGCGTTCGAGCCCCGAAGTGGCTATTCAATTTTGCTTATGTTTGTGCCTTAGCGGATTGCCCAGAAACGCGAGGGCAAGCAGATGGTACAGTATAAATATACAGTTTTTACAATGGAAAAGAATTATAGAGATATTTTGGTTTTCTTACACAAATGGATTGGCCTGCGTATTTGTCGGAGGATTAAAATATGCCTGGGATGAATGAAGAGATTTTTTTGTATTTTTGAAGTAATAACATATTTAAGAGTCAGACATTGATTTTTCAGAAGAGATGTTAAGAACTTTTCTTTTATTCTTTTATTTATTCCCTTTTTAATAAAACTACATACTGGAGCATTATAGATTGATTCTACGCTTTATAGGGAATCAAAAAATTCATATGTGCTTTTGACAATAACGTAATTAGTATTATTATTGTTAGGATGTATTTATAAACTAGAGAATAAACATAATATATTTCTGGGAAGAATGTGACCAAAGACATTTCATTGCTTTAAGTCGTTGACTAACGAGGAAATTATTTTGTATTTTTGCTATATGTACTTTTATCAAGATATGTGGATATGTCAATTTTATGGTAATGATCATTATAATTTAATCAAAATTAGTAAAATTGATTATGATAGTTAACATATGCTGATTAATAAATAGATGTGACATAATATTGAATGTAATATGGAAGCGATATCATTGTGTGTGACTGGGATGTGATATAGCATGAGATTGTTATACAAGATAATACATTAACAATGATAGTATCATGTTAACAGTTGCCAGTAATATCATATTACTAATTAAATGCATATCATTTTAAATATGACGACAATACCATATTGGCTACGGCATGTTTATAATATTGACTTTAATTGTATAGCATATTGACTATAAAATAATTTGTATTATATCTATAATATAGATATAAAAAGTTATCAATTAACATATCAAATGTGATTATTTGTGGAATATTAAATATATATTATTATTGATAACAATACCAAAATATTAAAGACGAGTAGTATAGTCCTGACTTATTTGACTTATATTGACTGAATAATATTGACGTGACTAAATGACTAATAAACTAATAATGACTGTAATATCCTATGATTTATTTAACGTTAGTTATAATATTTGCAATAACTTATAGACTACAATGTAGTATAGTGATAATGGTCATTTCATATTGTTAAAGATATGTTATGATTTTTACGCCGATATGATATATCAACAATAACTTGCCATGATATGGCAGTAATATTGGCAATGATATGCAACGATTTAAAGTCGAACATGATATGGCTACAATAATTTGCCATGATATGGTAGTAATATTGGCAATGATATGCAACAAGTTAACGTCGAATATGATATGACTACAATAACTTTGATATGGCAGTAATATTGACAATGGTATGCAACGATTTAACGTCGAATATGATACGGCTACAATAACTTGCCATGATATGGCAGTAATATTGACAATGATATGCCTACTTTGCAGTAATATTAACAATGGTATGCAACGATTTAACGTCGAATATGGTATGGCTACAATAACTTGCTGAAATATATATGGTTGTGATATGATATATGTTCTTATTGACAATGGTCGTGTCCACACGTTGTAAAAGTGTGTCTCACCCCTGCGGGTCTTGCAGGGAGGCGCTGATCTGTCCTTCGGGTGCGTAGTGCACTTTCTTGAGTGCCTCGAGGACGGTGACGCCGTCGGTGAACACACGATACGTCAGAAGGAAGGTGTTCAGGAAGTCGATGCTCAGGAAGCGGAGGTCGGTCAGGCGCTCGAACAGACGCTCCGGGCTCGCGTACCGGATCTGGCAAGGAGAGACAGTAATTTGAGTGTAAGACAGGGGTTATTCTAAGAGCAATTTATGACTGACTATTTCTTTAAAAATTACGACTGACTATTTCTTTAAAAATTACGACTGACAAATTCTTCAAAATAATTCAGACTGCCCAATTCCTCAAAAAATTACGGCTGTCCATTTATTCAAAATAATTACGACTGGCCAAGAACCACGAGTGTCCAGTTCGTTAAAAGAATTACGACTACCCATTTCTTCAAAAAAAAAAAACACGACGGTCCAATTCTTTAAAAGAATTACAATTTCTCAATTCCTTAAAAAATTACGATTGCTCAATTTTTTTAAAGAATTACTACTAACCAATTCCTTAAAAAAATAAGGACAGCTCATTTAAAAAAAGTACTACTGCCCATTTATTCAAAACAATTACGACCTTCGAGCATGAATGGCCTCGTAGTAGAGCGAATATGACGTCATAATCGTGAAACCAACATCTCAGACCGAATGGCCTCAGACACGTGACTTATTTTCAAAATTAGGAATTAAAAAATACTCGCGATTGGCTGATGAATTGGGAAATGTGTAACAGTGAAAATTTATGAATGGAATGACGTAATTAACCACGTGTCTGAGGTCATATATGTTGGCCTCACTTTGATGTTAGCGAGATGATAACATTATGTTTTCTCTACTATGAAGGATCCGTGCTCGAAGATTACGACTGTCCAATTCTTCAAAAGAATTACTATTCTCAATTTTTTTTAAAAGACTATTGGCTACCCAATTCCTTTAAAAAATTACGACTACCCATTTATTCAACACATTTACGAATGTACATTTTTCAAAAGTACTACGAGTGTCCAATTCCTTAAAAGAATTACGACTGTCCAATTCTTCAAAAGAATTACGATTACTCAATTCCTTTAAAAATTAAGACTGCTAAAATTTTTTAAAGAATTACTACTACTTATTTGCTTCAAAAAATGAAGATTGCTCATTTTTCAAAAAACAAACAAAAAAAACGCCCTTTTTTTCAAAACAATTCCGACTGTCCAATTTTCAAAAGAATTACGAGTGCCCAATTCCTTAAAATAATTACGACTGCCCATTCCTTCAAAAAAGTTATGACTATTCATTCCTTCAAAAAAATTACGACTGTTCAATTCTTCAAAAGAATTGCGACTGCCCAATTTTTTTAAAACATTACTACTGCTAATTTAAAAAAAAATAATTACGATTACCCAATTCCTTAAAAAATTACGACTGCCCAATTCTTTAAAAAAATGACAACTGCAATACCGAAAATTACAAACAATGGCTATAGCCCAACAATTTGTGACCACCCTATATAATTTACATAACTTTTTGTTGCATATTTACTTATTTTTAAACAACCTTATTTGGGAACATAACTTGAAGCTTAAATATTAATCTTTGTATAAATCGATTTAAATGACCCGAAATTGAAATTTTTCATAACGAATGACAAGTTTTAAATTAGTTATCTAACACAAAATACCCATTTTTTAATTATAAATACTAATCTATAATTTTATTTATAATAATAGAGACGATTTCATATTAATTAATTTATTATATAAATATTAATATTCTGTAAAATAAATATTATATATCATACAGGACTTGTTTCAGCACAAAATATACAAATATACTTTATTATACGAACAATTCTTTTTTGTTCAATGAATTAAATGAATTAAAAAATATCAATAAAAATAATGTAAGCACAAGTCCTAAGCATTCAATGTAAGTTAAAAAGATTTGTATACGTGAAATTTGCTATATGGTTAAAACACACACATTTTTATGCCCTATATAAAGACGTGATAGACATATCTATCTTTTAAAAGACAAAAGAATGCTTACATATTTTTTTGTAAAAGAAGGTTTTAATTGAAAGGAATGAATTCATTAACCGTTACAACCAATTTAAAAAAATCTTACTTGCGGTAATTTACAGGAATTCAAAGTTCTACTGAAGCGAATGTCGACATCATCTTTGAACAATCTTGGATCATTCCTAAAAAAGATACATTGACTTTAACTTACAAAATAAAGTATCTGATTAACCTTTCATCACACATTTTACACCAAATAAATTTGGTGTAATCTGTTTCTTGGTATGGGATCTGATTTTGAAGGTGGAGACGCCATGTTTTAGAGTTAGGTTGTTCCTAATATCGCCCGCTTGAACTTTCCCATTATCGCCCTAGGACAGTGTTTATTAACCTTTTTGGCACAATGGACCACTTTAAAAATTTTAAATATGTCACGGACCCCTGCGTGAAAAAAAAATTGCTTAAACATCATTTATTACCAAATATATTCTGTTTTATTATTTAATTATTTTAATATTTTTATTTCAATAGTAGTAGTAATAGTTTTATTTCAAATAATCAAATGAAACATTAAGAACAAACATTAAGACACAAAAAAGCACTTGAAAAAGCGGCAAGGAATCTTGTATCGATGGAGGATATACCCTTATGTCTCGGCTTCAAACTAATTTGTGATCCACATTTTGGACATTTATACATCGATGAAATCATTCCCTCTTTCATACATTATTCTAACAACGCTTTCTTACCCATGACTGGTAAAACACTAAAATAGCCAACTGAATATTTATTTTTCGCATTCAAAACTTCAGCAAGAGCTAATTCCATAGTGAAATCAAGCATTTAGCAATAATATAAGCTAAGAAAACACCAAAAAAATATGCTACTCACAAACAGATGAAAGACAAAAATAAATGTACGTCTTACCTCCAGGGCAGATCCAACGGAAATAAAATCGTGAATCAAGTTTAAAATTATACCGCTATTTCAAACTCAAACAAATTATCGACCAATGAAAAGGCTAAAACAAAAGAGAAATAAATGAGCATGCGCGAAAAAGCGCCTCAAATTCTCTTCTCCGGAGGAGCGGAAAAAGAAACAGGGTTGCCATACAGAGCGCGCTAAGGATGAAGTAGGTCCGGGTTAACACTGCTGGCTAAATATTGATGCAAACATTTTAAAAATTAGGATCAGTCGGCGGACCCCCAAAATATGACCCATGGACCCCCAAGGGGTCCATGAACCACAGGTTAAGAAACACTGCCCTAGGAGAAACACGTTTCAAATGTGGTATATGTAACAAATGGTTTCACAAAAAATGCAATGAGAGGAAAGTAATGAGAGCAAAAAGTTACGTTTGTGCAGATTGCTAATATGTTTTTTTCTTTCTTTCATTTTAAGTTGTATTTAAAAAAAGTGTTAAAAAGTATGTTAATTATATTCTTAAAAGTACAAAAAAGCTGTATTGCATTACTTTGAATTTTGTTGAATTTTCACATTTAATAAAGGAAGTATGATCATAGCATAAATTAAACTTTATTTCAGCCAATTTTAGACGTAAGCGATATTAGAAACATATAGTGGGCGGTATTAGGAATATACAGTAGGCGATATTAGGAAATATAGTGGGTGAGATTAAAAGCATACACAGTAGGCGATATTGGAACATGTAGCGGGCGATAGTAGGAATATATAGTGGGCGATATTAGGATCACTGTTTTTTAATAGGAAAAATACCTAGGTCGCAAAAAAAAAAAAAAAATGGGGGGCGAGAAAATTATGTGTTAGAGTCGTAATTTAGTTTATTTTTGGATAACAGACAATATAACAGATTAGAACTATTTTTAGACAAATGGCAAACGGATAAGTCTTCAAATTGAAATAATGGCTTAAGTTTGACGATATTTGGGTATATATATAAAATAGACCGTTTGTTTGACATCGCACCTACAAAAACAACCATCGATGCGATATCTACATATTTAGAAATATATTTATCTTAATGAGCATACACAAAAAAAACCACACATTTTCAGAAACACGACATCAAAATTGTCCTCCACAAATCGACGTCACATTTCTCAAAAACGAGCTAAGTGGGTGCTTTTTTCCCATGCACCTAACACACCTGTTCTCTAAGGCACCGACCTATTCAAGCAAATCAAATATCCTATCATGCACCACACCAAACAATCAAAATACGAGAAATACAAATCTTTGTTTCAGAGAAACGCATAAAGAAATGGAGAAAGGATCTGGTGAAGAGAGAGAGATGGGCGGTGGGGGTGGATGGAGAAGCAGCAGCAAAAGATCTGCAAGAACAATTCTCCAACACGTGGTCTGAACGGCGCATGCGCAATCTGGATCTTTTTCCCAGACGGCGCAAGCGATCGAACGATCGTTCTCTTCCCCCCCTCCCTTCCAACTTACCCCCCCCCCCCCTCGACTAGTAAAACGGGTTTTCTAGCATCTACGGTTGCACGGGGCCATTTTATCGAGGGAATATTGGCACGGCATATGGCATAGTGTTTGTGTCGTGCCATGTGGGGCGTCGTGCCATGTGATTGTGCTGGTCCTGTTTGTGGTCTGGTTTGAGTTTTTTTAATGGATCTGTGGCGCAACGTTTTGTGATGCAATGCTCTAAAAGAATTGATTATTTTTGCGTGGGTCTGTCCTGGCTCATAAAATATCCGATTTATAATTATTTTATATCTATCGCTATGTTAAAAAATTTAGTAAATTTAGTAATGTACTCTGGAGATAATTCTACAGTGCAATATGAGGACCATACACTGTTAAAAATAGGTACTCAAAAATGAGTAAGATGACTGATTTTTGATTACATTCGATGCTTATCGTAGCTCCGAATACATAAGTTTTATTTTTGAAAAAGACGTGTACTCAAAAATGAGTGCAACGAGTAAAAAGACCAGTGTCTTGCCTACATAGACTACCTTTATAAATCACTTTCAATAAATATAGACATTTACAATCGAACCCATATCCTAAGGCACTGTAGTCCAGTGCCTAATTCGTTGTACTACCAGGGCGATGT
Organism: Troglohyphantes excavatus; assembly: GCA_963932185.1. Classification (NCBI taxonomy): domain Eukaryota; kingdom Metazoa; phylum Arthropoda; class Arachnida; order Araneae; family Linyphiidae; genus Troglohyphantes; species Troglohyphantes excavatus. The sequence continues at coordinate 62,142,980 of OZ010674.1, read as the reverse complement.
GAAGAAGTTATAAACAGAAGAAATGTTAAAAAAGTGTGCCCAAAAGAATGGGAATTAAGATAATTGAGTTGCTATAACTCAGTTTCCATTTAATTAATTAAGCGACTTCAAATGACGTAGAAAACCATCTTCTGAACAAGCATTTTAAGTTTGACAGGTCACTATGTTAAGATGACTTGAACAGAAGCTGAGATTAGCAATATTGAATCCTACTGCTCATTTTTGAGAAAGTACGATTACTTAAATTTGAGTATATCATCTTTAATTTACTATGCAATTGTAGTTAAAGAAAAACGAGTATGTTCATGAGTATGCTCATTTTTAAGTACATCTTTTTTACAAGTTTTTTTGCAGCACATGAATTACAAAAGACTACATCAGTGTTCACGAATCACATTTTCAATACAAAGAACATATTTATACAAAATAGACAGAACTTCACTCCTGAAAATTCCACAACAAAAAATTGATATTATTAAATGCTATTTTACTCTTTAAAAAAAATGCCTAGTGAATTCACTTTTCTGAAAACACAAATTCAAATTTAAAATGATAACTTTTTCATAACCATTTACTAAATTTTATAGCAGTCTTTATAATTGCTGTGTTAAATCTACATTTCTTAGAAATTGTACTCATCTTCCATGTTAAGAAATATTGTAAGCTCAAATTTTCTAGAGTTCCGTTTACATTTTAATTGATTCTGTACGTATTTTTTTGTGTATTGAATTTAATTTCTCAGGCTTTATTATTCAAAACTTTTAGTAATGCATATATAAACAAACTATTAAATTTTTTTAATAAATGATAATGTACTTCAAGTTTACGTTAAACTATTTTAAAATTTATGATGATGATTATTCATAAGTTTATTTATTATCACGCAATCTACCACAGAGATTACAAAAGCCATTCATATGACCGAAAAGGAAAGGAACAACACTTGCATAACAACAGAAATATACAAATAAACATATTCAACAGAAAATAGAAAAACAATTCAAAACATTTAGTCATACAATTAAGGGTTAAGTAAATGAGAAAATAATTAAAAACGCAACATTATAATTTTGCTTTTGACGTAATACTTTCATTATGCAATTTCCCATGCAATGTCATAAAAGTCCCTGCGTAAGTATTAATAACGACTAAACAAGAATATGCATATTTTAAGTGCACGTGTTTTAATTGTGTTTTGTTTTAATAAAGAGATTTCTTGGAAAAGAAAATATATGCCTAAATTCATTGATTCAAGTTCAAACCCAATTTTTGCAAGTTAATTTCAATAGGACTTAACGCAAATATGACAATAAATTCCTTTGTTCAAAATACCATATTTCATGGGACAATATTGTTTTATTATCCCATATTACATTAATATTGATTTTTAATTGAGGCAGATTTATTTAATAAACAAACAATAAGTAAAAAATTTAATTTGAACATAATATCGTTACTACCGTACAAAAATAATGAAAACAACTTTCGTTTTGAATGGTGTTTAAAAGAAATATGAACAATTTCGAAATGTAATGCCTAAATAATATATAAGATAACATCATGGTATAGTATCTTAAATTAAATTAACATACTGAGTATTGTAATTGACTGACAAGTATATATCTAATTCTATAGTTAGTAATCCTTTAAATATTAGAAGAGCAATTTAAAATGTGACATATGTTAATCCATTTAATACCAAATTATATATATTAGTTTATTAGTAAAGGTTGTTTACAAAAGATGTTGTTGTTTTGTGTGCGTATGAGCTCGAATTATATATTTTTTTAAATATCTTGACACATTCATAAAACGTTCCTTTGTGCTGATTTTTATATTTCTAAATAATAAAATGAACTTTATATTAAGCGTTTTATGGACTTTTGTGTATTCAAAGTGCGATATTGAAGGTATATTATTTTTATTGTCTAGAAACAGGGCTGCATTTAGGGGTGTGCGATACGTGCCACCGCAAAAGGCCCCGCTCTTATTAGAGAAATTTGCGCAAAATGTGAATGTTACAGATAAAATTAAAGTCTTATGCATTTTTCGTTTGACTTAATACGTCTTTAAAATCAACTAAAAGTGATATCAGAATAGACACCCTATGTTACACTTTTAGCGTGATATATTACGACACTATAACTCCACGACAAATAGCACGACTGACATAAACGTTGTTTCGTTTGGTTATTATTAAATTAGGCTTATTTTTAATTTTTAATAAAAAAAGGACAACATAATTAAGATGTTTTACGTAATGAAGTGATCTAATAAATACTATATGCACATGAAATGTAGTATCTAACATTTGTAACTACACTTGTTGTAAATAAAAAACTGACAAACTTATTCATAAGTTTGTGTGAAGGAATAAAAGGGGCCCCACTTCTAATGCTTAAACTGGGCCCCCACGTTCCGTAAGGGCGGCCCTGTATAGAAATGATAAAATGATGCAATGATATTACTATATGTAATAAATGATTTTAAGAAAGTATGCTGCTTAATGAAAATAAAGACGAAGCAATATTAATTTTAAATATTTCAAAATAATAAATGTAGTGGTTAAAAAAATTGTAGTTTTGAATATATTATGTATTGCATAGTGGATTGTGAAATTAATGAACAAATGAAATTATCAAAAAAAGTTAAGGTTAAAAAATCTTTACAACAAATTAAAAAATTAATATAAAACGAGATTTAGTTAAATAGTTAAGCGGTTAGAAAAATAGCTATTAGTTTTCGCTAAAAGAAAGTATTTTTCATGGTTGCGAATTTTTTCTCTAAAAGTTAGTTTTAGATACTACCGAAGATTCAGAATATTTATTGGAGGTATTGATATGGTATTTTTAAAAAAACAAAGGAAAACATTTAAAAATTAAAAAAAAAATTCACGTAAAACCATTAAAAATTGACTGCGCTTTTTTTCATGGAACATGTGTTTCAAACACTTTTTATAGTCTTAGAATAGTGAAATTCCGAATACTGATAGAATGTGCAATACCAACAAAAATATGTAAATCTAGAACTTTGCACGTGGCATCTTTTACATTTGTTTTCCTTTTTTTTTTACCATTATCAATTCAGGAAGTTTAACGGCTTTTGTTCATATAGGTGTCTAATTCATGTTTTTAGAGACAATTTTTCTATATATTTAAATGTGCCACTGACTTCTCACTAAATCTCCTACTTCCCATACATACAAACAAACAAAGGAAATAATTTAAAATTATAGAATTTGCAAGTGCAACCTTTAAAAATCGATTGCTGTTTTGTTTGACATAATGTTAGTTTTGGACACTACTAATTGAACTAAAATTGCGTAATGCAGCATATTGATATAGTTTCTCATACAACCAATGAGAAAACATATGTATTTCTACAATTTTGCGCATGAAACCTTTATTAATCGGTGGAGATTTTTTTACGGAACGTAAAAGATTTTTGGAATCTTTCGATTTTTCTAGAATCGTTAAACTATACATTCTAATGGGGTTTACCATACAAACAAAGGAAACAATTTGAAATACAGAATTTTGTAAATGGAACCTTTAAAAATCGTTTGCTATTTTTTTTTAAAAGACGTTAGTTTGGGACAGTGCCAATTTAATTAAAATTGCTTCATGTCGCATATTGATATAGTTTTTCATACAACAAAGTGAAAATAATATTTATTTACAGCTTTTTGCACGCGAAACCTTTATAAATCGGTAGCATTTTTTTTTTACAGAACGTAAGATTTGTACCTTTCTGATTGCCCTAGAATCATAACTCCACATACTGAATGGATTTATAATATAAACAAAGAAAATAATTTGAAAATGTAAAAATTTGCAAGTGGTTCCTTTATAAATCGTTTGAGATTTTTTTTACGGAACTTTAGTTTTGGACGCTACTAACTGTCCTTAAAATGTATAATGCCGCATATTGAATATGATTTACCATACACACAAAGGAAATATATATTAATTTCTAGAGGTTTGCACGTAGAACCTTTAAAAATCGGTTTGCGATTTATTTTTTATGGAACGTAGGTTTGAACCTTTTTGATTATGTTAAAATTTAAAAATATGGTATACTGATAGAGTTTACATACTATCAAGGAAAAAATAGAGAAATTTAGAATTTTACATGATGACCATAAAAAATGTATTATGTTGTCTCTCTATATAAGTACAAAAGCTGGTCATCTATTCACTCACTCAGTCATCATTAATTGTCCAACTTCCTGTATACCCAGAAAGTTGAAATTTGGCAATGTTATTCCTCATATTTTATTCCTCACTTTTGTGTTTTGAAAACCCCTTATTCGACATAGTTTCGAATACTTAGTTTTAGACATTTCCAAATGCCTTACTGTCGTGAATTTTGTATACTGATAGAATTTTATCATACAAACAGGAAAATATCTGAAAATTTAGAATTCCTCATATGGAACTTTTTAATTTTTTCCCATATTTTATTTTTGTACTTTTGCTAATTTAGGAAGTTTAACGGATTTTGTTGATATTAGTGTCTAATACAAGTTGTGTAGAATATATATAATTAATAATTATATCTTTGGGATGTTACTACAGTATAAAAAATTCAGATGTTAATCAACGGGAACAGCTTATTGATGTCTATATTGTTCTATCGCCATCTTCTCCGAATTATGAAGATTTCCATTTCTTTCGGGATATTGCTAATATTATTTTTAAATTTAAACTTTTACTTCTTTGAGTCCATCTGACAAGCGAGAAAATAAAAAAAAATATTTAACTTTAGCTTATTGTATTTGTATTTATTGTGTAGTTATTTCTTGTCGTGCGCAGAATGGGTATTTTTACATGTATAAATATATCAACATATAAATATATATAAAAATATATCAAAGTATTAATTCAATCATTTACATCAAACGCACAATAACATGTAACTAAAGTGTAATAAAGAAACTATATAAATAAGTTATTTATGTATTTGCTAAATCTGAAAAAATTGCAAAATCTTCATTTTCGTACATAACGACTTGAAATTCTGTACACAGCAATCTGAGTACATAATATGCATGTGAAATATGTACTCAGATTGTACACATTGAATACTAACTACTGTGCTCAATGTGCGATCATACGTTAATTCAGATTTTGTAGAGTACGGCTTTTACTGTGAACAAAATTTCAAGTCTGCACTGTTAAAAATTTCATTTCTACGATGTACCATATATTGGTGCAAAACAGAGGTCTGCAGCAATTTACACCATATTATGGTGGAATCTAGGTCGAGCTAAAAATCTTTTATCGGAAAAAAGTGGAAGTTTCACCGATAATTGGTTCAACTTATTTTACTGCAACCTAAATTTCCGCTGTCGCTACGTCAACAAACCGAGTCATCCCCTCCAAGAAAGACAACGACAAACAAGAGCCTCCGTGGCCTAGTGGATGAAGGCGTTCAGTTATGAATGAGAGGATTCCTAGTTCGATCCCGATCGGTAGACTTGACAAAGACAAGTAAAAAATTTGTCATCTTGCGATCGGAGAGTTGCCAGCTACTACTAAAATACTAAGAAAACTCGAATTTTGAGTTTTATGCAACTTTATGAATTTTAGTGCAACGTTTCACCACTAAATGCTATCCGTGGTAGCACCGTAAAATGATGAAACTAAGCACCAAATATTGGTTGCAGCTAAATGGATACCAAATTTTGGTGCAAGGTCGTAATAATTTCTAACAGTGCAGCAGATAGGGTTATTAGTGTATATTAAAAAAGAAAGGAGTTATTACACAACTTACCTAATGGAGTGAGGCATGGTCACAGATGATGAGTCACTCATTGTTCCATGAAAAAGGTCATTGAAGTGAACATTGTCTATGCACTGAAAGAAGTTCAACACAATCAAATTTTTCTATCATATCTCAAAACCACTACATATTAGAGGGAATATATAGGATAAATATAGGATATATAGGATAAGAAGGAGTATATGGGATAAATATAGGATATATAGGATAAGAGGGAGTATATGGGATAAATATAGGATATATAGGATATAAATGCACATACTATGCCTTTAATAGTTAATCCTGTTACTACGGCAATGAGTTTTGTAACATCTAAAAACCAGAGAGTTGTAATATTAAATAGAGAGCGCCTTCAATACCAGACTCTCATTAGACCGCGGTGTCAACATTGAAAAGAAAAACCCACATCACGTGGTTATAGCGCTGCCACATTTGGTGTTCAGACATCAGCAGGAGTTTCAAATTTGGCGCACTGTCTTCTTTTTTGGTGATAAGGAGTTCTGTCCGTATTCAACTTTTTAACATATATGTACGTATTTACTTATTTTCAAACAATATGCGCTAAATATTTCCTCTTCATTAACGAAACGAAAATATTTTATTTGTGTTCAATACTCGAAGAAGCGAAACTCTTTATATTTCTCAGGTTTTATTGTTCATATTTTCTTATTGAAGTATACAAAATAACAATTGAAAGAACTTCGCTTAAGGTAAATTTTTTACATAAAAACGTAATGCAATTATTTCAAAACTACAAAGTAAGAAAAATCTCCTTAATATATCTGTTAAACTCCCTTAAATTGTGCCATTCGTTCAAAATAAAACTATATTTAAATACATAATTAAAAACAAAACCATATTACAATACTTCGATCTCGTTTAGTTCTGAAAGTCGCCAAGGCCTGCCAAGTAATACTGGCGCATGAATGAATTGGCATTTCCACCTATCACGTGGTATCAATGATGGACACACGGAAATCAACATTTTTATTCCTCTATTTGTATCATTACTCTATGCTAAAAACCCAATAAAGACATACGTTCATTTTGGCTGGATTTATTTAAAAACAATTTTGTATGTCTTAAATATTTTTTTTAATACGTTAATTTGTGCACAGTAATAGAAATATCTCCATGGTTAAAAGCTTGCTCTTATATAATAAAGCACAATATATTAAACGTTATAAAAAGTTTCATCACATAATATATAAAAGTAAATTTAACATAAATAAGATGGATGCTTAGTTTAAACACAGGATTCTGGTTGAAATATCAACCAGCTGTCATAAAAAGATTTTAAATCGAACACTAGTATCCTAAGGTATTCATTTTGTAAATATGAATTTCAAAACAAGTCATGCAATGTTATATAATTCTCGTTTTGGCTCCGCCCACTATTCACTGACGCATGCGCAAGACTACTTCGCCTTCGTTTGTGAATTTTAAAAGGAAGCCAATGATTGGATACGAGCTCAGTTGGTCGAAAGAAATGTTTCCCTTCCAATTTATAAAAACAAATTACGTAAGAGAGCTCATTTTTTATTAAAATCAGCTTTATTAATTAAGATATAGAGTTTAATTATAGATGAATCGAAATCTTAGATTACAGTCCGTACTGCGGAAGTTAATTAAAATTATGAAATAGTTTTTATGCATTTATTGAGTTAAAAAAAATGGCTGAAAGTGTAACGAATTTTAAATTCGTATAACTTTAAAATTAATTATTTTTTCAAATACAGAAAGTGATAGACACTAATTCAGGTATTTATATACTATTCTATCTTAAATTATTAGGTTGGAGGGAAAGTTCTGTCGTATTTTAAATAGGCAGGTGATTTTTCTTGTAAATAAAAAGAACATCTGGCTAGTGAGTCAATAGGATTTTTTTTTGTTTTTTTAGACTGCTGTATAATATAAAAGGTGCCCTTTTTTACCGTTAATCATTTACTTGTGATATTTAAAGTGAAAAACATGTCAGTAGATAAAGTGCATTTACGACACTGCATTTTATATGAATTCCAAAAAGGAAGCAATGCATCGGTTGCATGTAAAAATGTATGTGCAGTATTTGGAAAAGATATTGTAAATGTTCGTACTTGTCAGAGATGGCTTAGCAAATTTCGTTCCGGGGATCTGAGCCTCAAAGAAAGTGATCGATCTGGACGACCATCCAATATCGATAATGATGTTTTGCGATCCATGTTGGAAAATAATCCACATTTAACAAGTCGAGAAATTGCAGAAGAGTTTGGCATTCATCATACAACTGTTGGAGATCACATTAAATCTGTTGGGTTTGTGTTAAAGCAAAGTGTTTGGGTGGCACATGAATTAACGGAAAAGAATTTGTCTGATCGTGTAAGAATGTGTTCATCACATCTGATTAGACACAATGTGGAACCGTTTTTGGACAGGCTGGTTACTGGAGATGAAAAGTGGATTCTTTACGAGAATATTAAGAGAAAAAAATCTTACTGCAAAATTATCTAACGGGAAAAAAAATTCGTGTCTTTTGAAAGTGTTTCTAAGGCAGTTGCTGACTATTTTAACTCCAAGGATGAGAACTTTTACAAAACAGGGATTCACAAGTTACCTGAAAGATGGCAACAGGTTGTAACAAATAACGGAACATATATAATTGATTAATATTAAACACATATTTTTATAAATGAATTCAAATATTTTCTTTAAAATACGACAGAACTTTCCCTCCAACCCAATATATTTATGGGAGGTTTTATTGTGAGTTTTGACTAAGACAATGATAATTTTTGCGTTTTTTTTAAACTTTAAAGTAAAATAACTTCTAACAAGAGTGAGTGTCTTATTGATATATAACACCTTCATTACTTTCCCCATATATTAAAAAAAAACGCAGCGATTTTCAATATTATCTTATAATTACTTTTTTTAGATGTGAGCAAGAAATTTAGAAGAGGTCTAAAAGTCGTTTTAGATTGGAGGCAGCGACAGAAACTTTTATTTGCAAAAGAGAAAAATTTGAGATATTGCATAACGCGTAAAAATTTCTTTAAAAACCAAACTTTCATACAAAAACCAATTTCAAATTGAGCGTTTAATTACAATTTTTAAGAATATAAAATAAATTTAGATTTTTAAGGATGTCTTCAATTAAACAAGGCTTAATACTATACACTTTATTAATTAATTTTATTATATAAATTTTCAATTCCCTTATTTAGAATATTAATTATTATTACACTATTAAATGTATTGGTAAACAAAATTTCTTTAAAAATGTCTAGAAAAGAATCTATGTTATATTTTTAATTAATATTTTAAAATAAAAATTTTATTTTTAAATTATATTTTGAAATAAAAGTTTTATTTTTTAATCATTCTCATATAAAACATATTTAATCCACAATTAATAATTTATAATGTTTTCTTGTGTTTGTTGATGTAAAGTTATATTCATGGATTATCTTCATTTAGAATATTTTTTTTAAATAAATAGATCCTTATTTAAAAAATATATTCTTATTTATATATTCCTTATTTAGAATATTAATTATTATTACACTATTAATTGTATTGGAAAACAAAATTTCTTCAAAAATGTCTAGAAAAGAATCTATGTTATAGTTTTAATTAATATTTTAAAATAAAAATTTTATTTTTAAATAAATTTTGAAATAAAAGTTTTATTTTTTAATCATTCTAATATAAAACATATTTAATCCACAATTAATAATTTATAATGTTTTCTTGTGTTTGTTGATGTAAAGTTATATTCATGGATTATCTTCATTTAGAATATTTTTTTTAAATAAATAGATCATTATTTTAAAAAAATATTCTTTTTAAAAATAAACAAGCTTGCTTATTTACTTTTTATATATGCATGTAGTTTACATAACATGTAATAGTATATTTATAAATTATTACAGCATTTAAAATTAATTTAAAATAAGCTGGTACAATAACGTAATACTTTTTAAATTTGAATATTTACAAAATTAGAACAAATATTACAGAGATAAAAAAAAACCTATTAATTTCTATTTGAGATTATTTCCGTTTGTGCATTACGGATTTTTACAATATTTTGAAAATAAACAGTAAACTCATTATTTATGAGTTTATAGATTACGAAACAAAAACCGTATTTAAAATCCTATATAAAAATGATATTTATTAGAGTAGTAAAATTTAATGCGAATAAATTTCGATCATGTTATTCTTAATTTTGGTTTTTGTTTCATGGCAAGTTATTAATTTGGTGATTGGTTAATGTGTTGCTGTAAATTTACAGCTAAAAGTTTATTTTACGAACAGGATTTACACTGTTAAAAATGTCAGTTCAACCTTGTACCATATCTTGGTCCTCTGCAGCATCTTACGCCATATTATGATGCAATCTAGGTTGAACCAAAAATCCTTGATCGAGAATAGCGCAGTTTTTACCATGGGTTCCCCTCAATCCTCTTGCATTAGGGGCCCGGTTGCCCAGTGGATAAAGGCGTTCAGCTGGTAATCAGAGGATTACTAGTTCGAGCCCGTGCGGTAGACTAGACAGAAAAAGTAAAAAAGTAATGATCTTTCGATCGAAGGGTTTCCATCTTCTCTACAAAAATACTAGAAAATCGTCCAGAATATCCAACAAATTATACTTGCGCTTCACCATAATATAGGGGTTGCGAAAATGCGATTTTTGGTTCAAAGTTTTACCATAAAATGGGGGTAGCAAAAATATCGAGTTTTGGTGCAATCTTCACCACTAAATGGTATCCGTGGTAGCACTAAGCACACAATAATGGTTGCAGCTAAATGGGTACCAAATGTTGGCGCAACGGCGTAATAATTTTTAACAGTGTATTTAGATAAACACTTCTGATTCGTAATATAAAATTCGTAATAAAAATAAAATTGGGCTCTAAGGAAGGTCGTACTAAATTTTAAAAGTGGAATGTACACTGCATTGCAAATATATTTGTATCAATAATAAAATAAAAAATTATTCTGGGAACTCATTAAAATTTTGAAAATTCTGTGTTTCATAATATATTTTGAGCTATGAATTATCCTAATAATAAAAGAAAAAACTGAGTGTGTTAGTAATTTTCTTTTCATAAACTGAACAGGTATATATATATTTTTACTAAATATTACTATTTTTTAGTTGAAAAACTAAACTACGTATAATATACATTTTAACCCTCCGAGAATTTTGTCTGATTTAATATGATTAAAAGTATAAGAACATTCTATACCACGTACTTTAATTTTCTATTTTATATATATAACTTTTATTATTAAAATAGTTTTTCAGTTGAATAACATAATTTATTCATCTTGTCACAAACATATTTAAGTTTGAAACCGTAATAACGTTCATAAAATGAACAGATATAAAATTTTTATACTAAATATTACTATTTTTTAGTTGAAAAACTAAACTACTTTTAATATACATTTTAACCCTCCGAGAATTTTGTCTGATTTAATATGATTAAAAGTATAAGAACATTCTATACCACGTACTTTAATTTTCTATTTTATATATATAACTTTTATTATTAAAATAGTTTTTCAGTTGAATAACATAATTTATTCATCTTGTCACAAACATATTTAAGTTTGAAACCGTAATAACGTTCATAAAATGAACAGATATAAAATTTTTATACTAAATATTACTATTTTTTAGTTGAAAAACTAAACTACTTTTAATATACATTTTAACCCTCCGAGAATTTTGTCTGATTTAATATGATTAAAAGTATAAGAACATTCTATACCACGTACTTTAATTTTCTATTTTATATATATAACTTTTATTATTAAAATAGTTTTTCAGTTGAATAACATAATTTATTCATCTTGTCACAAACATATTTAAGTTTGAAACCGTAATAACGTTCATAAAATGAACAGATATAAAATTTTTATACTAAATATTACTATTTTTTAGTTGAAAAACTAAACTACTTTTAATATACATTTTAACCCTCCGAGAATTTTGTCTGATTTAATATGATTAAAAGTATAAGAACATTCTATACCACGTACTTTAATTTTCTATTTTATATATATAACTTTTATTATTAAAATAGTTTTTCAGTTGAATAACATAATTTATTCATCTTGTCACAAACATATTTAAGTTTGAAACCGTAATAACGTTCATAAAATGAACAGATATAAAATTTTTATACTAAATATTACTATTTTTTAGTTGAAAAACTAAACTACTTTTAATATACATTTTAACCCTCCGAGAATTTTGTCTGATTTAATATGATTAAAAGTATAAGAACATTCTATACCACGTACTTTAATTTTCTATTTTATATATATAACTTTTATTATTAAAATAGTTTTTCAGTTGAATAACATAATTTATTCATCTTGTCACAAACATATTTAAGTTTGAAACCGTAATAACGTTCATAAAATGAACAGATATAAAATTTTTATACTAAATATTACTATTTTTTAGTTGAAAAACTAAACTACTTTTAATATACATTTTAACCCTCCGAGAATTTTGTCTGATTTAATATGATTAAAAGTATAAGAACATTCTATACCACGTACTTTAATTTTCTATTTTATATATATAACTTTTATTATTAAAATAGTTTTTCAGTTGAATAACATAATTTATTCATCTTGTCACAAACATATTTAAGTTTGAAACCGTAATAACGTTCATAAAATGAACAGATATAAAATTTTTATACTAAATATTACTATTTTTTAGTTGAAAAACTAAACTACTTTTAATATACATTTTAACCCTCCGAGAATTTTGTCTGATTTAATATGATTAAAAGTATAAGAACATTCTATACCACGTACTTTAATTTTCTATTTTATATATATAACTTTTATTATTAAAATAGTTTTTCAGTTGAATAACATAATTTATTCATCTTGTCACAAACATATTTAAGTTTGAAACCGTAATAACGTTCATAAAATGAACAGATATAAAATTTTTATACTAAATATTACTATTTTTTAGTTGAAAAACTAAACTACTTTTAATATACATTTTAACCCTCCGAGAATTTTGTCTGATTTAATATGATTAAAAGTATAAGAACATTCTATACCACGTACTTTAATTTTCTATTTTATATATATAACTTTTATTATTAAAATAGTTTTTCAGTTGAATAACATAATTTATTCATCTTGTCACAAACATATTTAAGTTTGAAACCGTAATAACGTTCATAAAATGAACAGATATAAAATTTTTATACTAAATATTACTATTTTTTAGTTGAAAAACTAAACTACTTTTAATATACATTTTAACCCTCCGAGAATTTTGTCTGATTTAATATGATTAAAAGTATAAGAACATTCTATACCACGTACTTTAATTTTCTATTTTATAAATATAACTTTTATTATTAAAATAGTTTTTCAGTTGAATAACATAATTTATTCATCTTGTCACAAACATATTTAAGTTTGAAACCGTAATAACGTTCATAAAATGAACAGATATAAAATTTTTATACTAAATATTACTATTTTTTAGTTGAAAAACTAAACTACTTTTAATATACATTTTAACCCTCCGAGAATTTTGTCTGATTTAATATGATTAAAAGTATAAGAACATTCTATACCACGTACTTTAATTTTCTATTTTATATATATAACTTTTATTATTAAAATAGTTTTTCAGTTGAATAACATAATTTATTCATCTTGTCACAAACATATTTAAGTTTGAAACCGTAATAACGTTCATAAAATGAACAGATATAAAATTTTTATACTAAATATTACTATTTTTTAGTTGAAAAACTAAACTACTTTTAATATACATTTTAACCCTCCGAGAATTTTGTCTGATTTAATATGATTAAAAGTATAAGAACATTCTATACCACGTACTTTAATTTTCTATTTTATATATATAACTTTTATTATTAAAATAGTTTTTCAGTTGAATAACATAATTTATTCATCTTGTCACAAACATATTTAAGTTTGAAACCGTAATAACGTTCATAAAATGAACAGATATAAAAATTTTATACTAAATATTACTATTTTTTAGTTGAAAAACTAAATTACGTATAATATACTTTTTAACCCTCCGAGAATTTCGTCTGATTTAATATGATTAAAAATATTAAAAATATTCTATACACGTATTTTAATATTATTTTATAAATATAACTTTTAATATTAAAATTGTATTTAGTTGAATAACATAAATTATTCATCTTGTCACAAACACATTTAAATTTGAAAGCGTAATTATTTTAAACAGAATTTAAAATATAAGTATTAAAATAGTATGTAATATGATAATATAATCATCAGTTTTAAAAAAAATTAAACCAATTCATTTCTTTTTCATTTATATTGTTCCCTTATTAGAACTGATGATTTCAATAGAGCGTCAACTGTGTATAAATATTTGTTGAATGGCTAACAATAGAGTACCCCCCCCCCTCTCTCTCCCTCCTGTCAAACATTGTAAACATGTTTGTTATCACTATTCTGAATAACAATGTAATATGCACAGAGTGATTATTGTGCCATTAATTTTTTATTTAATTTAAAACTTTCTGTTTCACATATTTATAGAACAAGCAAAGGCGCCTATTTTTGTATTAAAATATATTTTTTTGTTGACAGTTTATTTAAAAAAAAAGTTATGTTACCTTATATGTTATATTATATTAACATATAAATATATATATTAGGTTATATTATATTTACATATAAATATATATATATTAGGTTATATTATATTAACATATAAATATATATATTAGGTTATATAATATTAACATATAAATATATATATTAGGTTATATTATATTAACGTATAAATATATATTTTAGGTTATATTATATTAACATATAAATATATATATTAGGTTATGTTATACTAACATATAAATATATATATTATACATATTAGGTTATATTATATTAACATATAAACAGTGTTAATTGTATTGCAGTTAGTTATTGTGATTTATAAGTTCCGAAATTCCTATTTTTGTAGAATAACTGTACTTTTGACGAAGATTGTTATATATTAAAGAATTTTTCAACCATTAACATTAATAATTCGAAAACACATTTTCCCACGTTGCAAAATAAAAAAACTAAACAAATTATAATTTTTTTAAATTTAATTTTTTCATTGGAATGTATTAAATAGATTCTATTCTATACAAATCCCAGGAACATTAAAAAAAATAATTCGACTTAGAATAAACGTATAACCGCGTGGTAATAACATTAACAGGGGACGGCTTACATCTTCCGTTTTTTCTTTTCATTGACACGAGTGAGGAGGGGGGGGGGGCAATCCTTTACGGTCAACAAAACTGTACTGTCATTCAAAAACCAAAAACATCCTTTTTGACAATGTGCACTTTTTAATAATAGGTAAACACGTTTTAAAATCGCTAAAAAATACCAAGACACCTTTTCCCGTCCGATTAGTTGTTCTCTTTGCAATAATTGTATAACCCCTGGATTATAACATAGACATATGACGGATTGCATATTCCGTTACGCTTTTCATCTACATTAGGGAGGGGGTGTGAGTTAGAAGGGGAAAAACAATCCCTTACGGTCCCCACAACACATTCAAAACTCAAATATATCCTTTTTGACATGTGCGCTTTTTAATAATAAATAAACACATTTTAAAATCGCTACAAAATACCAAGGTAAATTTGATACTTTTTCCCGTCCGGATAGTTGTTTTCCTTACAATAAGTGTATAACCTGCGGAATTATAACAATAATAGGAAACGTGTTGTATCTTCCATTACTCTTTTCATCAATTAATGGGGGAGGGGGGAGAGTGTTGGGGAAAAACTATCGCTTACGGTCCCCACAGCTCTACTAAAACAAAAACATCCTTTTTGACATGTGTACTTTTTAAAAATAACTAAACACGTTTTAAAATCACTACAAAATACCACGATCTTTTTTCCCCTATCCCGTTGATGTTTTCACTGCAATAACACCATCACCGTGTGGTAACAACATTAACAGGGGAAGGATTGAATCTGCATTTTTGTTTTCATTGACATTGGGGGCGTGGGTGGGTGTGGGGGAAAAACAATCCCTTACGGTCCCCACAACTCTCCTATCATCCCAAAACAAAAAACATCCTTTTTGACATGTGCACTATTTAAAAATAACTTAACACGTTTGAAATTCGCTACAATATACAACGATCTTACCCCCCCCCCTCATCCCGGTGGTTATTTTCACTGCAATAACACCATCACCGTGTGGTAACAACATTAACAGGGGAAGGATTGAATCTGCATTTTTGTTTTCATTGACATTGGGAGCGGGGTGAGTGTGGGTGAAAAACAATCCCTTACGGTCCCCACAACTCTCCTATCATCCCAAAACAAAAAACATCCTTTTTTGACATGTGCGCTATTTAAAAATAACTTAACACGTTTTAAATTCGCTACAATATACAACGATCTTACCCCCCCCCCCTCATCCCGGTGGTTATTTTCACTGCAATAACACCATCACCGTGTGGTAACAACATTAACAGGGGAAGGATTGAATCTGCATTTTTGTTTTCATCGACATTGGGGGCGTGGGTGGGTGTGGGGGAAAAACAATCCCTTACGGTCCCCACAACTCTCCTATCATCCCAAAACAAAAAACATCCTTTTTGACATGTGCACTATTTAAAAATAACTTAACACGTTTGAAATTCGCTACAATATACAACGATCTTACCCCCCCCCCCCTCATCCCGGTGGTTATTTTCACTGCAATAACACCATCACCGTGTGGTAACAACATTAACAGGGGAAGGATTGAATCTGCATTTTTGTTTTCATTGACATTGGGAGCGGGGTGAGTGTGGGTGAAAAACAATCCCTTACGGTCCCCACAACTCTCCTATCATCCCAAAACAAAAAACATCCTTTTTGACATGTGCGCTATTTAAAAATAACTTAACACGTTTTAAATTCGCTACAAAATACAACGATCTCACCCCCCCCCCTCATCCCGGTGGTTATTTTCACTGCAATAACACCATCACCGTGTGGTAACAACATTAACAGGGGAAGGATTGAATCTGCATTTTTGTTTTAGTTGACATTGGGAGCGGGGTGAGTGTGGGTGAAAAACAATCCCTTACGGTCCCCACAACTCTCCTATCATCCCAAAACAAAAAACATCCTTTTTAACAAGTGCACTATTTAAAAATAACTTAACACGTTTTAAATTCGCTACAAAATACAACGATCTTACCCCCCCCCCTCATCCCGGTGGTTATTTTCACTGCAATAACACCATCACCGTGTGGTAACAACATTAACAGGGGAAGGATTGAATCTGCATTTTTGTTTTCATTGACATTGGGAGCGGGGTGAGTGTGGGTGAAAAACAATCCCTTACGGTCCCCACAACTCTCCTATCATCCCAAAACAAAAAACATCCTTTTTGACATGTGCGCTATTTAAAAATAACTTAACACGTTTTAAATTCGCTACAAAATACAACGATCTTACCCCCCCCCCCCTCATCCCGGTGGTTATTTTCACTGCAATAACACCATCACCGTGTGGTAACAACATTAACAGGGGAAGGATTGAATCTGCATTTTTGTTTTCATTGACATTGGGAGCGGGGTTAGTGTGGGTGAAAAACAATCCCTTACGGTCCCCACAACTCTCCTATCATCCCAAAACAAAAAACATCCTTTTTGACATCTGCACTATTTAAAAATAACTTAATACGTTTGAAATTCGCTACAATATACAACGATCTTACCCCCCCCCCCTCATCCCGGTGGTTATTTTCACTGCAATAACCCCATCACCGTGTGGTAACAACATTAACAGGGGAAGGATTGAATCTGCATTTTTGTTTTCATTGACATTGGGAGCGGGGTGAGTGTGGGTGAAAAACAATCCCTTACGGTCCCCACAACTCTCCTATCATCCCAAAACAAAAAACATCCTTTTTGACATGTGCGCTATTTAAAAATAACTTAACACGTTTTAAATTCGCTACAAAATACAACGATCTTACCCCCCCCCCTCATCCCGGTGGTTATTTTCACTGCAATAACACCATCACCGTGTGGTAACAACATTAACAGGGGAAGGATTGAATCTGCATTTTGTTTTCATTGACATTGGGAGCGGGGTGAGTGTGGGTGAAAAACAATCCCTTACGGTCCCCACCACTCTCCTATCATCCCAAAACAAAAAACATCCTTTTTAACAAGTGCACTATTTAAAAATAACTTAACACGTTTTAAATTCGCTACAAAATACAACGATCTTACCCCCCCCTCATCCCGGTGGTTATTTTCACTGCAATAACACCATCACCGTGTGGTAACAACATTAACAGGGGAAGGATTGAATCTGCATTTTTGTTTTCATTGACATTGGGAGCGGGGTTAGTGTGGGTGAAAAACAATCCCTTACGGTCCCCACAACTCTCCTATCATCCCAAAACAAAAAACATCCTTTTTGACATGTGCACTATTTAAAAATAATTTAATACGTTTGAAATTCGCTACAATATACAACGATCTTACCCCCCCCCCCTCATCCCGGTGGTTATTTTCACTGCAATAACACCATCACCGTGTGGTAACAACATTAACAGGGGAAGGATTGAATCTGCATTTTTGTTTTCATTGACATTGGGAGCGGGGTGAGTGTGGGTGAAAAACAATCCCTTACGGTCCCCACAACTCTCCTATCATCCCAAAACAAAAAACATCCTTTTTGACATGTGCACTATTTAAAAATAACTAAACACGTTTTAAAATGGCTACAAAATACAACGATCTTTTTTGCCCCATCATCCCTCTCGTAGTTTTCTCTGCAATAACACCTTCACCGTGTGGTAACAACATTAATAGAGAAAGAACTGAATCTGCATTTATTGTTTTCATCGACATTGGGGGCGGGGGTGAGTATGGAGGGAAAATAATCCCTTACGGTCCCCACAACTCTACTATCATTCCAAAAAGAAAAACATACTTTTTGACATGTGCACTTTTAAAAAATAACTAAACACGTTTTAAAATGGCTACAAAATACCACGATATTCCCCCCCCCCATCATCCATCTCGTTGTTTTCACTGCAATAACACCATCACCGTGTGGTAACAACATTAACAGAGAAAGAACTGAATCACTGAATCTGCATTTATTGTTTTCATCGACATTGGGGGCGGGGGTGAATGTGGGGGAAAAATAATCCCTTACGGTCCCCACAACTCTACTATCATTCCAAAAAGAAAAACATACTTTTTGACATGTGCACTATTTAAAAATAACTAGACACGTTTTAAAATGGCTACAAAATACCACGATCTTTTTTCCCCCATCATCTTTCTCGTTGTTTCTCTGCAATAACACCATCACCGCGTGGTAACAACATTAAGAGAGAACGGATTGCATCTTTCTTTTAGCATCCACATGGGGGATGGGAAGGGGGTGGATGGATGAATGAATGTGTGGGAGTACACGGATGCAACGGGGTGCACGTACCTGGCTGATGTCGCTGGTCCAGGCAGCCTTCTCCTGCATGCTGGGCGCGACGAGATGGATGGTCGCCTGGCTGCCGTTCTTGAAGTCGACCACTATCTTGAAGTCGAGGCCGCCATAGTCCTTCTGACAGCCGCTGCCACCAGGGGGCGCGCCGCTCGCCTCGCTGAAGCCGCTCGACTGACTCGAGGCAGAACTGATCGAACCTGGCAACGAGAGAAGATCGTCTGCTTTTAGAGGGATGGAATGAGGGGTGAAAACATGAGTGGAGGTTTTGTCGTGCCTCTAAAAGAGTAAACATTTAACCTTTTGCAATCCAATGTCTAATCACTGGGCACAACGTAACAACCAGTTCTTTTGGTTACCTGTTCTTTAAAATAAACAAAATAAGTGTGTTTAAAATAATATCGATTTTATTTTTCGACATGTTCTTTTGCAGATCCAAAACAGATTCTGGTATATTTCTTTTATGAACATAATAAATACTAGGAAAAAGAACCTATGGAGGAATAACTGTTCCGTAGAAATAACGTACATTCAAATATATCCTTGGAGTGCAAAGGGTTACAATTTTGTGAGTAAAAACTATAACGTTCGAATTGTATGCCTTTCTATATAATTAAATTAAAACCAGCGAAAACGATATTTATTTGTTTGGGTTGTCTAACCTTACAAGCTAATTGAAAATGGGTAGTTGAGAGTTATGTTTGAGTGTTTATCAAATAAAAAAAATAATAAATAATTTTTAACTCTTAATAAATGTAAAATAGATAAATTTTAACTTGTACCTCAAACCATCAGATTGGAAAAATACTCTAAACTATAGTGTTTTTATAAATTTAGAAAATAAAGTGCATTTGTTAAAAAAGTAAATATTCCAGTTCGTGTATGTATATACGGGGCTTTGAGCGTCAAACAATAAAGTATTTGCATAGAAAAGTTGACCAAAAATATGTTAGTGCCCTGATGTACTTTAAATGCGAAATAATTTTAACGTTAGTCTTTTAAAATATATTAAAAGGCATATTGATATTAAAAGTTTTTATTTATTTATTTTAAAAACAGGTTTTAACTGGAAAATACATACATTTAGCATTAATATTAAGATTCTTCAAATTTAATGCTTTCCCTATTCTGTACAATTTCCGAGTTTTTTCAACCCAAAACTTACTCTGGTATTTCTGTCCTCAGGCACCGCATTCCAGAGCCTTATCCGTTAAACTACCAGGGCTACTTGTAAAGGTTGTAAACAAAAGAAATGTTAAAACGGTGTGCCAAAAGAATATGAAGTAAGATAATTGAGTTGTAATACCCCAGTGTCCATTTAAGCAATCGACAAAAAATAATGGGGAAAACCATCTTCCAAACAACTATTTTAAGTTTGTCAGGCCGCTTTGTTAAGATGGCTTGAACAGAAGCTGATATTGGCAATATTAATTCACACTGCTCATTTTTGAGAAAGTACGGTTACTTAAATTTGAGTACGTCATCGCTCATTTACCAGGCAATTGTATTAAAAAAACGAGTTTTTGCAGGTACTCATTTTTAAGTATCTTGTTTTTCAGTGTGGATTTAAAAGATTTAAAATTAGTTAAAACATAGATTTTAAAAATTAAATTTGATGAAAATATTCCACTTGAACTTGAATATAAAATTGTTCGATTCACCAACACAAAAGGTATATTTCCTCGTCATCTAACTTGGGCCTATAGGCAACTAAATTTCTGAGAGATCTGGATTAAAATGCAAGGGACAGGACAAATACAGTATATATATATATATATATATATATATATATATATATATATATATAGTATATATATATATATATATAGTATATATATATATATATATATATATATATATATATACTATATATACTATATATATATATATATACTATATATATATATACTATATATATATATATATATATATATATATACTATATATATATATATATATATATATATATATATACTATATATATATATATATATATATATATATATATATATATATATACTATATATATATATATATATATATATATATACTATATATATATATATATATATATATATATATACTATATATATATATATATATATATATATATATACTATATATATATATATATATATATATATATATATATATATATATATATATATATATATATATATATATATAGTATATATATATACTATATATACTATATATATATATATACTATATATATATATATATATATATATATATATATATATATATATATATATATATATATATATATATATATATATATATATATATATACTATATATATATATATATATATATATATATATATATATATACTATATATATATATATATATATATATATATATATATATATATATATATATATATATATATATATATATATATATATATATATATATATATATATATATATATATATATATATATATATATATATATATATATATAGTATATATATATATATACTATATATACTATATATATATATATATATATATATATATATATATATATATATATATATATATATATATATATATATATATATATATATATATATATATATATATATATATATATATATATATATATATATATATATATATATATCTTTGTTTTTCACAGCGCATAATTAAATTTTAAACCAGCCGATAAACTTTTTATCTTCTGTTTGAAATTTTCTAAAAAAAATTTTTCGGGATTATTTTTGACTTATTGTTTATTAAAAAAAAATGTATGTTATTGTGAAGGAAATAACGAGTTTGACATCAATTTCATTTATGAAAAATATCATCTTGATATTTGAAATATCTTTTATCATATTAACTTTGACAAACCTAATCCTTTGCAAAATTAAAATCAATTCAGTATGTTTAAAAACTTCTTAACTACTTAGATGCTAATTTTCAAAGATTTCTTTCTTTTTAAAAGAAGAAAATTAATTAAACTTTTTTTAATAAATTTCAAATAAAAACATTGGAATTATCTTTTTAAGTTTCAATATTTGGATTTATTCGTTATGTCATAACGAAATACTAAAGTCTACATAATCTTGTATTGTGTCCGTGTGTGATATGAAAACCTTTTTTAAACATGCTCTATCAAGCAATTTTTTAAATTTCAAATTAAGTTTGAACATTCCGTTATTTAATATCTGCAAAAAAGAAGAGTTTATCCATATACATTTTTAGAGAATTGATTATTCTTCAGTTTGAAAAAACCGCAAGTGAAAATATTAAAAATTAAAGGTAGTAGAAGCAAAACTGTGTGATGAAAATCTTTGATCGGTTTTTCTCTTCCTGTTTGCTAAAAAACAATTCTAAAATGTTGAGAAAATATAAGTACAATATAATTTTTTACATTTAATGCTTACTTTTGAACTATCTGTGCATTACATTTTATTAATAACACAAATAAAAAAAAATAACGTGAAAAAGTCTAATGTCGAAAAATCTAGATTGTGGGTGATGTCAACCAACTAATTGACCAACCACAGGCAGAAAGATATAAACCTCAGTGATCTACGGTCGCAATCCATAGATCGCATGCCATGGGTCGCGCAATACTTTTCTTATGCCCCTTTCAAAACTTGAAATTTTGAAGGCATTCTCGATAAAATAAACCAAAAATACATATTTTAATTCCTTGTGCTTCCCTGTTATATTACAAAAAATAAAAGTGAATTTGGAGTTTTCAAATAAAATGAAAATAATTCGATTTTCAGATAAAAAATTTCCAGCGTACCTGTAATAAAAAGCTCACTTCAACAAAACATACAGTGCTGAGCACTTTTTTTTTATTTAAATAATATGTCTTAAGAATTTGTTTTCTATAGTCACAGTTTGTGCCATGGCGAAACTGAAACTTTCATTAAAAGCGCACAGTATGAACTAAAAATAGGAAAACATATTCATGGTGAGTCAAGAGCCCAAAAGTGTGTAAAAGATTGTATGAATTTTGGATATAATGTCTGTCTTTCAATTTTGGTGCTGCATTAAATGGAAAAAAAATATTGTTCTTAGATTTCGTCGCCAACTACGGATGGTCAATCTTTGGTTTAAATACAACTGGTTTCACTTCAAAGCTGAAGATAAGTCAGCGCGATGGTTGAGGAGAAATTTGCTCTAGACAACACATGTCCTTTCAGATGTTTTTTAAAGAACTTAAAAGAGTTTTGGAACCTTCCGATCGCAATTGTGAAACTCTGGATGGGGTTTACTATACAAACAAAGTAAACAATTTGATATTATAGAAATTTGCAAGTGCAACCTTTAAGGGGTACCCAAGCCCCAAAATCCGGAAAAATTGCTAAATTTTTTTCTTCATAAAACGATGCTAAATAAACTTAAGAAGGTGTGTACAAAATTTCAAACCAGTAAAAGAAACAGAACATATGTTTTTTTAGATGTTTATATACCATTTATCATCTTTCTGCACACTTTTCGTCTGCAACAATCTTCATTTAATCAAAATATTTTTTTTAAATTTTGGTCACATTTAAAATATTAAGGCTTTGTAAATAATTAACTTAAAACTAAACTGTTAATAGTTTTTAAAGCTCTAATATTCGTTTTATAAACGTATGTATAGATTTTTTAATTAATGTTATAAATTATTTTTTTACGAAATATTAAACTTAAAAATTTGAATATTTTTTGGGTTTTGAACCTAAAATAAGTTTTCAAAGACAATTAAAACACAAATCTGCAAAACTCTATTCATACGTTCGTAGTGTGTACTTTGATGTTATTTAATCAATTAAAAACATTTAAAAACATTAAAAATTGAAAGAGGAGTAGTGTTTTTTAAAAAAGACTTTTTAAGCTGAAAAAATGCAAAAAATAACAAAAATAATTTTTTATATATATTTTTGTTTTTTATTATTGTTCAGAAAAAGATTTTCTAATAATATAAAAAAATAGCAGTTCTGAATGCTTTAATAAACAAATTAGGATTTGGGCTCGGGTCTCCCTTAAAAATCGGTTGTTATAAATCTGTATAAAGGAAATCGTTAATTTGATGAAACATTTCCTATACACTCCCAAGTATGAGCCCCCCCCCCCCCCTCCCCGTTTCTGCAATGAATTGGCAACGTACTGGTCTATTTTCGGAAAAGTACAGTCTGAAAACTAGATGAAAGATTATTAGCCTTTATGTGTGGGCTGGGACAGCACCTAGCTATAGATTTTACAGGTGGGTTTGGGACAATTTTGACCATGGAGGACGGGGGAAATTTTAAAGCATGTGAGGTCTGAAGTATGCTGTTTGTGGCAGAACAGGTAAATTACATGGTTTCGGATATGTGACGCTTGACTAATGGTTCCTGCTAATAGTTTTTAGATTTTTGTTTCAGCTTTTCAACACCTCAAGTGACCCTAACCCCAGCAGCGAATCTACCTGCTTTGAAGGAGAAATGTTCATGATTCGTCCATCAGACAGTTACACGCCTCATATTGTAAGTCAAGTCGTTCTACACAATGCTTTGAGAACTCTTTGTCCTGCCTCCTACAGCGACATTTTCTTCCCCCCCCCCCCTTCGTTTAGAATTTAGCCCACAGGTAGGGTAACTTTTATTTACTCTACTACAAAAAATTTAAATTTTCATCTAACTACATTTCATACTCTTTAAGCATTTTTTTTTTTAAATATTCAAAAGTTGTAATCATTTTTATAACGAAATCCTAATTGATATTTGACTTTAATCGTAGTAGAATTTTAGTGTAATTGAGAAACCCCATCAGTCCTTTCACTTAAAATATTACTCAAAATCCAGCCATTGAATTCAGTATTCAGACTTCAAACCAAATGTATGCCAACAAAGATACATTTCTCTGACATCCTAAAAAAAATATGTTAGATGAATAAGAAAAAATTGAAAGTTTAACCCACAGACCCACGCAATTTAAAACGTGGGTGTAAGAACCAGACAGCTCCAGTTTTCAAAAAGTAGGACGACATATACTTTAAATTTCTTGAATCGTTTAATGCAAATTCACAGATCCCTTTTCCTTTACATCTCTATAGCCATTGCTTAAAGTTGTCTGATGTTTTCACCAATCAATAAAGGATTTTTTTTCTTTAGTGGAAGATTTTTTTTTAATTCTTTAAAGTATAAATTAGAAAAAAGTGGAGCTGCCTGGTTCTTGCACCCACGTTTTCAATTATAAAGTTGCATATTTAAATAATTTTTTCTGGGCATCATACTTAATTTATATTTTTTTGCTGAATTGCAAAGAGATAGCTTATAAATTGTATCTCAAACCTTAAAAATTAAACAAATATTTTAATATGGAGTATTTTTATAAATTTAAAAATTGGGTGCATTGCTATAACCACGTGACTGGACGTGATATCACGTCCATAAATGTCAGGGGGTAAGTTTCTAAAGAAACATTTTATTTTTAACCTTTTCGAGTTGTCTCTATATATTCAGAAAAGTAGTAATGGCTGCGGCCTAATTCTTAAACGTGTTAAGGTGGAGGGGGGGGGGGCATTATTTCTTATGGGGGGGGGGGGCATGCAAAAGAGTTCCCAAAGCTTTGTGGAAGAAAAAATTCCTTACAAAAAGAAGCGTATTACTGCCTGACGGAGGGATCGTTAACAATCATTTCTCAAAGCACATGTATTCGTAGATTAGGGCTAAGGCCACTTGGTGTCGAAATACAGAAAAGGGCAATCGAATACAATCCGTAGAAACCATTAGCGAAATGTCACATGTTCGATAAGATAAAATTACCTGTTATGCCGCACGAAAAAGTATAATTACCTGTTATGCCGCACGAAAAGTATAATTACCTGTTATGCCACACGAAAAAGTATAATTACAGGTTATGCCGCACGAAAAAGTATAATTACCTGTTATGCCGCTTGAAAAAGTATAATTACCTGTTATGCCGCACAAAAAAGTATAATTACCTGTTATTCCGCACAAAAAAGTATAATTACCTGTTATGCCGCACGAAAAAGTATAATAACTGTTATGCCGCAAACAGCATACTTCAGGCCACAAGCGTTTTAAAAACTCTTCCCCCATACCATAGATCGAAAATGACCCAAGTCTACCAATATATATCTACACTATATGGGACACATGTTGTCCCAGCTCACATGTAAATGTCTCATGTCCCAAACGAGAGATATTAAAAAAGATTTTCAAAAAGGAAACAAATATGAGGTCATTTGAATCGTAGGGTTTCTGAAATAACGGATTCAATGGATAAATGAGAACATATACAGTTATGGTGAACAAATAACGGAATAAAATCACAGAGCGACTCACCACAATCATCCACAGTGAACTGAAAGGGTTCAGTAACGTCCTCGATGAGCGTCGCATCGGAGAGGGGGATCTTGCCTATGCCCTGATCCGAAAGAGATCTATGCTGATCACTTTTTGATTTGTGCTTTACGGACAGGAACAATAAAAAAAGAAAACAGTTATGTTCTTCAGTGCTCTTCCAACACTTCAATTCATATGGTTTTGGGTTGGTCGGGGTGGTAGGGGGTGAGAAGTGCGAGGGCGATATCGGTTGTCGGTGGAGTGGTTGGTTTGGCTATATTCAGAATCTTCATGCTTTTATAATCGTTTTTAGTACTCGAAATCACTTTCGTATTCCACAGTAAATTTTTAATTTTTTTTAAGTATATAATCACAATTTTCGTCAATAGATGGCAGCACGTAGTTTTAAAATTGTGAGTGCTGCAGGTAAGTGGTAACTACAGGTAAAGTGCGAATCTAACTGCTTTCACAATAACTTAAAAAATCAGAAGAATTCAAAAATTTACAGAATAAAACTAATAATTTTAAATTGTTAGTGTTGTTAGTTTAAAAATTATTTGTAAGTAATTATTAAACTTTTTTTTATCTTTAATGTCATATTTTAGAATAGGATATAATTGTAATGTTTGCCGATAGATGGCAGCATATTATTAAGAAAAGCTTTGCTTGTTAGATTATAAGAGAACAATAATTATTTAATTCGCGAATTGTTTATTTTTAATAAATATAATTTCTTTTCAATTTTATGAATAATAGGAATAGATTAAATTGAGTTCTAGGTACCAAAATATTCGCTGTATTTAAAAACTTATGATATTTTTTTTTCAAGTAACTAAATAAAACAATTACATATATTTAATTTTTTTTTTAATATATATGATTATTTCATTGAAAATAGTGTTCTATAATTTTCCAAATAAAAAATTTCCAGAAACATTAAAATTTAAAAGGTTAATAAGCTTATTATTCAAAAAATTATAAACGTATTTATACTAAAAAAAACCATGTTTATGCTGAATATTCATGTACCATATCTTTAAAAACACATAAAAAATGATAAATATTTTTTTATTTTATTCCATCAGAATGGGTGAGATTCCAAGCTCAATTTTACCTACTTTTTATTCCAAAATTAAGCAATTTCCTGTGTCATTTAACTTAATTTTCATTTATTTTTATAGTAAAATCAAAATGTGTTTATAAATTATTCTTGGTACATATAACGCAATTATTTGTATTTTTATAGTAAATTCGAGCACTAAAAGTATACGAAAGCATGGTGGGAAGGTGGAGCTATCTACAGCAATAGGGAAGTAAGGTAAGAGCTCTAAACTATTCTATAGAGTTCATAATTCTAGAGTTTAGCATTCTTCCTTAATATTCATTCTTAAAGCATGATTATAAATGTTTTTGAAATTTCACAAGCGAACTTTGGAAAAGTTTAACGTTACTCACTTTTAATTTATTCGAAAATGTATGTTTGCTGTTTATTTTATTGATGATTTAAATTATGTTTGATATTCAAATTATTCTCTTATAAGAGATGTTGTTAGCTTTAGCTGAATATTTGTTATTTTTTTGCACTTTATAGATATGGAATTCGAAAATCGGTTTAATTACTTGTTTTTGAGGTTTTATTTATGTTTAATATCTTTTGATTCTAATATCGTAGTGTTTTAAATTTTGTATATCTGTTGCTTTATTATATTCTTAAGTGAACGGTTTCGTATTTATTGAAAAACAAATACACAAAAGCGAAACAATTGATCACACTAATGCAAAAACTAAAAAAAAAAAGCTACGACTTTCTAACACATCAAAAACTCAATATATTAATGGCAGCGATTGCCTGTCGAAAGATTTATACTTGCTTACGAATAACATTAAGGCTGTTTATATAAGTTTCATTTTTAATAATTTTGAATAATTACTAAACAATAGATTATCAAAACATTTAATACATGCATCATGCACTAAATTAAAAATGAAGCACATCAAACAGGATTTTCACAACACATTTCAACACTATAAACATGAAAAAACAAACACATGTCATACAAACAAATGATCACACATTAAAACTGAAATTATATCATCAAATGACTTAAGCATGACATAACACAATAGTTACAATATTAATTTAAAATTGGAGACTTAAAAGAAACATCGCACAGCCATATTTTATTTTAAAACATACACGACATTTTGTGTATTTTAAATGTAATTTTCAGTACGCCTATTAAATTTATAGATAATAATCAGTAGGCATGGGATTAATCGATATTTTTTTATTAATCGATATTTCCGATAAATCGATAATTTCCGGTTAATTTATGTTTTCTGATCAATCGATATTTTCCAATCATTTGATATTTTCTGAATAATCGTTATTTTTCGATTTATCGATGTTCTAATATTTTCGATATATATGCATATCATTGGTATATAAATATTTACGATGTATCGATATTTTATAAGTAAAATAAGTACAAAAATAACAAGTAAACACAAAGATGTATAATTTAAATCAACTTTCGGTATAGGAACTGGGCTTTTTTTTTCAAATTAACGACTGGTACAATCTTTTTTCCCCTTTATATTATTAAAAATGTAGATAATTTGCCACTTTTGTCCCGAGCACCCCGAGTGTTTTTCTGGACTTCCGGATCTTAAAATCGATTAATCGTCAAATCGATAATTGTCAAATTGATTAATTTTCAAACCGATTATATCTTCAAATCTATTAATCTCCAAATCGATTAATCTCCAAATCGATTAATCTCCAAATCGATTAATCTTCAAATCGATTAATCTCCAAATCGATTAATCTTCAAATCGATTAATCTTAAAATCGATTAATATTAAAACCAATTAATCAAAAAAATCAATTAATCAAAAAAATCAATTAACCTTAAAATCGATTATATCGGCAAAGCGATTAATCGTCAAATCTAAAATTCTATAATAGAGTCATCGCCCAAGCCTAATAATCATTTGAGAAGAATATTTTAAATACAAAACGATTAACAACCAGTAGCACAAATACAACAGCTATTACGATAAGTACTTACCAAAAGTCTTAAGTCAAATTTGTGAAAGTTTAAATCTTGAGAAATATCTTTTAAATCTTCTTATTAAAAAATAAAGGAGTTACATTTTTAATGATACATTTTTATAGAAGTACATACATTTTCTGAATGGTACTTTTTCATATTTCATTTTAAGTGTGACATATTTTAAAAAAATTTTAAAATGTTATGTTAACACTATTTTGTACATTCGTTATTTCAAATGTTTTCGGATGTATATACAAATCACTTTTAAAATGTTCTATGTACTCTACTATCTAGTTATTTTGATATTGAATACGTATAACTATTTATATTGTAAAATTATAGCGATGTTAGAAGTAGAAGTATGTGATAATGATTATATATTTTACTTTAGATGAATCGCTTAAAGATACTCCTTTCCTTGAGAATGGGCTTTTTCCAACAGATTTACTGCTTTAAATGGGTAATAGCAAGAGCACTGAAGTTTTCATAATAATCATAATATATTATAATTATAAAGGGTACATTAAAAAATATTACAAAATACTTTATAGTTCCAAAACTTGATTAACACTGCATTTTACTCCTGCACTGCAATGTTAATAGAATTGGAAATTAGGCGAATTGAAAGTATGCTTACTGGAATGACATTGCTTACAATAACTTCACTTATTACGAATGCGGGCTCGCAAGAACTAACAAATGATCTATTCGACCAGACGATTTTGTTAATGCGGGTTTTTATTGTTATTTCTTTTTCATAATGTTATTGTACCACTCGGGAAAGTAAAATTATTTTTTTAAATCCGTAGAAAAAATATTGGGGCACAGCATGGCTGCTTTCAATTGGCTTCAACGCGCACATAGAGGAAACAAGGTTTGAGCCTTCCAGCAGATAGACTTCCAACAGTTACAGTGTTAGAGTTCAGTGGTAACGAAATGAGTAACGATCCTTAACAAGAATACGTTATCCCAGACCTTATCTTTCAAATTCCGTCCCACTTCCGATTCGATTCGCCTTAGACTGTGCATCTCAGGTACAGTGCAAGCTCTGCAGTGTTAATAAAACAAAACTTGCAATTATTTTTAGGGCTTATTATGCTCTCATATAAAACATTGTATTAAATCAAATTCTTTCTTTTTTGTGAATTATATATTTGTTAATTCGTTTTGAAATTTGGCATTGTCCTTAAAAAGTATAATTTTAATTAAAAAACATTAAAAGTATAAGTAGTTTAAAAGTACATATTTTGTTTTTATAATGACTTTGCTTACATAAAGGTTACATTTATTAGTAATTACAGTTGACAGTTATTTAATAATTGTTAACAGTTTGCATACAAATTCTTTTTCTGAGCCCTCAGAAAACATTTCGATATTTTTCACATGTTGATTATTTCTTATTTATAGAGATTTTAGATAGAGAGATTTAATTTAGAGATTTAATATTTAACAATATTTTACACAAACTATTAAAAAAATTTAATTCGTAATAATCCATCAGAATGAAGATAAATCATGTCATAAACGTGGAATAAACCAAACTACATTTACTAGTTACTGAGAAAAAGAACCACGAATATAAAGATTTTAAGTAGAATATCGTTATTCGTTTGTTACACAAAATTGCGAATGATATGGAAAACGAAACAAAAAAATATTTAAACAAACATCGCATTCTAATAAAGTGCCAAAGTTTATCACTAGCTTACTTAATTTAGCAAACAAAACATATTTTTGAAGCTATTTTGAGGGGATTTTCTTCACTGGGATACAAATTAATTTTAAAAAAAATACCAAAAACACTTTACTACAAAATTAGCATGTACATAATATTTCAAACCGAAGTGCTGATAATTAGTTACGATAAGTTAAATTGATACCAACTAATACTTTTCCATACGTTTTAAACATTTAAATATAGTAGGGAGACTATTGTTCCTTGATCTCAGTGTACCTTGGACTAATCTAGTTATTCAGTTGATACTGCATCCTATCTAATAAAATTAAACAAGTTCAGGCAGTACTTGTATCTTCAAATACAAATACAACGTTAAAATACGCAATAAAAATCCGGACATGTTTCGGAATATACGTCTCCCTTCATCAGCAGGAAATAAAAAGTTTATGTGTGCAATAAAATAGAAATAAACCCAGAATTGAAAGTGTTGCCAAAGAACAAAAAACTATCTCAATCAGTTGGAGTTAAATATTGTGTGCCAACAAGTGGGAAATACTGGGACCGCAAATGTTTCATTGACTATCGAATCAATATTGCTGAAAATATGAAACACCTCCAGGAAGTTCAACTGGAGATTTGGGTTTGCAAATTAAATACGGGTTAGAAAAATTAAATACATGGCCATGTTCCCAACAGTGCTTGGCAATGGAAGACTTCATTATTTCTTGTTTAACAGTATGTGCTTGGTGCTCCTTAATACGAAATTTTAATACATGCCACATTGACATGAAATACTGTATATGCCCCAGTTATTAAGTTGTGTGAAAGTGATCTTATTGATTTGTAAAAAAATTGAACGTATGTCGAACCTACCGCGAATTTTAGAAATGTGATGGCTGATCTGGGGATAATATGGTAAAACAACCAAAACGCCAGAGCGCTCAGATAGACTAGAATTTTTAAGTGGATTTTTAAGTTTATGTAGGGACTTGTTGGGTGAAGAAAGTTCACCAACAATCCGTTTTTTGTTCTTTGGCAACACTTTCAATTTCTGGGTTTATTTCTATTTTATTTCACACAGACTTTTCATTATCTGCTGATGAAGGGAGATGTATCTCCCGAAACATGTCCGGATTGAATGGATTTTTATTGCGTATTTTAACGTTGTATTTGTATTTTAATATTCTTAACGCAATGTTCTATAATACGAGTTTTTATCTTAGTACTTGTATCATTGATCATTCGTGTGCAGTTTTTAAAAAAAATATTTAACAATATTTAAGAACTAAGGATATACAATATTAATACTTATAAATGAAGAATATGAAAATAGAATAAAACAACAGTCTCCCATATATATATTTTGTTATATATTATTTTACTCATAGTATTACAATGTTTAAAATCTTTATATTTTATAATATCGTCATGCCAGTGCTACAACTAGCTAACTCCACAAGAAGATTAAATATATATTGTGTACTCCTCCGTAGATATATTGTGGGATGAGTTTTTCAACTGGAAACTTATGTGTAATATTTCAATCTTTTATTGGAGTTATATAGTTGCACCACTAACCCGACGATATGACACAAATACATTCGTTAGTTTTGCCAAAAACTTATATACTTTTTAATATATTAAAAAACAATTTATTTGACTTTTTAATATATTAAGAAACAATTTATTTGACTTAAGTATAATTGATCTATTCATAACTCTTAAATTTAAATAATATTTTTTTAAATATTCCGATAAATATTTATTTGAATGAAAATACATAGCTTATTTACATAAACCGTGTTGGTGAAAAAAATATATACAATTTAAAATGCGTAAACAAGGTAATATAATTGGCTGTTGTTATAGAAAGCCACATACCTCTATGAGATGGAGTTTGCCATTGGTGGAACGAGTGCAGAGCAGCATGTGATTGGTGAATAGAAAGCACTGTCTGACCACTTCTGATTCGCGCTTAACCATTCGTGCTCTCTGCAACTTCGATTTCTCTCCACCCAAAACTTGAATCACACTACCTGCATTTGGTATATAACAAATATTTAATTCTATTTTTTTAATACTATAAGTATATAAGAAATATTTATTTAAAATAATATTTATATAAGAAATCTTTTTAAAATATCTTGATATAATACTCGTCCGCGTACTGGTAGCTATCGGGCATGCGAATAAACCATTTAGTTGCATGCATCTGCAAAACTCAATTTGTATCCAACCCTTTCGCTCATTACCGCGCTAACAGTTTTGGCACATAATCGCCAATTTGGCACATAATCGCCAATTTGGCACATAATCGCCAATTTGGCACATAATCGCCAATTTGGCACATAATCGCCAATTTGGCACATAATCGCCAATTTGGCACATAATCGCCAATTTGGCACATAATCACCAATTTGGCACATAATCACCAATTTGGCGCATAATCGCCAAATTTGGCACATAATCGCCAATTTGGCGAATTTATATGGATTGTGGAATTGTTATATGGACTTCGGCGATTGCGAAATCTGAGACCTAGCAGCCCGGAGTTGGATGTAATTAAATTATCAGAATCAGTTTGTGTGTGATTTTTTTAGTTTTTCAGTTGATTATAAGTTGCAACGCATGCTTTGGGGCGAACGTAATGAACGCACGTGGTATTTTTCAAAAGTCTTTGTGATTGGGATATACAAACTGAGGTTTGAATGTACCAATCAAAGAAACTTCTAAAAAATGCGACGCACGTTTATAATGTTCGTGTAGAACAGACTCTAAAGAATATAAATCCGCGAAATAAATATAAATAACGTATTCTCAAAAACAGGATTTTTTGAATATACATTAGAACTGGATGCAGGGATTTAAATATACTTTTTATTGTATATTTATTGAAAAACAAAAATTCAGTGATTGGAAACTTATTTACTGCAATTTTAATTTTTGACTTATGCTTGCTTACTATATCATATTGGAACAATTTGGCAGGAGAGAAAAAAATGTATTTATAGAAAACCGCATTTGAATGCCAATTGGTTATTTTTATTTGTAAAATGTTTTAATTAATTTAATACAGATAGATATATATGTTTATTGTAGTGGGCCGTAGCCCATTTACAAAGGTTGGCAATATAATTTAACAAAAGCGGATACAAAATTCGATAAAACAAAATACAAGCTAATACATTTAAAAAAACACACACAATTTGAATAAATATGCAAAAAAAAAAGACAAAAATAAAGTACATGAGCAATTAGAATTAGGATTTTAATCTGTTATTCCTGCACAAGTTCACTGATCAAGTCCTCCCGGAATTTTAAAACAGAGATTGTGTAATTATAAAAACAAAACTATTCTTTTTTCTAAAATTATAGGATGGTTGAAATGTTACTGAATTCAATTGATGATAAGTATTTTCGTCTGAATGCATCGTAAATTGGACAGACTAAAAAAACATGATCCCAAGTTCCATTTTCTGTTGTGTTACAAAATTTACAGGAATTATTAGGAAAAATTTCGAAAGCAACTCCTTTAAAAAATATACGTGATTGATTGCAACGAATTTGTATAATAATTCTTTTTATAGTGATATCTATATTTGAAATTAAATAGTCTTCGATTAAATGTGAGTTTTTGATATATTTAAACTGTGAGTGGTTAATACTATTGTTCATTGAAGTGAGGTCATTTTGGGTGTGTTGGTCATGGTATACTTGTACAATCGTTGAAATGTAATGTAATAACTGATTTAAAACATTGAAAATACTTTTAACAATTATTAACTTTTAGTCTTATTCTTTATTTTAAATCTTTTAATTTTTGTTTTTATTAAAGTTAGGCTTAGGATATAACAAATACACTTCATACTCTATAAAATGCATATTTAAATTATTTACTTTAAATTATTTAAAAAATAATTGGTGTAAAAAGTATATTGTAGCTTTCTTCTGTAGTTTTTAAACACTAGATAAAGACGAATTAGATGTGATTACCAGTGTTACATATAATTATTGTAATGAAAAAACTATATTAAAATTATTTAAATGTTTCATACCTTGTCTGACGAAAACTTGGTTAACATCTAATAATATATCACAGCCACCGGCAATCATTCTTTCAGTTGCCAGATTTTTTCGGATATTTTCAGTTTCGCTTACTTCATCGTGCATTTGCTGAAAAGGATACGCAAAATAAAATAAGTCAAACTTTTAGCACATAATAAGTTATATAGTGAACATACAACTACACAATACTTCCGATTATCAATAAAAAATATATATAAGTTATGTATTATAAACATCATGAATGATACCTTAGAATAGAGTAACTTTGGAACTGGGGGTATAAATTTCTAAAAGTGGGTAATTTTAGGCTTTCGGATTTCCAGACAATGCCATGCGTTTCAAATTGGCACGCAATCACTGGGTTCGGTAATGGTGATTGTGTGCCAATTCAAAACAATGGCATTGGCTAGAAATTAGAAATCCTAAAATTACCCGCTTTCCTAAAATTACCCCGGTATACGCCAGTAAAATAGAAATTGCTTTAAAATTCTTCCAACCAAACATTTGGTAATAAGAATTCTATATAAAAATATCCACCTTTGTGAATAATATATTTTCAAGAAGCTTAGTTAATTTTATTTAAAAGGCATTTTGCAATGAAAAAGTATTGATAATGAAAAAAATATTATTCTCTTGTAAACTAGGGGGCTAAACCATCACCCAGAAAATTTATATCCTCGAATTTCTACACAAACAGACCTGTTTGTTTATATTTTGATACGCTTTGAACTTCTTTTATTTACAATAATAACGCTTATTATCTTTCGAATTTCATTTAAAATAGTATATGCCAAAGGATTACCGTTTTTTAAATGCTAAGGTAAAATTACGAACGTCCGTTGTGTGCTAGGCGTCCGTTGTGTGCTAACGTGGCGACGTTGTTGCTCATTACTTGGAGACCTTGTGTTGCCAAATCACGAAAGGAAATACAGCGTTTTTTTTATCACCGCTTAAGTAAATTATATATAAAGATACCGTTATGGAATTTTTAAATTGTGATTGAGAATTTAATTGATAAAAAAATATTTTTTTTTAGCCTTGCCATTTGACATCACAATGGAAATTAATGTAATTAGAAAACAAAATATTTGATTAAAATATAATGTACTTGTCTTGAGAGCATTAATCAAGAAAGTAATGTTTACGTCTTTGAAAGCTGCAACATTGTAATATGGGATGTTATCGATGTGAAGGGGCCGAAGTCCGTTTACCTTTTTATCAAAATTGTGCAATAGGCTAGTTGTGTTCAAAAGATGGATTTCCGCATTATTTGATATCAATTGCTTTAATGGAAATTGAGTTATTACCAACTCCATTATCTTATTTACCATTCTTTTGGAACACCATTTTAACACGTTTTCTGTTTATAACTTCTTTAACTCGCCAAGGTAGTTTAACGGATAAGTCATTAGGCAGCGGTGCTTAAAGACCTGGGTTCGATTCCCGGTTCAAGTCTTGATTGTAATTGTTGATATTTATTGAAAGTGGTTTATTAATGCAGTCTATGCAGGCAAGCAACTGCTATTTTTACTCATTGTACTTATTTTCGAGTACCTATTTTTAACAGTGTAGATGAAATATTGTGATATAATATGCAAATGTTCACTCACTCTTGATAGTTCTTCGAGTTTAGCCCGTGCATTTTCCAAGGATTTTCTTTCTACGTGATTGTGTGGCGTATGTGCAAGTAGCTCGTGAAGAGTTATAATGTAACGAGGTACCTATGGAACAAAAAAACACATTTGAAAACACATTTATTATACACAATTGAGAAAGCTCCACTCACTCACTCGCTCATTCACTCATCACTTATTCTCCAACTTCCCGTATACACAGAAAGATGAAATTTGGCAAGGTTGTTCCTCATACCTTAAATAGGAAAAGTCAACTATTTTTGTTCGGATCGAAAATTTTTAAGGGGTGTAAAACACCTTTTCTGATGTTAGTTGAAACGTTAGTTTCAGATATTTCCGTTTTTTCCAGAATCATGAAAGTTTGCATACTCATAGAGTTTACCGTACAAACAAAGGAACGAATTCCAAAATTTAGAATTTTGCACGTGGAACCTTTAAAAATCTGTTTAAGATTTTTTTATGGAATGTGGTTTTGAAGATTTCTGAACGTCTTAAAATTGTGAAATATCGCGTTCTGATAGATTTCACCATACGTATAAAGGACAACATCGGAAAATCTAGAACTCTACACGCGGAACCTACAAAACTGTACAATGTTTTATCTCTTTTTATAAATACAACAACCTTGACCAGTCATCCACTCATTCACTCAGTCATACATAATTTCTAACTTTCGCATACCCAGGAAGATGAAATTTGACAACGTTAATCGTTTTACTTAAAATTGAATAGTAGTGCATGGGGTAGCTGGTGCGTTGGGTAAGTGAGAAACAATAATTGAATAAAAACCAAATGGAAAATGCTATATGTGTGTGGGGGGGGGGGAAGAGTAGGTGTAGTATTGTACTGGTGCAAACAGTAAATGAGGAATAATTGAGGAATATAACCAAATCAGAAATGGTGTATAGGGGTAAGAATGTGACTAATATGTGTATTGGGTAAATATAGTAATTGAGGAATGGGAGAGAAACCCAATCCAACAGAACTAAAGTGCATGGGGTAAGTGAGGTATAGTAATGAAACCCAATTGAAAAGGAACATAGTTTTAAGTGTGTATGTAAAGTAAAGTAGGAACAGTATCTGGTGCATGGGGTAAGTGAAAAATAGTAGAGAAATCCAATCCAAAAGAATTATAGTGCCTTGTATATGTGGCTGAAGTATGAGTATTACCTGGTACATAGGGTAAGTGAGGAATAATAGAGAAGCCCAATTCAAAAGGAATATAGTTACGTGTGTGAGATGAAGTAGCAGTAGTACCTGGTGCATAGGGTAAGTGAGGAATAATAGAGAAACGTAATCCAAAAGAATTGTAGAGACTTGTGTATGCGGATAAAGAAATGATTAATACCTGGTGCATAAGGTAAGTGAAGAATAATAAATAAACACAATTAAAAAATAATACAGTTATAGGTTTGTGTAAAGTTGAAGTAGGAGTAGAGTACCTGTTGCATGAGGTAATTGAGAAATAGTAAAAAATCAAACCCAAAAGAAATATAGTTATGTGTATGTGAGCGGATGAAGTAGGAGTAGTACCTGGTGCATAGGGTAACTGAAGAATAGTAGAGAAACCCAAATCAAAAGGGATATAGTTACGTGTAGTGAGGGGATGACGTATGAGTAGTACATGGTGCATAAGGTAAGTGAGGAAAGATACAGAAACCCATACAAAGGGAATATAGTTACGTGTGGTGAGGTGATGACGTGTGAATAGTACCTGGTGCATGGGGTAAGTGAGGAATAGTAGAGAAACCCAAATCAAAAGGAATATAGTTACGTGTAGTGAGGTGATGATGTATGAGTAGTACCTGGTGCATGGGGTAACTGAAGAATAGTAGAGAAACCCAAATCAAAAGGGATATAGTTACGTGTAGTGAGGGGATGACGTATGAGTAGTACATGGTGCATAAGGTAAGTGAGGAAAGATACAGAAACCCATACAAAGGGAATATAGTTACGTGTGGTGAGGTGATGACGTGTGAATAGTACCTGGTGCATGGGGTAAGTGAGGAATAGTAGAGAAACCCAAATCAAAAGGAATATAGTTACGTGTAGTGAGGTGATGATGTATGAGTAGTACCTGGTGCATGGGGTAAGTGAGGAAATATACAGAAACACATACAAATGGAATATAGTTACGTGTGGTGAGGGGATGACGTGAAGTAGGAGCAGTACCTGGTGCATAGGGTAAGTGAAGAATAGTAGAGAAACCCAATTCAAAAGGGATATAGCTACATGTTTTGGTGAGGGGATGTCGTGTGAGTAGTACCTGGTGTATAGGGTAAGTGAAGAATAGTAGAGAAACTCAATTCAAAAGGAATATAGTTACGTGTAGTGAGAGGATGACGTATGAGTAGTACATGGTGCATAGGATAAGTGAGGAAAGATACAGAAAGCCATACAAATAGAATATAGTTACGTGTGTATGTCGGGTGAAGTATGAGTAGTACCTGGTGCATGGGGTAAGTGAGGAATGTCTCTAATGTCCTCCCCTGAAGGCTCGACTTCTCTTCCAGTCTTCTGAGGATGGCGACGAACTTCTCCCTCTGCTTGCACTCCGCCAGCACTTGGAGGCTGTAGTGGTGGTTCCTCACGTACTCCTGATAGATGGTCAGCATGGGCAGCAACATGTCGAAGAGATCTCCTTGGGGGAGGACAAGCAGCGGGGGGGCACTAAGTTAAATGGCCATCGCAATCTCACAGAAAAACAACAACAACGCCTACTGCTGCTGCTGTTTCTACCAAAGAGAGGCTGGGCTGCCGCGCATGCAGACTACATGCTACGACCGGGGGCATGAGAGGAGTACCCAGGAAAGAGTCTTTTCGTACCTTTTTTTATTTATTTAGTGTAAATCATTCGTTCTACGTCCTTCGTTGGAGTACAGAGTTTCGTATGAAAGTATTTTTTTTGTAACGTATCTGTATCGTTGTGCGCTAATCTGAATATGAACGCGGAACCTTCTGTTCCGATGTATGGTATATAATATATAGATGTACGGCATCGAGCATAAATGGACTGTAGTAGAGCAAATATGACGTCATCATCGTGATGCAAACATCTCAGACCTGATGGCAACAGACACGTGACTTCCTTTCAAAATTTATTTATGAAAAAACGTTCGCGATTGACTTGTGATTTGGAAAAAATAGCAAATGTGTTACTTCATGAAGTAAGGGATATTTTTATGAATGAACAAGAAAAAATAATTATGAATGGAGGATGTAGTAAACCATGTGTCTGAGGCCCTAAATGTTGGCCTCACTTTGGTGTTAGCAAGATTTTAACCTTATGATTTTTCTACTATGAGGGATCCATGCTTGAAGATGTACGGTATATAACAGTGTGTGAAGGATAGCGTGTGTTTTAGTGTGAGTACTTGCAGGCCGACTTACATGATGCTGTGGTGCTCGTGGTTCAAGTATAGTGGTGGTTGACATGCTACAAGAGTTTATGTGATGGATGTCGTCATGGTGGATATGTTTTATTGGTTGTAGTGTGTATACTTTTTAATGTTTTATTTTATATTGTTCACTGTTTTAAATGCCCTACCCTAATTTGATATTGTCAGTAAATGATGATTGTAGTTTATTGCTCATTGTCAATTCGCTGGTTCACAAAACACTCAACGAAACAATTTTGTTTCAAATTGCCTACATCAAAGGATTTTTAAGTATGCTGAAGATTAAAATAAGAGAAACTTTACATAAATGTTCAACAAGTAACACATCTTCGTAGACGTTTCCAATGGGTCAAAAGTGTGAGAAACTGTATAAGCAATCTATTTAGTCGTACAATTTCTATCTTAACCAACTACATTGTAAAAAAAAGGTATTTATAAATGAGTACATAAACATGCTCGTTTTTCTTTGAGTACAATTGCATCGTGAATGAGAGACGATGTTCTCAAGTTTAAGCAATCGTAATTTCTCAAAAATGAGCAGTGTGATTCAATATTGCTAATCTCAGCTTATGTTTAAGCAATCTTAACAAAGTGACCTGTCACACTTAAAATAGTTGTTCAGGACATTGTTTTCCATATTATTTGATGTCGATTGCTTAAATAAAACTGAGTGACTACAACTCAATTATCTTTTTTCTCATTCTTTAGGCGCACTTTTTTAACATTTCTTCTGTGTATAAATTCTTCACGTCACTATGATGGTATTCTGGACTGCGGTGCCCTAGGATATGGGTTCGATTCCCGGTAAATCTTGGTTGTAATTGTTGATATTTATTGAAAGTGATTTATGAACTCAGACTACGTATGCAAGCACCTGTCATTTTTAAAAAAATTTTAAGTAAAAATTTTAAAAAAATGACAGGTACTAATTTTTGAGTACGTGTTTTTTTTTTCAAAAATGAACCTAATGCATTCAGAGCTATGATAAGCATCGAATGTACTCAAAAATGAGTAAATTTTACTTATATTTGAGCAACTATTTTTAACAGTGTAGATATCATGCAAAATGAAAGTAGTTTCAACATGTAAAAAAAATCATTACAAACATAGTAGCTTTCAATTTTGTAGGTAATTTTAAATTAATGACTCTTCCTGAGTACTCCTAGTTACTCCCATTTCTTTCCTACAGCAATCTATAGAGCGTGAAGCAGAAAAATGCATCATCTTTTGAAACAATTCGTAGAACATTGACGCACAAACTCTGAACACCAGTAAAGCTTAGATAGCATTCAGCAGTTACTTACATGCGTAGAAGCTGAAAGCGTAAATACAGTAACATGTCTATCGATTTAAGCACTCTAAACTACTCTAAAATACATTATATACCATTAAAAGCAATAACATTTACTTTAGAGCAATACTAAGTTACTTATTATCTTTAATAATAATATACATGGTGCGTTCAATAAATAATGCGACCAATTTTTTCCAGACACGACTATGCACCGCAGCGCCCTCTAACCTGCTCGGCTAGGTGGAGGGGGTATTAGTTTCACTATACCCCCTCGCACTATGTGATAACTCACCCATTCTCAGTCGGCTCCGAGCTGCCGGAAAGTCAGAACGTGCGTTAGGTGAAGCCCGTTTTGAGCTTAATGTAACACGGCGCGATGGATGGACCAACTATAAAATTTTTAACGATATAAAATTTTGCGTTAAACTTGAGAAGTCCGCCACCGAAACGTTTCTATTAATTCAGCAGGACTTTGGGAGTGATAGTTTGTCTCTAAATCACAGATGGCACAAATCGTTCAAGGAGGCATGAGCAAGTCCAGGATCAAAACCACGCTCATTGTCTTCTTTGATGTCAAAGGCATTGTCCACCACGAATTCGTACCTACCGGGACCACTATGAACGCAGCTTTTTACTTAGAAGTGCTCAAAATGCCGAAAAACCGAAGTGACATCAAGAATGCTTGGAAACTTCATCACGAAAGCGCCAAGCCACAGCGCCTTCGTTGTCAACGATTTCCTGGCCAGGACCCATACCTTACTGGTTCCCCAGTCTCCCTACAGTCCTGACCTGGTTCCCCCAGATTCTTTTTTTGTTTCTTCGCTAAAAAGGAGCCCTTAAAAGGAAACATTGGGACACGATTGAAAACATCCAGGCTCATGTTACATCGGCTCTAAAGGATCTCCCGGAGAAGGCATGGAAAAACCGCCTCCGTAAATGTGTCGACGCAGGAAGATGCTATTTTGAAGATTTTTAACTAATAGTACAAAAATGTCGTATAAATGATTTTTTATGAATTTGAGCTCTGTGGATTGCAATACACCTACTTTATTTATGTATAAAAAGCTAAAATTTATATAAGTACTATTCGTTATTCCTCAAATACCTGAATCCCGAATTTGTAAAATTTAGTTTTTTAAATGAATTTAACAATTTTGGAAGTATGGCATAATTGCTTAAAAAACATATTTCCGAAATCTAAAGAGTGCCTTTTGAGCTTAATTGCTAGCGCGGGGGACTTCGGAACAAAAGTTAGCGGGTTTGAGTGCTAAAGGGACCAATATTGTTTTTTTATGTTTCCCAAGGAAAAGAGGGGAAATAAAGACAGTGTATACTATTATTAGATAGAAAAAAAATAAGCATTGTTTAAGTCAGCGATTCTCAACTTGTGGGGCGAGCCCCCCTAGGGGGGCGCGTGCACACTAGAAGGGGGCGCGAGAGAAAATATTATTTATTAGTAAATATTATACCCAAGAGAAAATATTATTTAAAAAAATTGATTAACTGACTGCTGCGCATGCTCGAGCCAGTGGCGTACTCAGCCCCCCCCCCCCCCCCTCGTCGGTATGAAGTTAAAAAAAATTAATACAAAAATAATGCTTTTTTCCCCAATTAATAAACAATTCCAAAACAAAACAAAAAGTTTATGAAAAATACAATCGTTTTTTTCTTCTTTAAAAGTGTGTATGGGGGGGGGGGTCTCGTATCATCTTTTCCCAACAGGCAGACACCTAACAGCCATTTAGGCGCCTTCCCATTTACGTCATTACAAAATATTCATCGTTTGACAGGAAATAAAAAGAAAATGTAAAATAAACAAAAAGCAATCTGTTTCGATTTTAGAGGGCGGGAACAATTTTGGCGCCGATATATGTCTACGCTAAAAATTTAATAAATCAATACGAAATATTTTTTTTTAAATGGTAAATAAAATATCGCATTTTTTTTTTTTTGGTTTAGAATATTTTGTTTCAAAAAATTTGTCGCCGGTCATTTAGAATATATCTTGTAAGTCTTGTAGTGTAGAAAAAGGATGACTAAAATAGTCAGGTCAAAAATAAAGGTCAAATGAAAAGATGTTTTGAACAGTTTCTACTTTTTGTACTCCTGAAAATTGGACTTTAGTTTTTGAGGCCTTTTATTTGTTTAGTATTTCTGAAAGTTATGGTGCTTTGTTTTGCCTTTTAAAGCCAAAATGAAACATGGATCAGATGGTTGTGTTAATTTATTTTCTAGAAGAAAGCTAAGGCAATAACAATCCAGTTTAGTTGCTTTTTTTCTTTTAAAAAAAAGCGAAGGAAAAGACAACCCAACGATTAATAAGGAAAGGTGAGATTATTCCATATGTGTTTTTAAAAGACTTCATTCCTATTGTCAGTTTCCATGCATACTAATTTAGAAGAATTATAACAATTGTACTACTTTTACTTTAAAATTCAATTGCTAAAATACAAATGAC
The DNA here is from genome assembly GCA_963932185.1 of Troglohyphantes excavatus. Taxonomy (NCBI): domain Eukaryota; kingdom Metazoa; phylum Arthropoda; class Arachnida; order Araneae; family Linyphiidae; genus Troglohyphantes; species Troglohyphantes excavatus. The sequence goes on along the minus strand of OZ010674.1, from coordinate 62,098,773 downwards.
TTATATTTTGTGCAAACATAAGCAATTTGTTTTAATGTATGTGAAAAACAATGGCAGATTCGTAAGTATGAAAATTAATTGGGCCCGAATGACAAGTAAACTCAAGCATAATAATCAATAGTTAATGTGAATAAAATATAGTATAAAATAATCTTTTTTTCAAAATAAAAACCGGCTTTAAAAAAAGTTCTAAAGCGTTTTTTTAAAAATAATTATTAATTTAAGGAACAAAAGTGGATTTTTTTTAAATATTTAAGTATTAATTTTGTGGTCATTATCACTTTTTGAAATTGGCTCTAAAATTTAGGTGTGGTTTTTTTGTGAATTGGCACGAATTTTTTAAAGAATGGTAAAAAGTACAAAATTAATTCTAAATGATTATTTTTTTCCCACTAGTCCCTAAATTAAAATTTTTGTACTCTGTAGTATTTTATTTCTTAAAGTATATATATTTTTTTAAATCAATCAGCAAAAAAAACCTTTTCGAGCATGTTTACATAATGGTCTGAAGAGACTGTGATAGTCTGTTCATTTTCCTTGAAAAACCATGGGTGATCTGATGGGACGTGCGTCTCCACTTCTTTTTTTCTGCACACAAACAGTTTCCCTGAACGTTGTCACCCACCAAAAAATAGATTTCCGGTCCGGGATATGTCCCAAAGGCTCAATATTGAAGCGATTTCGGAAAGCGCGCTAGGTTGAAACCACCGAACTTCCGTTGGAAAAATAGGCCTCTACGGCAAATGCACGCTATTCGTTACTCCAACGTATGATGGCGTCTGAACCACAAGGCCACAAAATTTAAAATCTATTCAAGACCACGCCTACCTGCCTGGGGCTGCTGTAAGCTTCAGAGCACACACTTCAAAAAAGGAAGTTAACTTGTCACACCCTGCGTATATATATAAATATATATATATATATATATATATATCAACCCCCCCCCCTTATAAATTTCCTGTGTACGCCACTGGCTCGAGATGATATCGGTCGTGTGGATTCCCTTCCACAAACATTACTTATTTTTTTCTCTTTTGTTTAGTCATGCTTCTGTTTTCTTTCTTTTATTATTCGAAAAAATGTATTCCCAGTTTCTAAATTTAGCTCACCCCGTCTAGGTTAACTTTCATTAACCTAGTTTTCTACTTTCATATTCTTTTAACGTTATCTCCCAGTTTGGCTTCCATTTCAAATATAATATTTAAGTTTTCCCCGCTTTCATTCGCTTCATCTGTTTACCGCCCGCTTGGCAAAATGCCAGATGTGGTTTCTCGCCAACGTTGGTTTACTTTTACTCTTGTTTTGGCAGTTAGTTAAAAATAATTTGAAAACAGAATCTAAAATACTCATTATACATTATTGTTGTAAACATTTATTGTAAGCGGGGGGGGGGCGCGATGAAAATTATGATTGAAAACTGGGCCGCGAATACTGAAAGGTTGAGTATCGCTGGTTTAAGTAATTGTCATGAATTAGATAAGTTACTTAACCGTATGTTAATATGTTTTATTAACGTAATAGAGGTACTAATAGTTCCTAGATACATTTATATGAAATAAATAGTTATTTTGTACTAATTTAGAATTCTCTAATTAACACGTATAACACCCTAAATAACACGTATGTAAACATAAAGAAAGAAAAATCCTTGTTGTTACAAATTTATAATTTTTGTTTTTTTTTGGGAAAATACTGAATGACACAGAATGAATTCTAACATTAAACCAAAAAAAAAACATTAATATACATCTCGTTTTTCAAATAACTTAAAATTAAAATATAAAATATATTTTTATTTATAGTGATTTTAATAATACCAAGCGATTTCTAAACAATAAACTCACGTTGTTTTGGGATCAATTAATTTAAAAAAACTTTTCAAATATTTATTTGTTCGTTAAAATTCACATAACTTAATAGATAAAAATCAAACCTAATTATACTAAATCGTAATAAAATTAAAAAATCTAGTTCATACTTTTTATCTAAAAATGGTTGTATAACTAAAAGAAACATAAACTACTTTAACATCAAATATAGAAACATAATACAAATAACACATAGCCAAAGTTTAAAAACAAAATACATTTTTTACAAGATGACGTTAAAATTAAATGTTTTTATTTTATTTTATTATTCTATTTTGGATTTTAATCTACAATATTATGTAAATCTAAGATAATGCTATTTGTGACTAACATTTCGGTACCATAAATAAAAAATAAACATATAAACGTTAAGGAGATCGGTGGAAAAACGTAACTAACTTTCCTCCAATGCATTGAATAATATACAGATTTTCATATGTAATGGTTAACTTTAATGGGCCAAAATAGTTTTTTTAGTATTAATAAAATAATTTAGTTCTATTGAAAATTTGGAGTCAAATTCAGCGACGTATAATCTAATTTTCACACATTTTGAATACATCATGTTTTGATTGTTTGAACCTCAAATACAAAATAAATCTTTAACTACAATCATTAATTATTATATTTTAATCAAAACATACTATCTACGCATTCCATTCTTTACGAATAGACGACATTGAATGAATGGCACTTTTAAAAAAATTATATTCGGAATAATAATATTAAAAAATGCGTTCAAGGTGACCTTCACAATTTTGATTGGTTAAATATATTTTTATTTATTCATTTTTAAATATTGACTTATAATGCCATAATAGAGTAGATATGACAATGGGAACAATCAGTTTTAAATATTGATGACTCAAATTAAGTTATTGAGGTGAAGCTGGTGCAAAAATAAAGAAACGAGGTTAAAAAGTTATAGTTTTGAAACAAAACCGTAATTAGTTTGAGTTTTTTATGAATCTACACAACATACAGTGTTTTCATACACAAAAATAATATTTATCAATATAACAGATCATTCAATTTGAATATATATATTAAATATAAGTTTCTAATTAAGTTAAATTTCTAGTTAATCTAAGTTATATTTCGTTATTATTAATAAAGTCATATTCTTTTAATATTCTCTTAAATTAATTATACACTAAGAAATATTAACAAAATGTTTGGAATTGTTACTTATAAACTATGATTGTCGACAGAGAAAATAAATTCAAATAATACTTGCAAATTAAATGGCATACATAAATGATTATTATGAATTATAAAAGTGACAGATCTGTATATATCACATATATATTATCAATCATTATTTAAAAAGCATGGAAATTTCCCAGAACCTTTTTGTTGTGGTTATTAAAATCCATTGTTTGCCTTTACTTTTAACAATACCAGCAATGTATACATTTTAAAATTTAAGGGCAGTTGAACTCCAATTATCCGGATCCAATGGAACCAGAGTGCATCCGGATAATCGAAAATCCGGATAATTGAATAATTAAAGATAAAAGGTTATTTCTTAGGGAAAAAAACGAATTTTGCTTTAGTATATAATGACTATTTAAAACAACATGTGGATATCATGTGTTAATGTGGATATGTCATGTGAATATCATGTGTCATATCATGTGGATATCATGTGTCATGTCATGTGTTAATGTGGATATGCCATAGGGATATCATGTGTCATGTGGATATCATGTGTCATATCATGTGGATATCATGTGTCATATTATGTGGATATCATGTGTCATATCATGTGGATATCATGTGTCATATCATGTGGATATCATGTGTCATATCATGTGGATATCATGTGTCATATCATGTGGATATCATGTGTCATATCATGTGGATATCATGTGTCATATCATGTGAATATCATGTGTCATATCATGTGGATATCATGTGTCATATCATGTGGATATCATGTGTCATATCATGTGGATATCATGTGTTAATGTGGATATGTCATGTGGATATCATGTGTCCTGTCATATGGATATCATGTGTCCTGTCATGTGGATATCATGTGTTCTTACATGTGGATATCATGTGTTCTTACATGTGGATATCATGTGTTCTTACATGTGGATACCATGTGTCATGTCATGTGGATACCATGTGTCATGTCATGTGGATACCATGTGTCATGTCATGTGGATACCATGTGTCATGTCATGTGGATATCATGTGTTAAATTGTGGATATCATGTGTTAAATTGTGGAAATCATGTGTTAAATTGTAGATATGTCATGTGGATATCATGTGTTAAATTGTGGAAATCATGTGTTAAATTGTAGATATGTCATGTGGATATCATGTGTTAAATTGTAGATATGTCATGTGGATATCATGTGTTAAATTGTGGATATATCATGTGGATATCATGTGTTAAATTGTGGATATCATGTGTTAAATTGTGGATACGGTTCATTTATTTTTTTCTCTCAAAGCGATCCGGATCACGTTTTGCCTAGTTTAATCCGGATAATTAGTGTTCGAATAATTAGAGTTCTACTGTATTTTGTGTTAGTTACCTTTTATCAAATGGTTCATTTATATTTTTTCATCAAGCTACTCACCTAAAACTAAGGTCGGCCAGCTCTCCATCCTCGCTGTTAGTCCCTTGATAAAGATCTGATGTAGAAACATCACTGTTTCGCTGAAAAACACGCAACACTCACACGTTAGTAACATCAGTTGCGTGAAACATCTTTTTAATTAAAGTTAAAAGGTCAGGGAAAACGCATGCACACTACAAAAGTTTCTTTGGTTTTACATATCTGATACAGAGACATCAATGTTTCGCTTTAAAATATGCAACACTCTCATGCTATTGACTCAGCTGCGTTCTAAACGTCCTTTTGTTAAAAGTGGATATGTCAGGAAAAACGCACACAAACTACAGAAGTTTATTTTTTTATTTGCATTTAATTACCTCATGTAAAAATAAGACTGAATATATTTATGGTCAAATTTTTTTATGTTGGATATTCACTACTTTTACACTTTTTGAAGTATGTTTTGTCCAAAAAATATTGGGTTTTTAAAACTGGTCAGTGTATCTGTGTTGGTGTGTAGTGTACATCGCAAGGATCAATTATTGTACAATAAACATAATTATGCAATATTAGAACCTATTGATTGAAGATGCTTCTAAAAGTGGTCGTTTACAAATTACAGAGAGCATTGTTGGATTTTGTTTTCATATGTATTTCTCAAAAATAATTCATTGATTTTGTTTAACTTATTTAAATGCTTTTATTATTAGTTGATATAATTAAGTAGTTTGATAGTTAATTAACTAGTTGATATAATTGAACATCGTGTACGATTTATCTATTTGATTAACATCTAATAAAATATTTTATATTAAGCATTTAATAAATTTACTATATTTTGAAAATAACATTAATCTCTTTAACACATTAATTTGTTTTATAAATTATTTTAATACGCTTGTTTAGTTGTATATTAATAAAAAAAAAAGCAAAAAATAATTATTAAAGGAATTATTTAAAATATATTTATCTTCATATTATACTTTTAATACTTAATATAATTTTAATATAACATTTATTAGTAATATAAATAATAGCACAAGTACTGTAACTACTTAACAATGCAACAACAAGTATTAATTACAGTGCCCCCAATAAGTAATTAGAACTATATAAAAAAAGTTATATGAATGGGGAACAACAAGTGTTAAAAATAGTGTAAACATAATAGTTAATAATGGTGTAACGACAAGTGTTAATAGCATGATAACAAGTATTAATATCTATGTGAAAACGAACTAATAATAGTATGTCTGTCAAAAGTGTTAATAATAGTGTAAAAAAGAGCAAATAATATATAACAAACTTCTTATTAATATCGTAGAAACGAGAATAAATAGTAGAATATCAATTATTATTAATAACAGTGTCAAAAATAAAGTAAACAATCTGATAACAATAAGTGTTAATAGCAAAGTAACATACATTAAAAATAGTATAAGGAAGTCTGATAAAGTGTAACAGATGTTAATAGTAGCGTAAAATCAAGAATATAATGATAGAGTAACAAGCATTAATAACTTTGTAAAACATAAAGTTAACCATAGTGTAACAACAAGTGCTAATAACAGAGACATAAGCATTAATAAAAATGCACAAATGTCTTAATAATAGTGTAACAAATTGATGCAATTATAGTGTAAGAACATGATCTAATAATATAATAACAATATGTTCTAATAATAGAATAACAATATGTTCAAATAATAGAATAACAATATGTTGTAATAATAGAATAACAATATGTTCTAATAATAGAATAACAATATGTTCTAATAATAGAATAACAATATGTTCTAATAATAGAATAACAATATGTTCTAATAATAGAATAACAATATGTTCTAATAATAGAATAACAATATGTTCTAATAATAGAATAACAATATGTTCTAATAATAGAATAACAATATGTTCTAATAATAGAATAACAATATGTTCTAATAATAGAATAACAATATGTTCTAATAATAGAATAACAATATGTTCTAATAATAGAATAACAATATGTTCTAATAATAGAATAACAATATGTTCTAATAATAGAATAACAATATGTTCTAATAATAGAATAACAATATGTTCTAATAATAGAATAACAATATGTTCTAATAATAGAATAACAATATGTTCTAATAATAGTGTAACGGCAAGTATTGACATAATTTTAACAACAGTATAACGACCAGTGCTGACAACAATTTCACAATAAGTGTTAATAATAGTGTAACAGTCAATTTAGTAACAAAAGTGTAAAATCTAGTCTTAATAATACTGTATCAGGCAAAGTAGTAGTGAGAGTGTAAACACTAATTCTATTTAAATAAGACAGGATATAATATAATAGCGCAAAATCAAGTGTTAATTGGGTAACATTAAGTGTTAACAAGAGTTTAATAACAGATGTTAATACTAGCAGATTATAATGATTTATAGCATTAGTGTCATTACTTAGCACAGAATTTCAAAAAGGTTTATAAATATAGTGTAGCATTAATACCAGTGTGCACTAGAAATTCGTCTAATAAAAGTGAATGTGAATCTTATGTAATGTTATGTAAGTCAGTTTTCACAAAATATAAGCAGGGAAGGTATCTATAAACTGTAGTAAACAGAGAATAAAAGAGCGAATTTCAATAAAATTCAGTTCAATTAAAAATAGCTGTTAATCAGTGTCTGTCAAATAGCTGTACATAATTGTGAATTTTGTTTAAAAGTACAAATAAAATGCCAGGTTAGCATTACATTTTGGCTATTCAATTTTTTTTAGAGGAAGAAAGGGAAGGTGGGTCACCTGTTGAGAAATATGGAATTGACTTCGTCATGTGTGCAAGGAGGCTTCTGTGAGCTGGCAGCCATCTTGAACGGCCTCAGAAAGCAGGAAACCATCAACTGTAGCTGTTCCACGTATTCCTCTTCAGATTCGACCATTCGGAAGACCAAACTGCAAAATAAAATCAACCAATTCAGGAATACCCCACATCATTATTAGTCCAATTACATTTCGATAATAACATATTTACTGTTGTGGTGGTCATTTATAGTAACAGATGCGATTAAACGACCTTGGCCATCGTTTTAGTTAGAATAGAATATCTGGGTATGGAGAAAAATGTCCGAAATCAACCACAACTTAGCGCATTGCTCCATTGTACTAAATTGCCGTTCTTCATTTTATAATTATAATTCGTTTTTTACATTTTGTTTAAATATTTTTAAAGTCAAGCATATAAGTTGTAAGTACCCTTTATCGTCTGAAATTACTGAAAATGATTTATTATCTAAACGATTTTTTTTTCAGGTTCATATTGAAAGGCAAACGTTCATTTTTTTCACTAGCGCATACCAAAAGGTAAACGTCGCTAAGTCAAGTTTTAAGGTACAAAGATATTATTGGCTTGAAGCGACACTGCAGATCGTTTAAATTTCTGCCTGGTTCAAGCAATTCCCAGAAAACATTTCCCCTTCTTCAGTGTTAACACCCGGAAGTCCCAAAGACCACCCAAAAAAAGCCCCATGAAAGGAGCGGCCGATTCCGATAAACCCTGAATGAACAAAAACATTCCCATACTGGCAGCCAACAAAACCACACGCGTTTCCCACGTGCTTCCGATCATAATAGTAATGCCTTTAATTTCCCTTTAAATGTAAATCTGTTGTAAAAATGATTTGTTTTCTAAATTCTATGTCATGCATCAATTTATTTATTATTTTTAGACCCGGGAACACATACACATTCACACACACATTCATACATGCACCTCGTTATTTTAGAACCACAGTCGGATGGGGAGGAAATACCTGAACTGGCACCCAACGTCTGTAATAGATGTCGGGACTTTGGACCCCGATCAGATTTATCGTGCACCGCCGTTCTTTTTTGCGGATGTTCTGGACGACTTTTCTAGTAATTGTAGCGAAGCTGGCAACCCTCCGATTACAAGATCACTACATTTTTTACTTTTCTTTGTCAAGTCCGCCTCCTAGGATCGAAACACGAATCCTCGGATTCCCAGTTGACGCCTTTAACCTCTCGGCCACGGGGGCCTGGATAGACCAGAGAACAATGCATCTTATTTTTGAACCGTGGTCAGATGACGAGGACTATACCTGAACTGGTACCGAACGCAACCTCTAGAGGCGTCAGGAAATTTGACTCCGATTAGATTTAACATGCACCTGTCTAATATATATACCGTAGAAATTGAAAGTGAGTTCGGATGCCGTATTTCTACTTGGCTACGAATCTGGCAACCCTTCACTCACAAGTTCACTGCATTTTAACATTTTTATTGTTTCCTCTATCAGCTGTATTCGAACTCGCAATCCTCTGGTTTATAGCCGACGACAGTAATTCCGGTGGTCTACGGACCCCTACTATCAAGAGGAGTGTTGCACTTTGTAACCACAATTGGAATTGACGTCCATACTGATGGATGAGTAGACCAAATTGACAACCCAAGTTGACAACATACCTCATACACATCAAGGTGTGATCAGTGCTTAAGGGGTACCAACCAGTCGAGGAACAAGTTTAATATTTACGTTCTTTTAAAGGAACAGTTACAACCCGATCTTATTCCTAACCCAATCAATGCCCCGATCTTTGCACCGATGATACCCAACGTATGTCATACTTTTTAATGGAGTTAGATAAAGAACAAGCTAACGAAAGAAAAGCGTTTCTAAGGTCAAGAACATGCAGTTTTCGTTTAATGTAAAGAACAGGGAACAAAAGAACAGGGCGTTATTTTTATGATTGACAGTCACATCACCACTACAAAAAGGTTAAAGTTCGTCATGAAATTATTTCGGAATATTTTCCGGAGAGTTTAGTTTGTTGATTTTCGTAATAAAACATCTTTCAGGGGAGGCGTTTAACTGTCTGACGGACAGATCGTTAACAATTCTTCCTCAAAGCATGTAGATTTTCAGATGGGGGTAGGGTCAGCTGAAGGGTTAATGAACTGAGAAGCCCAGTTGAAGGCTCACACGCCGGTATTTACTACGAAAAACTACAAAAAACACAAACTCGTTGTTCCTACCTGTTCCTTTTTCTCATGCTTTCTGCGTGCGGTGAACTGATGTACTCTGCCACGATCTGCTTCCATCTTCTTCTGCATAGCCAGCCCCGGAAAAAACTTTGAACCTGCGACAATCAGTAGAGAGAACACAATTAGCCTTTTCACATGGGATCCGCAACAGAAAAGTTGCCCTGTATGTGGGCTAATTCCTAAACGCGGGAGTGGGGGAGAGAGAAAATGTTGCTATATGGGAAGCAGGACAAAGAGTTCTCAAAGCATTGTGGAAGGACGACTTGCCTTACAAAGAGAGGGAGGCGTCTAACTGTCTGACGGACAGATCGTTAACAATTATTCTTCAAAGCATGTAGATTTTTAGATAGGGGTAGGGTAATTTATCTATATATATTTTCAGATTATATATTCTTGAATTTCTATGAGTTAATGCCATATTAGAATATTGAATATTCAGGCATTAAAATTAACTATCCAAATCCTTTAACAGATATTTAATTTATACGTTTAATTTATGTGTTAATAATAGGGTCACTTGAAGGGTTAAAGAAACCATTAGTAGAAACCATTAGTCAAACGTCACATGTCCGTAACCATGTAATTTACCTACATGTCCGTAACCATGTAATTTAGCTGTTTGTTCTACAAACAGCTTCCGTCGTCACATTTTTCGGATTTCACATTTCAACAGATCTCACATATTTTTTTAAATTGTTGTCCTCATTACTAGATCTTAGACTGTTTTTCTTAATACTCATCGAGATATGTTTAATTACTAAAATGTACATTTAATTTTTTAAAGAAAGTAATACTTGTAAAGGCATATAATTCGGTTGTTTTTAATATGTCTGTTATTAATTTTATTTCAAAATACTACGAATAACAATAAATTGTATATTCTTGAATTTCTATGAGTTAATGTCATATTAGAATATTGAATATTCAGGCATTAAAATTAACTATCCAAATCCTTAAACAGATATTTAATTTAGACATTGGGCATTTTATGTGTTAATATATAAATAAAACCACTGATTGTAATTTTTATTTAACTCCTTTTCCACGTTAGAAGAACGTCTATTATGTGTACGCTGGTTAGAATGGTATTTGTAGTTGTTGATATATTATTGGCCCGAGAAGATCTTATATCTATTTTTTTATTATAGATTCCATACGGTATTAATACGCAATTAAAATTCTCTAAAATGTGGATTTCGAAATTTTTTATTAAAGTAATAAAAATTAAAACTATAAAAACAGATATTGAAACCTGTATTTGTTTTTTTAGAATTGAGTGTGTTTTCAATATTGATTTACCTTTTTTATTTTCCGAATTTCTTCGCTGTCTTCGTCTTCTTCTGATTTGCTGGGTGTTAATCTCCATTCTCTCTTCAACGCGCAAAGCTGAAATATGAAAGGGCAGTTGAAAAATTGCTCTCAGACTACAGGGCGTATGAGGTACCTTTACAATTACACTGTTAAAAATATGTACTCAAAATTAAGTAAATATAGTCATTTTTTAGTGCATTCGATGCTTATCATACTCATTTTAGCTCCGAAACATTAAAAGACATGTACTCAACAATGAGTAAAAATTAATAAAAAGAGAAGATGCCAGTGTACATAGGCTGCCTTCATAAATCACTTCCAATAAATATCTACAATTACAACAAAGACTTACCGGGAATCGAACCCATATCCTCAGGCACCGCAGGCCAGTCCCTTATACGTATTACTACCAGGGGTTAATGTTAAAAATGTATTCCAAAAGAATGAGAAGTAAGATAATTGAATTGTAATAACTCATTATCCATTTAAGCATTAGACATCATACAATGTGGAAAACCATCTACTGAACAACTGTTTTAAATTTATCAGGTCGCTTTGTTAAGATGGCTCAAACAGAAGCTGAAATTAGCAATACTAAATCCCATTGTTCATTTTTTAGAAAGTACGGTTGCTTAAATTTAAGAATCTCATCGCTTATTTACGAGGCAATTGGACTCAAAGAAAAACGAGTATGTTCTCATTTTTAAGTACCTTTTTTTTTTAAGGTAGTGAAGTCCCACAGGCCAAGTGCGTTGATCAAACTCGTAAAGATAATTTTGATTCACCCTACTGTATTATTTTATACTACTATGTACTATATTATACTCGTAGAAACTCCTAATTACTCTACGACCTTCTTGTACTTGGTGGTTCTGCAGTTTTTCTAATAATCTAATTACTGCAAAGATTCCAAGATTAGGATGCTCGGATATGTATACGAAGAAGATTGAGGTTTATGTTCCGACTTACAAGATAAAATTTAACGGAATAGACTACACATTCTCAATTAATTTTTTTTCTATGAATTAAGATGTATAATTTAAATATAAATCATTGAAAGGTTACGTTACTCCATCCAGTAGTTATTAAAACAAATATATATTTATTTGTTTTTATTTTTTAAATTTAATTTTTTAGTTTTAATTTTCCTATTTTTTTAATTTGAATTTTTTTTTTTTTTTTTAGATTTTTAGTTTTTAATTTTTAATTTTTTAATCTTTTAATTTTTTATTTATTTATTTTTTAATTTTTTAATTTTGAGTTTTTTAATTTTTTAATTTTGAGTTTTTTAATTTATAATTTTTTTAATCTTTGAATTTTTTTAATTTTTTTTATTTTTAATTTTTTAAAAAAAAAAATTTTAAATTGTTTTAATTTTTATCTATGTTTTAATCTTTTAGTTTTATATTTAAATTTTTTTAATTTTAATTTTTTATTTTAAATTTTTTAATTTTAATTTTTTTATTTAAATTTTTATTTTTTAAAATTTTTTAAGTTTTTAAATTTTTTATTTATTTATTACGACAGAGGAAAATTGGGCTTAAATTGTTTTAACTGTACATTTTTTATTTTTTGACATTTATATTTTAAGATCCGAATCAAAATTAGAAGAAAAAAGCAACACCATTGTTTTTTCAGAGAGATATTGCATTGTGATTTCATTTAAAAAGCATCACTATAAAAACAATCAAAACCAAATTTGACAACATGACCAATCGTCAATTTTGCATCGATAAAGAATTCACAAATTTGTATTTGATTTTTAAAGGGTACATATTTTCTAACAGTGCTAAAGTTTTAATTTATGTATCAAATAGCTTTTACGACCATGTGAAATTATATTTAGCTTTAGTTCATTGTATGGTATAACTTTAAGCATGCGTTAATAAATTTATATAATTTTAATTTCGTTATATAATTTCATTTCAATATTCGGAATTTATAACATTAAAACGACATATTTTAACTCTTTCAAAACGAATAAATGCTTTTGAAGTGCGTTAAAAAGTGCTTTTTCTACCGAATAACTTAATTACAACAATGAAGATAAAATGTTTAAAATCCACATTATATTTTAATAAAAAAAAAATTCTCTAGGTGAACAATTTAAACATAATTTTATTTCCAAAACGTGATGGTAACTTCATTGTTGAATTTCATTATTTACACTGTTATAAATAAATTCTCCGACGATTCAGGAAATTTAATTTGTTTAAGTGAAAGAATGTCTTCCGTTAAAAAGTGCTGCGGACAAAAATATTTGCTTTTACTTTATAACAAAAAAATTAAAAGATCTAATAAAATATTTATTATTGATTCCCGAAAACTTTAAATCAAATATCTGTAAAGTATCGAATGATCAAAGAAAAGGGTAAGCATTCCATTATCGGTCGAACAGTAGATAATTTAATAATTCAAAGATCTAATATAAGATTAATGGTTTTCGTTTGAATTTAGAAAGAAATTTCGGCGAAAACTGTCTCATTCTCGAAGTTGTTACAAAGTATTTTATGTACTTAGGTGAACAAGGTGGATTAATGTAATTAAAAAATAAAAATTGAGGTAAGTAAATTAAGTAATGAAGAAATAAATAAGATAATAGAGTTGTTTTCCCATGTCTGTTTTCAAGGGAAATAATTAAAAAAAAAACTTTTATGTCACCAATCCAATTTCTGTCTCCATGGTTACTGATAATTATAAGTAAAATCTTTGGTGTAAGGTTGTTTGTCACCTACACAGTAAAAATAAATGGTACTTAAAAATGAGCATCTAAACCTACTCGGATTTTTTTAAATGTATTTGGATCGTAAATGAGCGTATGACATACTCAGATGCAAGTGACCATACTTTCTCAAAAAGTAGCAATGTAATTTAACATATCTAATCTCAGCTTCTGTTTAAGCCATCTTCAACTTGCAAAACTTTAAATAATAGTTCACAAAAGGGTTTCCCACATTATTGTTTAAATAGAAACTGAGTTATTACGACTCTACTATCTTTCTTCTCATTCTTTTGGCACAAGATTTAAGTGGTTTTTTTTCGTTTAAAACTTTTTAATATTGCCTTGGTAGTTTAACAGATAAGGCACTGGACTGCAGTGCAATCCAATGCAGGCAATCATCCACTCATTTTTACTCTCGGTCTTGAGTACGTCTTTTTCAAAATTGTAACTCAGTCCGTATTCACAATATTTTATTTTCTCTGAACAACTCAAAATAAATATTATTAATTGTTATTGATTCAAATTTTACTATTTAAATATTTTAATCTGAAAACAGTTTCGAGGCACGTCAACAAATTTTCTCCATTTTTATGTTTGACAAAATAACACCTGATGATAATATTAATACGAGTTTTTAACATCACCACATCGCAAACGCTGGTGAAATACTTTTAGTATCTATTTCCCACGATAGATGGCAGTAGGTTTATATGGCCGCAGTTTCTATGCTAAACTTCCGAGAAACAGGCGATTTTGATTATGGATAAAGATAGACAAACGCTCCTGGGAGAATCAAGGATCTTATTTTGTTTCATAGAAATGTTTGTGCTGAGTTTAAGGGTTATTTGTGGTATTTATAATGCTAATAAAATGTAATTAAATTTTAGTTTTAAAATAAAAAATCTGTAAAATTGCATGAAAAATTTAACTTTAATTACAATTATCCGCCAAATTTCACATTTTTGATTTGAAATTATAATAGAATATCTTAAATATCTAACACATCTAAATAAAAAAATAGTATTTTATATGACTTTCATTTAATAGCCTTCTCATTATTTTAAATCTTGATACTGATGTACTAGATCAGTGATTCCTAAATTATAGTCCACGGGCCCTCGAGGGTCTACGAATTATGTTAAGTGTCCGTGAATTTATGTTAGGGGTCCGTTGGCTCACAAAGAAATAAAGTAGTTAAAATGCTTTTAATAGTTACCCATGCCTTATTCTGCCTTATTTTTAGTAAAGCCGTGCAAAAATAAAATAAACAAAATTTAGAATTTTTTCTTCCCTTTACACTGTTAAAAAGCTGTATTCAAAATAAATAAAAATTACTAATTTTTTAATACGTCAGATGCTTATCATGACTCCGAATAAATTGGTTTCAATTTTGAAAAAGACCTATACTTAAAAAGCAGTACAATGGGTAAAAAAGGAATAAAAACAGCAGATGTTGCCTACAAAGGATGCCTTCATAAATCACTTTCAATAAATATCAACAATTACAAACAAAACTTATCGGTAATAGAACCCAGACAATCAGGCACAGCAGCCTAGTGCCCTGTCCTTTCTACTACAAGAGCGACGTGAAGAAGTTATAAACTGAAAAAATATTAAAAAATGTGCCTAAGGAATGGAAAGCAAAATAATTGAGTTGTAATAATTCAGTTTCCATGTAAGAAATCGACATCAAATGATGTGAAAAACCACCTTCTGAACAACAATTTTAAGTTTGTCAGGTCGCTTTGTTCAGATGGCTTGAACAGAAGCTGAGATGAGCAATATTAAACTATACTGCTCACTTTTACGAAAGTATGATTACTTAAATTTGAGTACGTCATTGCTCATTAAGGATGCAATTATACTAAAATAAAAACGAGTGCATTTATGTACTAATTTTTAAGAACATTTTTATGTGATTATATATTATTTACTAATGTTCAACGTTTTATAAAAGAAGAGTGAAAGAGTAAGTGTTGTGGTCTGCAATATAGAGTATAAATTTTCAAAAATTAAATTGCCGCTTAATTGTGTAATAATAAACATCATATTTTTATACGTGCAACCTACTGTAACACTGTGACACCTAGAAAAATAAAGATAAAGATTTTTGATAGGTACTAGCAATATTAAATCACACTGCTAATTTTTGCGAAAGTACAATTACTTAAATTTGAGTACTTCATTGCTTATTTACGAAGCAATTGTATCTACAAAAACGAGTACATTCGTGTATTCATTTTAAGCAACTTTTTTTACAGTGCTTTTTTACGTTCAAACCAAATTAAAACGTATACATGCCCGGAGATACTTCAATAAGCATATATGAAGAGACGATTCCCCAGTTTTAATTTAGTTTTAACTAGGGGTCAATTCCTTAAGGCTAATTGAGAACTGCTATACTATTAAAAAAATCTCAGTAATGGTTAAATGATGGCTATTTAAGCCTATTTATTAAAGATAAAATAATCTTTCTAGAAAAAAAGGAAAACCGACTTTAAGAAAAATGCGCTAAAAAGTAAAAAATAATTTTTAATTTTACGAATAAGTTGAAAAAATTGAATATCAATTTTATACTTAGTAAAACTTTTTTTTAAATCGGCACCAAAATTTAGGTATGATTTTTTTTTTTTGGCACCAATTTCAAAAAGTTGTACTAAGTATAAAATTGATATTCAATAATTCAATTTTTTCAACTCATTCGAAAAATTAAAAATTATTTTTTACATTTCAGCGCATTTTCCTTAAAGTCGGTTTTTCTTTTTTTCTAGAAAGATTATTTTATTTTTCCCTTTTTAGTTTTTAATTTAGCAGGGGTTTCGCCCCCCATTATTGTTCACCAAGAAATTCAAGCAGCAACTTGTGCTCAACAACATACATTGTAAAACAATCCCTATCAATACCAGTAACTGCGGGTTAAACGAAATGTCATTGTTGTACAACTTCTGTTAAACAATGAAAGTATTTTGAAATCAGATAAATTGTTTAAAAAAAACTCCGGTTAGTCGTCATTTTCGGATATATAACAGAAGGTTAACCGATTATTTTTTTTTGCAGATTTTGCCTAAGTGGATTTTTCTCAATCCAACAAAAAAAGAATTTTCGAAATCAGACAATATTTTTTTTAAAACAGTCCGGTTAATTGAGAATTCCGGATAGTTAAATGCCGGATAACCGGATATTTTTTCAAATTGCTCCCCTATGAAACACCCCCTATCCAACAAAAAAAATTGTACATATATCTGAAGAAGAATCGAAATCCCGCTCGAACATACATAAAAAAAATACATAACATACGAATTGATAACCTCTCGACTTGGCGCGCGTTGGCGGTTTTAATTTTAAGTTTATGGAGGTTTTATTTTGGAGTTTTGGGTGGCGCGCTGTTCAGCCGGTTTAAAATGATAGTAATTAAAACTATATTTTAAATTAAAAAAAAAGAAGTTTTTTTTGTGGGGTTAATGTAAAAATACCTCTGCCCTGAGCTTCTTGATTTCCATGGTGAGTTCTTCACATTGTTGCGTGTATTGCCATTTGGCGGTTTTTTCGCTCTCCACTATCTGAACCAGGTGGAGGTGTTTTTGTTCCAGTTCTTCCTTCTGCAGCACGATCTTGCTGAAACTGCGGGAAAACAACGGCACACATTGCAGGTCATTGACATACAGAACATATGACACGAGTAGAGATAAAAAATTAACAAGTTTCGGTCTACGGTTGACCAGTTTAAACTCTTAAACTAATGATATGCTTAAACATTATCATGTCTATAACAACAAAAAAATTCAAGTTTAAGTCCAGTGAAACTAATTTTATGCATTAAATATAGTTATTTTTTAAGCATTCAAATGCTTCAATGTCCAATTCAAATGATCAACACATTTTTAATCATCAATTGCAAATAAGTTCAAAGAATTTTAAATTTTCTCCTTTTTTTCAAGGAAGGAGAAAAATTTAGAATCCTTTGAATTTTTTGTTTTGTTTTGACCAGTGTTTGGAATGAAGAAGTTCGACTTTATGTTTCATTAAACAACATGTGCCATATATATATTTTTCATTATACAATATGTGTGACAGATATTTTTCATTAAACAACATGTGGGATATATGTTTTTCATTAAACAACATGTATGATATATTTTTCATTAAACAACATGTGGGATATATATTTTTCATTTAAACAACATGTGTGATATATATTTTTCAATATACAACATGTGGGAATATAGTTTTCATTTAAACAACATGCGTGATATAAATTTTCTATTAAACGATACAAAGAATAAGTTTCACCCATATTTAGTTAACAAGTGAATTTTTATAAACATTTATAAATAAACTAACTTCATATAGTTTAAATCTTTATAAAGCGTAGGTGGTCTCTTTACAAAGGTTTCACAATAAGTTATTGGCATTATAAATAACTTGTGATCAATACACTTTATAATTTTTTTTTTAAGTGTTTATATATTTTGCATGTACTTTATACATAGAACTGTTCTCTAATACATAGTTATTAATTTATTGCAATAAAATCATTGCAATTTAATTAAAAAAATAACTTTGCGTGTACAAAAGCTATACATGGTTTATAAATAGATCGAACTATCATATTTCACATATTTAAAAAGAATCAATATAATTCATATTTTGAAGATAAATCGTAAAAATATACATAAGAGCCACGCCGCGCCGGTCGCTTTACGTAGAGAAATACTAAAAAAGTGTTACCGGCAACGCTGAACGATAGTAAAAAATATATTCTGCTTTTTCAGTCAGCGACGATCCCCACGGTGCTGCTGAAATAACTAAATGCTGATCACTAATTACCCCAAGTCAGCCACGAAGTAATTATATGCTGATCAGTAATTACCCCACGTGTTGTTCTGAATTAACTAAATGCCAATCATTAATTACCCCAAGTGTTGTACTGAAGTAACTAAATGCTGATCACTAATTGCCCCAAGTCAGCCATGAAGTAATTATATGCTGATAACTAATTACCCAAGTGTGTCTCTAAAGTAACTAAATTTTGATCACTATTAACCGCAAATGTGCCACTGAAGTTACTAAACGTTGATCACTAATTACCCCAAGTGGGCCACTGAAGAAATGTTGATCACTAATTACCCCAAGAGGGCCACTGAAGAAATGTTGATCACTAATTACCCCAAGTGTGCCACTGAAGTAACTAAATACTGATCACTAATTATCACAAGTGGGCCACTGATGTAATTAGATGCTGTTAATTCTTGACCCCCTCATGTTAAAAATAAAAGAGAGCTAAAGATATAATTGGATAACTTAAAATTTATTAATAATTCATAAAATTGAAATAAAAAAAGTTCAAATGTATTAATAATTAATAATATGATGACTGGTTTTATCCGCTTCAACTAAAATAAGATTATGTAAAAAATAAACTCATATTTAAGACGTTAACAAAGATAATTGCTTTAACACCAAAAATCCAATTTAAGCATGATCATTCTAAACGAAATCGCCATTAAAACATCGTAACTAAAATTAACCGTTTCCCAAAGAGAGTCAAGGGAACATCCAAAAACTCGAATGATCGAGAAATTACAGCGCAAAACGATTGTCCATTCCAAACAGCTTCCTGGGGAAGAATATAATCGTCTGCAGAGTCCATACCACCACCTGTTGGAATAATCGAAGGGGAGGAAAGGAAGTGTTCCATCTCTTTCGTTATACTTCCACGTTTTCCGCCGAAGCGACTTTGGAGAAAATCGCTTTGACTCTTGGTTAATGCACATCGATCGTTTCTTGTTAGGGGGCGTATCAAAATTGCATAATGTATCTTGCAAGTGTTAAGTTCAGATGATTAATCCTTTATAATATAGGATTCTGCATGCCCACAATTAAGATAAATGGTTATAACATTTTATTAAGTTTGTCGTGAAAATAATTATTCGTAGTTGACGGGATAAGTGGATGAATGAGAACTATTAAATAGTTAAAATAGTTACTCAAAACTAAGCAAAATTTACAAATTTTTCAGTACAATCGATACTTATCATGGTTCCGAAAGCATATTTAGTTTTTGGTTTTGATTAATTAACGTCGCATTAGAGCTGCATAGTGGGCTATTGGCGACGGTTCGGGGTCTATCTCAAAAAAAGGAAAGACCCGGGAACACATACATATTCACACACATATTCTTACATGCACCTCGTTCTTTTAGAACCATGGTCAGATGACGAGGAAACACCTGAACTGGCACCCAATGCCTTCAATAGATGTCAGGACTTTGGACCCCGATCAGATGTATCGTGCACCAGTCCCGTACACGCCGTTCATTTTTGCGGATGTTCTGGACGACTTTTCTAGTATTTTGTAGCGAAGCTGGCAACCCTCCGATCACAAGATCACTACTTTTTTTAACTTTTCTTTGGCAAATCTATTGCCTAGGATCGAACCAGGAATCCTCGGAATCACAGCTGACGCCTTTAACCTCTCGGCCACGGAGGCATACGCTCCGAATGCATAAGTTTCAATTTTGAAAAATACATATACACTCAAACCTGTTTTTGTGCGGTGAATAGGGACCGCATAAAAAACGCATAAAAAATTTTGCACAAAACTTCACGAGTAGCTATAAAAAATAGTTTTCGCAACACAATTAATTTTTTTATGCGGTGGACAGGGACCGCATAAAAAAAGTCTCACATAGAAAATAACTCAAAACCTTACTAGGAATTGCTTTTTTAAACGAAATCAAGACACGAGGCTTGACAGCTACTTGTAAGCTCGCCAAACATTTTGGAATCTGATTTAGAAAATACACATGCGAACATTTTTAAATATTTTATTTACATATGTACTTATTTTACATATACAAAACTTTTCAAAAACGTATAACCATTATCCTTCGTAGTTTGACAATACGCAAACTTGGTTCAAAATCGCTTTAGTCACTTGAAGATACTACCTCGCACTATCGTTTAAAGTTGACTTTTTTTCAGTTACCATGTAGTCAGTGATCAGTTTTTGAGACGACTGTTGTATCACTAGACGCTTGTATATGTCTCGGTAGCCAGATAATCAATTATGTTCCGATTTGATTGAAATTTTCATATACCGCACAAAAAAAATCGCACAAAAAAAGACCGCACAAAAACAGGTTTGAGTGTATTCAAATATGTGTACAATGATTAAAAACAGTGGATGCTAGTCTACATATGCTGCGTTCCTAAATCACCTACAATATAAACATCAACAATTACTACTTAGACTTACCGGGAATCGAAACCAGATCATAAGGCACCGCAGCCCAAAGCCATATCCGTTAAACTACTAGGGCGAACTGAAGAAGTTACAAACAGAAGTGATGTTAAAAAGGTGTGCCAAAATTTTAGTTTCCATTTAAGCTATCGACATCAAACAAAATGCAGAACCATCTTCTGAACACCTATTTCAAGTTTGTTAGGTCGCTTTGGTAATATGGCTTGAACAGAAGCTGAGATTAGCAATATTAAATCACACTGCGCATTTTTGAGAAATTTACGGTTACTTAAATTTGTGCGAAGCAAATTGTACTCAAAGTACTGTTCTACGAAGCAATTGTACTCAAAGAAAAACGAGTAGGTTCAGGTAGTCATTTTTAAATACCCTTTTTTTACAATGAGGTATATAGCAAAAGTAAGTTTTTCTTCATGTAACTTTTGATATTGTGTTGCATTGTGGACATATACATTTTTACACATTGCACTCATTTTTGAGTACATGTCCTTTTCAAAAATGAAACTTATGTGTTCAGAGCTATGATAAGCATCGAGTGTAATAAAAACTGAGTACATTTCCTTTATTTTTGAGTACCTATTTTTATTAGTGTAGTGTAAAAAATAATGGATTGTTTAGTATAATAGATACAAAAAAGATTTTATTTTAATCATTAAAGATGTTGGAGAAGTCGACACAATTTCCGCAGATCCAACAGTACAAGTGCGATAGTATAAAGAAAGATAACTATTATTCAATATTTTTCCTTAACGTGTCAACACATCTTCGTTCAACTATGTAACACGATTTTATGCTCTATCAACCATATAAATACTTATTTCAATAAATTTGAATGCCGTTTCGTATATCAAGCAAACGTATGGCTAAGCATTTTTTTAGGGTTGCCTTATACTTTCTTTTCGAGATAAGAATATACGCATAAATAGTAGGTGAATTTGCTTTGAGTCAACAACAAAAACAAACGAAATATATATTTTGCCATTTCACATTGAGATTACGGTCTGATGGTAGTAAATAAACATAACATCAATCATTTATACCGTGGTTCTTACAAAAAAAAACGCTCAGCGAAACCTAAATGCATATTATTTTGAATTGTTCTAACAACTAAATAGAATTTTGAGATATATTTATTTAAAAAGATTAAAAGATTTTGTTATTGTTTGAATTAATTATAAATATGCTGTATCTATGTATTGTGAACTAATACATTACAAACTTCTATAAAGGATTACAAATTTCAAAGACATTAATACAAATAGTGAAACATGATATGAATAATAAAGTTTGTTTTTAAAGTTGTCTTAAAATAACATTTAATTTATTGCATTTGTTTTGTTATTATTGTGTGAAAATAAAATTTTGAATAATTTTATCTACATTATTCATACATATAATTTTTTTAAACACATTTAATTTTTTTAATTAATACTAATCAAGCAATAATTAACTTGAATACAAATGTCGTACGATTTTCATAAAATATTCTTTGTTTCTAAAATTTTCTTTGATTGCAGACAAAAAAAAAACACAAATAGATATACTATATTCTGTGTACTCTGATTTAAAATATTTGTTTTATATTAATATGCCCCTTGTTAGTTTGTTTTCTATCCATAGTACTTCTAGCAAGGTGAAACAACTTTGACAGATTCATTTAAAAATACAAACGATGAATAATCATTGCGTCGCCAGAAAAATGCAAAATTGTTTTCACAAAATTGCAAATACAAATTTGAAATACAATTGCAATACCAAAATTGTACATTACAATTGCAATACAAAATTGTACAATACAATTGCAATACAAAATTGAAATCTCAGAAAGTGATTAAAATTTCAATCCTCTGATGAAAAGAACGACTTAAACCGTCCATAAATTTCCAGTATTTTTGAGTGAAAATACTGTCATAATATATAGGAACAATTAAGAAGATTGATCAAAAAGAATATCTTCACACAACTTGGAATTTTGTATTTTCAAACGTTTTTTACGGCTTTCTGCTAACTTGAATAATTGGAGCTACCTCTTTTTTACAGCAAATTCTTAATATGGCCAAAATCGCGTCAGCGTCAGTGGGTTAATCCAAAAACTTTATAAAAACAAATATGAAATATTTAAAGTTTTATTTTTAATTCCACACTCAAAGTATTCCAACTCTAAGTGTATTTCCACGCTCATTTAATATTCTTCTCCTTAAAAAACGTCAACTCATGAACAAATTCAAAACTAAAATAAAAATATCTAAAAAATTTTAGTTCAGCACCAACTCAAACAGCAACATTAGCGCACACTTGATTCTAAAACGCATACCTTTCAAACCAGAAACAAAAATTTAAATATCAAAGGCTCGCATCCATCCAGACACATGAACGATATTTAAAATGCATTCGCAGATATTCCTTTGAAAGAGTGATACGCCGTTACTACTATCTAGAACCAGCAGGCCAAGAAGGAATACAGATAAGGCCTTTTTCATTTTGGGAAGCTCTTTCGGGGGCAAATCTTGTCAAAAAAAGTCTTTCATATTCTCAAGGATCAAAGTTTTCCTTCCGTGTTTCCAGAGATGCAGAAGATGAGGAGGAAAAAAAAAGAATTTATGTGCGGAGCAACGGGGAAAACGTGATCCAAATCCGAATATTTTTTTTGTTTTTGATTTTTATCACTCTAAAACATACCGACAAACGGTGCTGAAATGCGAAATGTATTTTTCAAATATATGTTTAAATTTTTTTTTTTTTGGATTATTTAAAGATATCTCTAGTTTAAGAAAAGGATTAAATGAAGCAAGTTAGAAAATTTTGTTGTACTATATGACTATCTAATATCTTTATCGGTATTTCTTACACTGTTAAAAATTATTACGATCTTGCACCACAATTTGGTACCCATTTAGCTGAAACCAACATTTGTTGGTCAGTTTCACCATTTGACGGTGCTACCACGAATACCATTTAGCGGTGAAACGTTGCACCAAACTCATATTTTCTTTTCACCATTTGATGATAAAACGTTGAACCAAAATTCGCGGTTTCGCTACCCCATAACAGGTTGAAATGCCGGTATAATTTGTTGGATGTTCTGGTGGACGATTTTCTAGTATTTTTGTAGCGAAGCTAGCAACCCTCCGATCACAAGCTCAATGCTTTTTTACTTTTTTTTGTCAAGTACTCCGCACAGCATCGAACTAGAAATCCTCTGATTTCCAGCTTAACGCCTTTATCCACTGAGCAACCTGGAACCTAGTGCAAGAGTATTGAGAGGATTCCCCGGTTTGTAGATTCAGCGAAGATTTCGGTTACAGTTTAGGAGATTGCATCATTATTTTGTAAAAGCTGCGAGAACTCAGAAATTGAGTTTCAAATTTACAAAACATATTCCCATTGCAAGCGGGGTCCTAGAATAACCCTTTGTAAATCAAACAGTTTTTGGAATATTTATTCAATCATGGTATCATCTGAAAGATAAAGAATTAAGAAATAATATTGAACAAATTTAAATTGTAATTTTATGCCGGTTTATGCATCTCCTACAGTGTATATCTACCTTAAGAAATATCTAATCTGAATCAATGTATTCCTTTGTTATCAAATCCTTTTGTTATAAAACCGATTATCTACCTCCTGAGACACTCAGACCCCAAATTGTTTAAAAACATTATATTAAAAAAATACACTTATGTGTAATTTCAAGTGTTAAAAAACATCATATAAATAAACTTATGTTTAATTTCAAGTGTTAAAAAACACCATTTTAAAATAAATACACTAATGTGAAATTTCAAGTGCTAAAAAAATCATATTAAAATAAATACTCATATGTGTAATTTCAAGTGTTAAAAAACATCAAATTAAAATAAATACACTTATGTGTAACTTCAAGTGTTAAAAAACTTCATTTGTTACAAACTCTTTGTAAATAAATAAATTGGTTTTTGGAATATTTATTCAATCTTGGTATCTTCTGAAAGATAATGAATTAGGGAATAATACAGAACAAAAACTTTGTAATTTTATGCCGATTTTTGTATCTCCTACAGTGTATACCTACATACCTACCTTAAGAAACATCTAATCTGAATCAATGGAATCCTTTGTTATCGAATACTATAGTTACGAGTCTGATGCTCTACCGTCCTAGCCACTCTGACCCATATTGTTAAAAATCATCATATTAACATAAATACACTTGTGTGTAATTTCAAGAGTTAAAAAACATCATATTAAAATAAATACGCTTATGTGTAATTTCAAGTTCTAAAAAACATCAAAATAAAATAAATACACTTAAGTGTAATTTCAAGTGTTAAAAAAATCATATTAAAATACACTTATGTGGCATTTCAAGTGTTAAAAAAACTTCATACTAAAATAACTAGACTTATGTGTAATTTCAAGTGTTAAAAAACATCATATTAAAATAAATACACTTATGCGTAATTTCAAGTGTTAAAAAAATCATTTGTTACACTTATATGCAAATCACAAGTATCAAAACATCGTCCATTCTCCCAACTCAATAAAATTCCCCAAATGCAGCGCACTTTCCAACTCTGCCGACAGATGTCGCTCTCCGCCTCCTGTTGATCTGCAAGAGCAGACCACGCGTTACCTGCCCGGAATATCCTATATTTAGCACATTTTCCCAGGCTCCGATCTCCCCATATCTACCTGTCTCGCATAGGCAAAGCAACCCTTCCAGGTCCTGAACTCTTGTCTTTCTACGAGGAATAAGAAGAGCCGGGCAAAACAAATCAAGGGAAGAAATCACTTACATCAACGAGCGGAAATAGTTTTTGTTCTTAATGGAAACCGTGTTTGGTTTCGCGTTGCGCTTGAAAAATTATTTCCGGGGTTTTGTCATGTAATAGGAGAAATAACTAATTTTATGTTATAGGGTAATGAATTTTTGTGAAAAGTTTTTGGTTATTTGATTTTGAGGACGTTTCTTAAATTTATCTTGGGTTTTCTTGATTATTATATTTTTTATTTTGGGGTTAAGCAGGAAATTTCATGTAACACTACATTTCTGAAATTAGAAATGTTTTTTTTTGTCCAATTTTAATATTTACATTCTTAGAGGTTTGGTGTTATCTAAATATGAAAAACAATAAAATTAGAAATTAAATGAATAAACAATCAATATTTTTCCATGAAAATTTGTCGCTTTCAAAATAGATTTATTTTTATGGATATTTATTAATGAATGAAAATAAAAAATTACTTAACATTTATCTTATCTAAAGTAATGTAAATTTTATTAAAGAAAACGGAATTTTAGCATACATGACTTTAATAATATTTTTTACTATTGTAGACTTTAAACAAGTTGATGGTTTTGATTTCTAGTTTTTTTAATTGACATGAAAACAGATACAGGTGAATGATATTTTATTAATTAAAATAAATTTATTAAATATGAAATTATATCAATTTTGACACATTTACGAAAGGAATTATAAATATTCCTAAATCTCGGTAAAATACTTGTGGGGAGAGGATACACTGTTAAAAATAGGTACTCAAAAATAAGTAAAATGTGCACATTTTTGTTTACATTCTATGCTTATAATATTTTCGAATACATAAGTTTCATTTTTTAAAAAGACATGTACTCAAAAATGACTGAAATGAGTAAACATGAATAAAGAGAGCAGTAGCTTGCCTAAATAGGCTGCCTTCACAAATCCCTTTCAATAAATATCAACAATTCCAAGCAACACTTAACGGGAATCGAACCCAAAACCTCTTGCATACCAGTCCAGTGATTTTCCGTTTCACAACCAGGGCAACGTAAATAAGTTATCCACAGAAAAAATTTTAAAAATTGTGCCAAAATAAGGGCAAGTAAGATAATTGAGTTGCAATAACTAATTTTCCATTTAAGCGATCGACATCTAATAATGTGGAAAACCATCTTCTGAACAACTATTTTAAGTTTGTCAGGTCGCTTTGTCAAGATGGCTTGAACAGAAGCTGAGATTAGCAATATTAAACCACACTGCTCATTTTGGAGAAAAGTACGATTACTTAAATTTGAGTACGTCATCGCTCATTTACGATTCAATTGTACTCAAAGAAAAGCGAATATGTGCAGGTACTCATTTTAAGTACCTTTTAGTTACAGTGTAAAATATTCTATAAATTTTCTTTCACTTTCAATTTTGAAGGGTTTTTTATTCAGTAAAGGTACAAAGCAATCATTGTGCGAGTCAAAACTTGTATTTTTGTTGATTTCTGAAACAATGATGTTTAAGGTAGAAACGGAAAAAAATGAATGTTTTATATACAAACTAACTCGATTTTTTTTCTCGAAAAATATAAAAAATCTTGAACATCTCTATTACATAGGAGATTTAAAGGAAACGAGTCACATGACAAATACACGAGAAATGAGAAATCCAGTTTTCTTTTTACAAAAAATAGAAATATAAAACTAGGAATTCCGTCTGTATGGAATCTAACGCACGTCAAACAAATCAGTTTCTGGTAGCAGGGGATATTAAATACGAAGTGGCAGGAAAAATATGCCCGAGTCTGAGACTCTGAGTAGATTTCTTATTGAAATATGCAGCTCGTTTCGGATATATTTAACAAACTCGGTCTCTTCCCTGCTTAGGAATACATTGAGAAATGAACTAAGTGAAAATGGTGAATCAAGAAAAAATACACATTAGACAAGAAATAAGTAATATTTAAAATACCCCAAATCAAAGAATATATATTTGTATTAAAAGAGAAGAAAAAAGTGTTAAAGTATTTAGAAAAAAATTATAAAGAATTATAGATGCTTTAATAGTCTTGCAAATTCTAGTTAAATTGGTTTAGTTGCATTTATAGGTATTTCCAATTATTTTAACTGTAATGAACTGCATTTTTTCTGTGAAAAATATTTACTATAATTTTCAACTGTAAAATTTTAAAAAGTATAACTTATAAACTCATAAAACTCTCATAAAATTGTATAACTGATAAGCTTGTATAACTCGTAAAACTGATAAACTCTCATAACTGATAAGCTTGTATAACTCGTAAAACTGATAAACTCTCATAACTGATAAGCTTGTATAACTCGTAAAACTAATAAACTCTTATAACTTATATAAACTCGCATAACTTATATAAACTCGCATAACTTATAAACTTGTTAAACTTATAAACTCGTATAATTTATAAAGTTGTAACTCATAAACTCGCGTTACTTTATTACATTAATTCTTCGTTACGATGTAAGCTGCATTGTCAACCATTTTTACTCTAGTACAGCCACTCTTGCGACAAAATAACAAACTTTTTTTTTGTTTAATGTTCTTTAAAACGACAGAGAAAAATGTAGTCTTAAGGTTTCAAACATTCTGTTATTTTGCTCTCACTAATTTAAAAAATAAACTAATACTTTGTGTTATCTAGAAACTTCAAATTATTAAAAAACATATAATACATTGTTAATACAAAATTAATAATATCAATATACTGTCTTACTAACTATAAGACACTTATAATTAGTGTTGTAGTTTTATGAGTAATAAAATTATGTTTTCAAAGTACTGGACATTTTATAATCTTCTTTTCAGACTTCTAACTTTTAAATTTACTTTTAAATACTATTTCTCACCTGTTTTCTTTTATGAAGATGGAGATTATTTAAAGCTAAAAGGACACGAATTTGATTAAATATCTGCGCAGGAATTTTATAAAAGTGACATTGTCAAGTTTTCAAGCAAACATGGAGAAGGCAAGCTTTGGAATTGCTTCTAACACGGATATTTGTATATTCGGTGATTAAATATTAGTTTAGGGCCCTTGTAATTTCACGCCAACATATCATAATATACTTATAATTAGTTTTCGGGTCTTTTTGCTTATGTAAATATTATTTTACATTTACAAAAATTACATTTTGCATTTTGCATCGCATGGCATATGCTTAGAATGAAAAGTTAATTAAAATTTGTTATAGTGTTTGCTTTCGTTTAAAATATGCTTAAAAGATCGGACAATTATTTTTTTCCTATGATGAGTTGAAGTGCTTTGTTTATTTCTATTTAAACCATAACTTTATTCATCAAAAAAGTCATACGGAAGGGAATTAGGTGTTTTATAAATTGTGAAGAAAAAGATGATTTTGGAGACATTTTCAATACTTTAAGGCGAGAATTGTAGGTTTAAATATTACACTACAGCA
This sequence comes from Troglohyphantes excavatus, assembly GCA_963932185.1. Classification (NCBI taxonomy): domain Eukaryota; kingdom Metazoa; phylum Arthropoda; class Arachnida; order Araneae; family Linyphiidae; genus Troglohyphantes; species Troglohyphantes excavatus. Next base: position 62,069,799 of record OZ010674.1, on the reverse strand, counting down.
CCCTTTAAAAAGGCTAGAATAAATATTTCATCAAAGTAGGGAAATTAAAGGTATTATCCAGAAAAAACTACAGTGTTTTTGAAGGTCCATTAAATTAATAGTTTTTGTGTCAAATTCCTTCATAACATTTGTAAGAAATTTCAATTTTGAAACGTTAAAATTATTAAAAGGAAAATGCAGATTTTTAAAGGTTTTTATGCAAAAAAAATGAAAAACTTAAAAAAAATATTTTTTTCCATAAATTTTTATAAAATTTCCAAAAAAAACTTTCAATTTTTCAATTTTTATGATGATTTTTTTGGTGAGTAGTTGAAAATTTGTGTATAATAAAGGCTCTAATTTAATTGTCCCCTTGCGGTACTCGTGTTTTTTTAAACTAGCAACCAGCAGGTTGGTTTTGATGATGATGACATTTTGCTATCGCGATTAATCGCCAGTCAATAATCGATACTTTTTAGTAATCGGTATTTTCTATTAATCGATATTTTCTATTTATCGTATTTTCAATTAATCAATATTTTTAATAAATCAATATTTTAAATTATTCAATATTTTTTATTAATCGATATTTTCTTTTAATCGATATTTTCTTTTATTCAATATTTTCAAATAATCGATATTTTTGATTAATCGATATTTTTGATTAATCGATGTTTACGATTCAACGATATTTTATATTCATCAATATTTTAGATTCATCGATTTTTTTTATTAATCGATATTTTCAATAATTCGATATTTTCGATTAATTGGGAATTATTGATTAATTGATAGTATTTGCTATTACTTTATATTTTCGATTAATCAACATTCCTGATTAATCGATTTTTTTATTTAATTGGTATATTAGATATATCTAAATATCGATACATCTAATTTTTCGATACATCTAATTTATCAATACATACGATAATTTCTATACATTTTCTACTATTAATATATCTATATTTCCGATATATCGATATTTTATTATTAGAATAAGTTCATAAAATAAACACAAGTACCGGACTAATATTTCTGTCTCGATTGCTTCCAATAAAAAAAAATCAATACAGTTTTGTTTTCCGTTTTGTTATTAAAAATATAGATACTTTACCACCCTCGTTAAAACATTTCGACTCTTACTTTACTTGATATACAACTGCTTCTGGAGCGGAATTTTTTCATCCGGAGTGTTCTTCCGGACTTCCGAGTGTACTTTCAACTAATCGTCACATTGAAATCGCAACAATTTTTTTACTTCTAGAATTTTGATACATATCGAATCATCTCCCAAGCCAACCAGGTCTACGCCATTTTCTGCTGTTCATATACTAAACAGTGACACTCTAAAGGGGAAACCACCACCTTCCCATATAGCACAAAACATCCCAGAGAGCTCCACTGGCGCACCAATTCTTCCCAAATTCCTCCTACAACAAATATGACATGTTGCGGAGCTCCTTGGGAAGGGGTTTTAACGAGGTCTTGGAGAGTCAGTTCTCCAAGATGTTCTATGGAGGATAGTCAAATGGAAGCCCTTTTACCGATCCTCCCATGGAGGAGAACCCATGGAGGATTTTGTTTGACCGTCGAGAAATGGGGGCATGTGTCAATAAAAATTTGTATAAAGTAAATGTAATAAAATAATTTACTTAAAAAATAACAATTAAACAAATATATGTAAAATTAATACAATATAAAATAAAAATACTAAATAAATATAACAATATATATATAATAAAAAAAATTATAAAACATATTATATGAAAAAAAATTATAAAACATATATGAAAAAAAAAATTAAAACATATTTTATAAAATAATAAAAAAAGATATATAACATAAAAATATAAAATTTATTATAAATATTTAAATTAAGAAAATTTATAATATAAAACAAATAACTAAAATAGGGAAATTAATAATATAAAACACGCAAGTGAAATAAGAAAATGTATAATATAAAATAAATAGTTAAAATAAAAAAAATATTTTTAATTAAATTACAAATAATTAATTGAATATAATATAAAATAAATATTAATTTAAATAAATATTTAAAAATAAATATTACACATTTCCTTCCATACAATATCCAATCTGTAGAATGACCGGCGTAGCCTAGCGAGTAGCGTGCGTCTTTTAATCGAGAGTACCAAGGATAAATCACAAAGGTCACTTGTGCACAAAGTTTGTTTAATTTTCCTATATTCCTCCTAGTAAACTTCCAAAAACTTCTTGAATACTTTTACAATAAAATAAAAATATATACTTATTATAAAATGAAAATAATCAATTTTAAAATAAATAAATAACCTATTTAATAATAAATAAATAACCTATTTAATAATAAATAAATAACCTATCCAAAAAACTTAAAATATATGAAAAGCAATATAAAATATCAAATAATATATAAAAAGTAATATAAAATATGAATTAACAAATTAAATATAAACAAGAATATAAAAATAACATAAAAAAATTCTTAAAATAACTATATATAACAGATAAAAATTTATATAATATAAAAAAATGAAAAACAAATTATTTAATGTAAAATAAAAATATATTAATAAACTTTATTTTTCATTATAATAAATAACAATTCATCTTATTAATTAAAAAAAATCCTCGAAATAATCTTATTACAAAAACAAATAACGTAACAAGCAGATCTTTCTAACAGCCACCATAGCCTAATGGATAGCGTAACCGATTTGGAATCGAATAGTACCGGGTTCGATCCTCGACTGGGGTAAGTTCTTCATAAATTATTCCTGGTCTATTTCCCTATGTAGTTAGAAAGAACATCACTAGATGGCGCCACGATGTGAAACTTTTATCTTGAATTTTCTTAAATTCCTCCTACTAAATTTCCGCAAGCCTTCCTGAATTCTTCCGGAGGAGGGGTGACCGGGAGCTCCCCAAGTCGTTCCTCACGATCCTTTAGGGCGGACATTTTCGGTTCCATGGGAACTCTTAGCGATGTCGTTTTGTTTCCTGTAAGATGCCTAGCGGAAGATCGCGATTTTTCCCTAAGACATCTTGAGGAGGAAGTTGTGCTATATGGGTTAGAGATCACCGCATTTAACTGTTGATGGTGTTCCAGCGGCGCGGACAACGGACCTAGAAGGGTTAAATATAGAATATATATATTAATACCTTGCCACATCTATAGCTCTTATCCAGCCCATGCACTCTGCTTCAGTTTCTGCTTTGAACTCGAAGTGCTTCGAACCCTCTTTTCGGTAAGTCACGACGAAGCAGTACTGGAAAGAGAAAAAAAGAAAGAAGGTTAACATTAAAAACAAATCAGCATAATTTATAGAAGGAAAAAAACTATTCCCAGTCCCTTTTCTAAGTATTTAGTTTCAATTTGAAAGCGTATAGATAATGGTTATTATGTAGAACCTTATATCAAGTTTATTCTCTTGAGTTTCATGAGGGTTTGTTGTTGTTGAAGCAATCCGTTTAACCAGTCCAGAACATCTTCAAAAGATAGAATACGATATCATAGTGGGTCTATCCCATCGAATTTTTTTAATGAAAATTCTATAGAATCTTCCAATAGAAATATTATTCTGTAGTCCTGTAGACAGTTTTTTATGAATCGTTTATCAGCAGAAATGAAAACAGAAAAAGCAGCCAAAACTGCCTATTCTAAATCTTTCTCCACATATAATCAGAAAATAAACTTATTAATAAGATCTTTTTTAATTGTGCTTTGCGTAGCCCGGGTATTTATAAAGAATGTCATTCTCTTAAATCTTACTTATAACAACTGATTGTTCTGGACAGTAAACTTTGATACCAAAAAAAATAATAATAAACAAAACTTTACATGAAGCGGAACTACGAAAACGGCCGCCATTTTGAAACGGAACAAAAAAAATATAATTTGAAAATAAAAACCACAAACGTCATTTTTAATGACTTCAAGGAACATTCATGCCATATTTGAACAACGGATTTGGTCGTGACTGCGTAAACAACAGATTTACAGACAGACAAACAGGCAAAAGACGGACTGGTGAATTAAAACAGGTTCTCGCAATCCACTTATGAGTATTACAAAAGTTAACAATCTATTACATATAAACAAAAATCTAAGTATTTCTTTATTATAAATAAGTAAGCGGCGAAACGAATAGAATTATCTTTTTTTTCATATATAATTATTTTCCAAATGTTATAAATTTTATCGAACTCGAGGGAACTAAATGGAATTGAATATATTCTAAATCTAATACCTGCCGAAGATCTCAATTATCTCTATGGCGCCATTTCCAATTAATTTTACCCGGATGAAGTAATTACGTAAATGGATTCTCCAAGTTCGTTGTTTGTGTATTCAGTTATAAATGAATTTCCCAGCTTGAAATGATTCGCAGGCTACGTCATTGTATGTATTTCATTCCTTGACGAAATTAAAATAATAAGGACGATGGTGTTTTCAACACTCCCAAACCATTATTTTTTAATAAAACTACGAAACGTTGTTAGATATCTGCTAATATTTAAACAATTATATTCTACGCAAGAATATTTATTTATTTAAATGTATTGTTATTATGGGTATATATATAACTATATGTATGTATGTATGTATGTATGTATGTATGTATGTATGTATGTATGTATGTATGTATGTATGTATGTATGTATGTATGTATGTATGTATGTATGTATGTATGTATGTGTGTGTATGTATGTATGTGTATGTATGTATGTATGTATGTGTGTGTATGTATGTATGTGTATGTATGTATGTATGTATGTATGTATGTATGTATGTATGTATGTATGTGTGTATGTATGTATGTATGTATGTATGTATGTATGTATGTATGTATGTATGTATGTATGTATGTATGTATGTATGTATGTATGTGTGTGTGTGTGTGTATGTATGTGTATGTAGGTATGTATGTATGTATGTATGTATGTATGTATGTATGTATGTATGTATGTATGTACGTACGTACGTACGTATGTATGTATGTACGTATGTATGTATGTATGTATGTATGTATGTATGTATGTATGTATGTATGTATGTATGTATGTATGTATGTATGTATGTATGTACGTATGTATGTATGTAAACACAAAACAATATTTTCGAAATCTTTGAATTACTGATTTTGATTTTCAAAAATATATTTGAGAGATCAAATATGTAACCTTAAATATTTTTTAAACTATTTTTGAACTGAAAGATATTTTATCATTTGATTTCAAAGTTTTAGCTGTTTGGTTGAAAAACAGTAGAGATAACTTTCTAACGGCAATGGTCTTGATGTCAACACCAGAGTTCCAGTTTAATCAAGTTTTGAATTCATTAAAATACTCCACTTTACAATACCTTTTATTACTTACAACTTACAAACTATCTTTTTACAATTGATTATAAACTAAGGCAAATAAGTGTGGGCGGAGACAGCATTTGTTCCATAGATCTTACAGGTCAAGAGATAGGCTTGGGACAATTTTGATCAAGGACGGGGGGAGGAGGAAGACTTTTTAAAGCATGTGAGGTCTGAAGTATACTGTTATGTTTGCAGCAAAATAAGTAATGACATTGTGTCAGACATGTGAAACTTGACTAATGATTTTTACAGAACATCTTCAGCTTGGGTTTTCAGTTTTTCGCCTCTCAGGTGTCCTACCTGCGAATCTTCCTGCTTTGGGGAAGTATTGTTAATGATCTGTCCGTCAGACAGATACAAGTCTTTTATTGTAAGGCAACCTTCTACAATGCCTTGCGAAGTTTTTGTCTTACCTCCCAAATCGACAATTTCTCTCTCCCCCCCCCCTTTTTAGGAATTAGCCCACATGCAGGACACCTTTTCTTTAACTTAGCCCACTTGGAAAGGTTAAATAGTATAAAATACCATACCCAGGAACCATTATTTAAGTTTCCAAGTGCTGGAAACAACTTTACCATTAAAAAAAATGCGTGAGCGCCAGTTTATTAAAGGTGCACTAGAGCTACAAAATGGACTATTTGTAACGGTTAAGAACTTATTCCTCAGAAAAGACCCGGGAACAAGAATCATGGTGGTCCCCACCTGTTACCCTACTTTCTCTCTCTCCAAACTCCCACAACACAATAAACGTTAGAACATTCGAACGACGTTCACCAGCGTCCTTTACACGGCTACGTGAAGATAGACAACAAATATCGCACGTGCAACCCTCTAGTTACCAGTTCTAGGTTGGGCGAATACGAGTTCGCTGTCCTTCCAACCACGCCACGCGGGTTCACTGACATATGAGGCCCTGATGTTCAAAATGTTAAATTCCCCTTGAAATCACAGACATAAATAATAATGTTACTCTTATTCTCTACAAGATGAGACATATCAATAAATAATTCTCTTACGCTGTGATTGAAAATCGGTGTTTTTCTCTACACGGAATGGCAACATCAGTTTATTTTTAAAAATCGGTTGCGTCCGCAATTGTATTTTGCCGTTACGTACGCCATTTTGACGATTGACCTCTTCAATTAATTGGTGAATAATTATTTCGGTGATGTCAGCTTAAATTTGGAAGAATATAAGATTTACTATATTTAAAAAGAAAGAATTTTTATAGAACATATCCAAACTGCAAATTAACGGTAAATTGAGGTGACGCCATCTGTTTATATATTGTTAATAAACTGTTTAGTATTAATTCCATTCGCTCGTTGGTCAGAAACATATCAAGGCAATCGATAATCAGAAGTTCTTGAAATAACTGATATGACCAATATAAAAATAGACTTATATTGAATTGATTATTCATTTTATAAAGTTCTTACAAATACAAATACAAATAATGTCGACCAACTACAGGGGCCCAGCAAGGTTGGTCCTGTCAATCCATCATCCTCACGATTCCCCAATGCCGATCCAATTGCTTTTTAAAACTACCCACTCCTGAAGAATTAACAACATACTCAGGCAAACTATTCCATTGGTCTATAAACCCTATTAAAAAAATAATACTTTCTAACACACCGATTAAGCTGTGATTTGTATAATTTGAATCCATGACCTCTAGTCACATTGGCAATATTAAATTCCAATCTCCCCCCATCACCCAATTTGATAAATTTGAATAACTGAATAAGGTCCCCTCTAATCCTTCTCTCCTCGAGTGTATACATATTTAGAGTTATAAGCCCTTCTCCATAATTCATTCCCGAAGTACCCTGAATCATTTTTGTAGCTCTATCTTGAGCCCGTTCTAATAAATCAATATCCTTTTTAAAATGTGGTGCCCAGAATTGTACTGCATATTCAAGATGAGGCCTAACCAAACTCCTATACAGTGGTAAAATTACGTCCTTAGATTTAGATGATACATTACTTTTTAATATATCCTAACATTCTATTCGCTTTCTTACTGGCAGTCCCACATTGATGTCTCCATTTATGGATTTTGATTAAAAATTGTGTCACGTCACGATTATATTTCCCCAAAATTTAAATTCACATCAAAAACAGCCTGTTATATAAACCGTTTCCCTCTACAATTAACTCCAAATAACATGTATTTGGCATAGACACCAACACGAGTTATCCCGTGTTATTCAGTTAACGGTTAACACAATTTTCCGTGTCCAAAAATGGACACCGCGTATAGTCCAGCATTTCTTTCGAAGTGAAAAAATAATGTTTCCCTTCCTTACCTGTTGACTCTTTCCCCCACTCCGCTTCTTGTTGCAATTTTCTTTTTATTTGTCGGTACAAGAGTCTTCCGAGTTAATAACGCGTGTCATGGCTTCTTATCCAGTACTTTTATGTCTTTTTTTAGATCTGGATAGAAATACCTGCTGCAGCCAATGGAAGCTGGACATAAATTTATACCTGGGCAAAGTAACCCTAAAAGGTCAGAGCATCAGGAAGGCAGTTGTAAATAAAATATATGTTTGCGGATATTTTTTCGTGTTTTTATAGGACAGTGTTTCATATCATATCCCTTGTTGTTGTTTTTTGCTTCTGAAAGAACATAGTTTTTATTAATAGAATGTTCTTTGTGATTAACTGAAAAATATATAGTTTTTCGATAATTTCAAACAGTTATCAGTTGCATATTTTTTTAACGCTTTTGTACACGGTTGTGACTCTTATTAACATTAATAACGACCTGTTATTTTTCCCCTGTTCTTCAAACTAAACGACAACTGCATGTTCGGGAACTTAAAAAAACTTTTTTTTTTCGTTAGCCTGTTCTATATATTCATTTAAATAGAGGCCCGCGGTGATCGAGAGGTTAGAACAGCAACTTCATAATCGGAGAGATGAATGTTCAAATCCCTCACTGTTAAAAATAGGTACTCAAAAATAAATAAAATGCGCTCATTTTTTAGTACATTCGATTCTTATCATGGCTCCAAATACATAAGTTTCAATTTTTAGAAAGACGTGTATTCAAAAATGAGTACAATTGGTAAAAATGAATAAAAATAGCAGATGCTATCCTACACAGGCTGTCTTAATAAATATTTTTCAATAAATATCAACAATTACAACCAAGACTTACCGGAAATCGAACCCAGATCCTCAGGTACCGCAGTCTAGAGGTTTATACGTTAAACTATTAGAGCGACTTGAAGAAGTTATAAACAGAATAAATGTTAAAAAGGTGTTCCAAAAGAATGGGAAGTAAGATAATTGAGTTGTATTAACTAAATTTTCATTTAAGCAATCGACATCAAATAACGGGAAAAACATCTTCTGACTTCTGAACAACTATTTTAAGTTTGTCATGTTGCTTTGTCGAGATGGCTTGAACATAAGCTGAGATTAGCAATATTAAGCCACACAACTCATTTTTGAGAAAGTACTGTTACATAAATTTGAGTACGTCATCGCTCATTTACGATGCAATTGTACTCAAAAGGAAACGAATATGTTAAGGTTCTCATTTTAAGTACCTTTTTTTACAGTGCGACTTTGAGAATGCAACGAACTCATAATCGGAGGGTTGTGGATTAAAATCTCGACTTTGAGAACAAAATCAACATAAAAAAAACGTATGTATTGGTCCCCTTGGGGGTTCACACATATTGGTACAAGGTGTGATGTAGCAGCGTGATCAAGCATTGTGATATGGTTTTAAAAAAATTTATTTGAAAACTATCCGACGAAATTCCACACATCCAGTAGTCATCATAAATTTCAGCTCTCAATATACTAAAAAAATCTCCTTAAGAAGTCATTTCGACAATTTGCACCCTAAATGTAAAAAGAACACGCTAAAAAAGAACACGATACCATTTACTAATAACAGATATGGGATGTAACTGTTCCATGAAAAGAACGAAATACTAAACGTTCTCCGATTGCAACCTAAACCCGTGTTGATTGAGTAAATAATAAAATAATTAAAGCAAATTGCACAAAATTAACAAAATATTTAATCAATTCATATTTTATTCATTATGTTTATATAAAATCTTAATTTCAATACATATTTGTATATTATAATAGGTTTAATAATGCAAATAACTATTTCAACTAGAGGAACATGTTTATATTTAAGTTTTTTTTATGGAACAGTTGTACTTTTTAAAGATGTATTCTTTAGTGTGTTCTTTTTACGTTTAGGTTGAATAATTATAAAAATAAAAAGTTATGCATGAAGCTGAATATTTATCTCCGTATACCAAACATATATTTATCGGTTTATGATATTTATATTTAAAAAAAAAAAAAGATTGTGGAGAATTTAAATTTGAAAAAAAAAATTAGGTCAATAATATATTTGGTGTTTCTAGATCACACAAATACTTTCTATTAAAGTTTGTGAGATAATAATTTTTTTTAATTTAAGAGTATGCTGTTCTCTTTTATTGTGAAGAACACATAAAAAAATAACCTGTCGTTATTTTGGAACACTCGAATGCAAAGTGTTAATAAAATATATTAATGCACAATAGTTTTGATAATATTAAGTAGAGAAAGATAAAGAACAAGCTGACGAAAGAAAAAGTGTTTATGTTCAAGAACATGCAGTTCTCATTCAATTTGAAAAACAGGGGAAAAAGAACAGATCATTATTTTGGTAGCTGATAGTCGACACTCGTGTTCAACGAGCTAAAATTTAAAATTTCTTTTGATTTTCACAGATAAAAAAATATCTTATAGGTGTTATTTGTTAAATATAATTACTTATAATTATTAATTATAATTATTGATAAATTTTAATTATAATTATTGATAATTATTAATTATAATTATTGATAACTATTAATTATAAGTATTGATAATTATTAATTATAATTATTGATAATTATTAACTATAATTATTGATAATTATTAACTATAATTATTGATAATTATTAATTATAATTATTGATAATTATTAATTATAATTATTGATAATTATTAATTATAATTATTGACAATTATTAATTATAATTATTGACAATTATTAATTATAATTATTGACAATTATTAATTATAATTATTGATAATTATTACTTATAGTTATTGATAATTATTAATTTTAATTATTGATAATTATTAATTATATATATTGATAATTATTAATAATTATTAATTATATATATATTGATAATTATTAATAATTATTAATTATATATATTGATAATTATTAATAATTATTAATTATATATATTGATAATTATTTATTATAATTATTGATAAATATTTATTATAATTATTGATAAATATTAATTATAATTATTGATAATTATTAATTATAATTATTGATAATTATTTATTATAATTATTGATAATTATTCATTATAATTATTGATAAGTATTCATTATAATTATTGATAATTATTAATTATAATTATTTTAGATATTATTTTTTAATTATGTTACTATTTGATAAATGAATGCATAACTGGGCTAACTCTTTTTTAAGTAATACTAAACAGAACAACATTTGTGCTGATGTCTATGATGCTATTTTATATACTTCAAACCAAACTGGGATTTATTTTATTGTAAAATATATTTGTATTTTAAATTTTAGACCCCATTGCTTCAAAAATATCGTCAGCAATTCTTCCAAGTTTCCAAGGAAATTTCCATTTTATCAAAGAAGAACACCTTCAGGTAAAATACTTTTGGAATTTTGGAAAGAGAAAAAATTCTAAAGCTGACAGGATTTCGAGTTTTGGAACCTTTAGTGGATGCTAGTTACTCAGCGCCTATTTTTTTCTCTTTGTTAAAAAAAATAGCAAAAGTAGGTCTTCTGCCTAGACAAACATTTCACTTGATGTGATTTTTTCTTGGAACATCTTGTGTACCTTTCTTCTAACGTATAGAAGATTTAAGTACATATCCATGCTACACATTACATTTCTTTAGGTGAGTAGTTTTATGTTATTTCAAAGATAATTTTTTAACAACAATAAAAGAAAATCGTATCATAGAATTAAAGTTGACAAGAAGTATTTAGTAATATATCATCACAAAATGGGGGAAAGACCATCGAACACAAAGGTTTAGAAGTGTCATAATACAGAATATTTGCTTGTAAATTTAAGCTATACCACTAGAGAACTGTTTTAAAAATTAATTTTTTTATTTTTTTTATTTAGAAATTCATATAAACAGAAGTAGTATCGAAAATTGTTATACAAAATTATCATTACCAATACATTCAAATGACCAAGCATCAATAGAAAATAGCTTTCTAAACACACATCCCTTTATATATCTATTAAAAACCCGTTTCTAAATACATATTACTTATTGTGTGTTGTAATAAAACATATCCATACTTCAGAAAGAAGTGTTTTCGAAATTTTGGTTTATAGCCCCAAACATTTCCATAACACAAAAAAAAAAAGAAACAGTATACTATATATTTGAACTTTGGTTAATTTATTATGTGGGTTTTGTTTCGTGTTATTATTATCTTATTAATATTTTTAATATCTTATTATTATTATCTTATTATTATTATCTTTTCATTATATCTTATTATTATTATCTTATCATTATATCTTATTATTATTATCTTATCATTATATCTTATTATTATTATTATTATTATTATTATTATTATTATCTTATCATTATATCTTATTATTATTATCTTATCATTATATCTTATTATTATTATCTTATCATTATATCTTATTATTATTATTATTATTATTATCTTATCATTAAATCTTATTATTATTATCTTATTATTATTATCTTTTCATTATATCTTGTTATTATTATCTTATCATTATATCTTATTATTATTATTATTATCTTATTATTATTATTATCTTATTATTATTGATATCTTATTATGATTATCTTATTATTTATATCTTATTATTATTATTATTATATTATTATTATTATTATTATATTATTATTATTATTATTTTATTATTATTTTTTTATTATTATTATCTTATTATTTATATCTTATTATTATTATCTTATTATTATTATCTTATTATTATTATTTTATTGTTATTATCTTATTATTTTTATCTTATTATTATTATTATGATCTTATTATTATTATATTATTATTATTATTATTATTATTATTATTATTATTATTATTATTATTATTATTATCTTATTATTATTATTATCTTATTATTATTATTATCTTATTATTATTATTATCTTATTATTATTATCTTATTATTATCTTATTATTATATCTTATTATTGTATCTTATTAATATATCTTGTTATTTTTATCTTATTATTATTATCTTATTATTATATCTTATTATTGTATCTTATTAATATATCTTGTTATTATTATCTTATTATTATTATCATATTATTCGTAAAATCATAAAAAATCTTTCATTAATACAATCCTAAAAAAAGCCTCAACTCTTCTAAAGTGTCATGAATTTATAGCTATAATATTGAAGACAGTTCTGTTACGCCAATGCCTTCTCTAAACCGATAGAGATAGCCTTGGTTAAACCCCATTAAGAAATTTAATGCTTGGTAAACGCCATTAAGTAAAAATAAACTTAACAGGGTTCAGCATAACAGTCGGCACTTAGAATGTTGCATTTTTTTAAACTTTGAGATAAACTAACCAAGTGTAGCTGTTAGTACTGATATAATCCGTTAATTAAATAAAACTCAATTCCGCGCTTTAATAAGTGTTTTTATAGTTTAATTTTGTATATGAAAATAGTTTGTGTAATGAGATACACAGTACCTAGTTAAACGGTATAATCTTAATGAATAAAAACGGTAAAAACCGCCTTCGTTAAAAGTTATCTATTTAGGTAGCAATAAATATAAACAATTGAGTACCTTAAAACAACTAAATATTTTGATAATAAAACCAATATGATATTCAGAGTTTCAAATATCAAAATAACCAATCTTAAAAAGAATTGTTTGAAATTAAATTCATAAAAGGTATTACTAAACACTGTAAAAAAAAGGTACTTAAAAATGAGTACCTGAGCATATTACTTTTTTGTTAGGTACAATTGCATTGTAAATCAGCGTTGACGTGCCAATATTTAAACAACAATGCTTTTTAAATAATGAGCAAAGGGATTTAATATTGCTAATTTTTACTTCTGTCAAAACCATCTTAACAAAGAGACCTGCCAAACTTAAAATAATTGTTTAGAATATGGTTTTCCCCATATCTCATGTCGATTACCTAAATGGAAACTGAGTTATTACAATTCAGTTCTTACTTCCCAATCTTTTGGCACACCTTTGTAACATTTATTCTGTTTATAATTCATTCACGTCGCTCTGGTAGTACAACGAATAAAACAATGTATAGCTTTGCGGTGCCTGAGGACATGATTCGATTCCCGGTAAGTCTTCAGTGCAATTGTCGATATTTATTGAAAGTTATTTATGAAGGCTATCTATGCAGCCAAGGTACTTTTCTGTTTATTCATATTTACTCATTGTACTGATATTTGAGTACACATCTTTTTCAAAAATGAAACTTATTTATTTGGAGCTATGATAAGCAACGAATATAACCAAAAATGACTACATTTTACTTATTTATGAGTACCTATTTTTAAAATTGTGTTAGCAAATGGAACGGTAATAAAACACAATTTATCGTTTTCCTTTTAAGAAAAAAAACACGAACTCAAATGTCATTTAATATTTTCCCTTGTTAAGTATCTGAAATGTCTTGTAATGTAGAACGAACGCATTCCAGAGATTTCCTATGAAAACCTATTGCAATTTTTTCATCATTCCCTCATAAGGCATTGCTACAATATGAGTGGAAGCTTATATGTAGGAATGAAAATAGCGTGTACCGTTTCCATCATCGCAATGTTCTAGTTTCTTTTGTATGAGCGATGAATTTAGTTTTTATGGGCTCGGTAAGTTTTTTTCCAGTCAGCAAGCGGGAATATTAACAGCAGGTGGTCACGCTGTTACCATAAAATAGAAAAGTGCTATTCCTGTATCTACTCTGGTAAAGAAATAGTACTTAAAACTGAGTACCTGAACTACTTGTTTTTCTTTTGTGTATAATTGCATCGGAGATGAGCGATGTCGAACTCAAATTTAAGAAATCGTGCTTTCTCAGTAACGAGCAGTGTGATTTAATATTGTTAATATCAGCTTCTGCTCAAGAAATTTTAACAAAGCGACCTGACGAACTTAAAATAGGTGTTCATTAGATGGTTTTCCATATTATTTTATGTCGATTGCCAAAATGGAAACTGAGTTATTACGACTCAATTATTTTGCTTACCATTCTCTTGGCACACCTTTTTAACATTACTTCTGTGTATAACTTTATCACGTCGCTCTGGTAGTTTAACGGATAAAGCTCTGTTCGGCGGTGCCTGTTGATCTGGATTCGATTCCCACGTAAGTTTTAGTTGTGATTGTCGATATTTATTGAAAGTGATTTAGGAAGGCAGCCTATGTAGGGCCAGCATCTACTCTTTTTATTCATTCTTTTCAATATGTCATTTATTCATTCTTTTTCAAAATTGAAACTTATGTATTTGGAGCCATGATAATCATCGAATGTACTCCAAAATAAGTACATTTTAATTAGTTTTTTGAGTACCTATTTTTAACAGTGTAAAAGAAACCTCAATTTCGAAAAAGGATATCTTTATAATAGTTTGACAACGCCTGTGTTCACTCTAGAAATAAAAAGGGGCAGGGCGCTGTTGGCGATAAAAGGGCACCCTGTTTTTGAAAAGGCACTTCTTGTTTTTAAAAGGGCACTTTAAAAAAAAGTTTAGGATGTCGTGTCCACAAGTTGACACACCGTACACGTACCTAAACAAAAAAAAAGTTCCAATGTTGGTTGACATTGCGCTAGAGCTGCATATTTTTGCTATTCCATGTGATGACCTAATATATAATCCATGTGAAGATAATAGGTCTAATAATATAGATATAGATATATAGACATATAGATATATAGATATAAATATAGACATACAGACAGACAGATTTAAAACGAAAAGATATGCTTTCATATTGCTTAGCTACATAAAAAAAATATTGCACAGCCCATTTTTATTATATATTTAATGACTATAATTGATTAAAAGTAAAAAATTTAAAACCTCCCAGTGGATGTATATATATATATTTTACTTTACAAATATATAAAAACCAGATTTATTTTAAAAAAATATTGATTAAACAAAACAAATAATCTGAAAAAACTTCTTTATTTTAAACTTTGTTGAATCATTAATCTGAATAAATTTTCGTACTCGTAAAATGTCATGTTATTTATGATAAATATTGCATTGCTGCGTACAACCATTTTTATTGAAGAAGGAAATTTATTATCATGTTTCTTCGATAAGTTCCTTTCATTTGAAACAATATTTGATGATGTATTTTTCGAAATTTATTTCTTCGGAAATTCTCCGAATCTATATTGGTGATTTAGTGAAACCTTAATATACAAAATGTTTACAAATGTTTTATAGTTTCTTACATTGGTAACGGGCTGATGAGTTATGAAGTCCAGCAAAAATAGTCAGCATATTAATAAATAGCCTTTGTTATTAAATACCCTTAATAAATAACCTTTAATAAAATTGTGAAATTGAAGGTTTTAGAAATGAATTTGGAACATAAAACAGTATTTGAAAAAATTCTGCAAAAATCCTAATTTAAAAATCTACATTTGCCTAACAATAATTTCAGTGTTTCAAAAATTGAAAATATTTTACAGGTTTTATGTTGGACATTAAAACAAAATCTTTTATTTAATATATCTTTTTAAAAAATACAGTTTTCTTGGATTCAATTTCAGTTTTGATAAAGTTTTTAGATTGACATTTCTTGGCTGGGAAAATGTTGTATATTTATTTGTTGTAATTAACACAATGGAAAGCGATTTTATATGCAATTTATAGTCACATTAACTACTTCATAATATTCTTTTTAACATATCAAGTTAAGACATTATTGTTTTTTTGTCAATTGATGACGTGGTTTTACTGTCTACGTTTTCAGATTCCCTGACTTTCTGATTCTTCACCTACAAATTAGAGTCATATTCGTGGTAAAAATCAGGCCCGAATAGATTATCACGAGTACTTGTGGCAAAAAAAATCGGACCCAAAGAGATTATAACGAGTACTTGTGGCAAAAAAAAATCGGACCCAAAGAGTTTATAACGAGTACTTGTGGCAAAAAAATCGGACCCAAAGAGATTATAACGAGTACTTGTGGCAAAAAAAATCGAGCGCAAAGAGATTATAACGAGTACTTGTGGCAAAAAAAATCGGGCCCAAAGAGATTATAACGAGTACTTGTAGCAAAAAAAATCGAGCGCAAAGAGATTATAACGAGTACTTGTGGCAAAACAAATCGGGCGCAAAGAGATTATAACGAGTACTTGTGGCAAAACAAATCGGGCGCAAAGAGAACGAGTCAAACTCATGGTCAAAAAAAGTTAGTTTAAAGTGATTATAACAAATCAGACTCGTAGTAAAAAATCGTACCGAAAGTGACAATCACGAGTCATTCCCATGGTAAAAATATCATGCCCAAAGGGATTATCACGAGTCAGTCTCGTGGTAAAAAAAATCGGAACCAAAGTGATTATCGAGTGACAGACTCGTATAATAATCTGGCTCAAAATGATTATCACTTGTCAGATTCGTGGTAAAATATAGGCTAAATGTAAATAACGTGAGCCAGACACAGATCAACTCTCAATACATTTGTTTAAGGGGGTCCGATACCCAAAATTCGCAAAAAAGTCATTTTTTTTATATTTAAAAAATAATATTCAAGCTTATCTTAATAACTCACAAAAAAATGCTTCAAAAAATTCCTATTACTTTTTTAGTTATGAGTGTTTTAAAGAGACACTATATTAATGATGTGTTCCTATAACATAGTTGTATCACTATATGTAAACTTTAAAAGCAAATATCTGTTCGTGGTTTTGAAATTTAATGAACACTAAAAATGCTAAGGCTTTTTTACTATTATACTTAAAATCATATGTGTATAGCAAGATAAATATATTTTAAATAGATGTATGCATTCAGATTTCCTATTTTTACCATATTTTGTTTTTTAAAACCACTTAAAATGGAATTTTATTTTTTTTCGTCAATTTTTTTTCCAAAATTTCTAATATATTTTATTTTTTTAAAGTGATGTATCTGAATCAAAATTTGAATGCATGCATCTATTTACATATTATTCAAGATCTTAAATAAAAAAAATTGCTTCAAAATATTGAAAAACAAAAAAGGAGTAGGAATTTTAAAATTGTTAAAAAATTTACTAAAATTTTAATTTAAAAATAAATGTGCAATTTAAAAAAAAAATTGAGCGTCTTAAAATGGTTTTTTATGCATATTTAGAAAGAGAAAAAAAATTGGATTGTAAAAGTATAAAAATAAAAAAAAAATGTCGAAGGTATCGGACCCCCTTAAATGGCAAAACCTAAATTTAAGCTAATATTTATATTAAAGACTTCAACTACTCTCTTATTCAATTTAAAACCGTCTCCAAGCGTCTATGTCTCGTAATTAAATGAACAAATTGATACAAATTGTTCGGCGAGGGGTGGTTACATTGAATAAGGTATTTGAAGTTTGAGATACAACGCACTTTGATCGTATTGTGCAAAATGGCCAGGCCGTCTTAACTTAAATCGTAGAGCAACTAGTTAAAAATATCTAAAACCTAATTTGTATCAAATGAAGTCGTCAAGTATAAGAGGTTTTTTTTTTAAACACGTATAATTTAAATAGATGTTGTGCTGCTATCGAAATTAAGTAAAAAGCTTCCGACATGTGGAAATTGTTGAAAGATGATGGAAATTTTGGTATTGTTAGGGACAACACTTTTTAAATTTTAATTATTCCTCCCTAAATCCAATGTATTTAATTTATTCGCACCTTTGTCATTCTTTAAATTAACTTTAAGGGTTAAAATAACGTTACGGTTTTTGTAAAAAATAGGGGTATGCGTCCACTGCTTGCAATTCGCTTTAAATTTCTTCGCAAGCCAATTTTTGCTTTGTTCGCATTAATTCCATGTCCTCCGATTTGTTAAATTTAGTAGTTTGGTAAAGTAATATTACTGTAGTTCAAAATTTTATATGCATAGGGCACGATGATAACTTTTCGGAATTTTTTAAATCATGAAACTAAATAATTGCTTTATTATTTTATATTTTTGGATCGTTTTGAAATATATGCAGTTTACACCCTTTCAAATGGTACCTTGATAAAAAAAAATTGGTTATATAGTTAAGTAAGAGTGACTGACACAACAAAATCGTCTCGTCTATTAAATGTATAGACTTTGAAGAAAAATCAGTAACAAATTCAAATTGCTTAATTTTGTTAAATTTTATGATAGCAATGTATTCACATTTTACGAGTACTAACATTTTAAGCAGCTACGCAATTTACACGGTACCTTACTTATCTTCTACTAAGAAAGAAACCTCTATATCTCCTTTTTACGGACACCTTGCATATCCGCATGAATAAAACGAATCGCAAATTCCATTTCCAAAATTAAACCAAAAATTCGTAATCAATAAACGGAACAACGATTTCTTTCTCTGAGATATGCGGCTAAATTCTATCAAATTGTCCAATTCCTTCTTTTCTATCGCAGTCAGGAGCCAAACAGTTTTCCACTCCAACGACTGCAAATAAACTTAATCCTTCCATGTTACTGTCATTGTCTCGGTTGCCATGGTTACCCAGAAAGACAAGGCCCCGGGAGTTCCCCCTTAAAACTCTCCAGTGAGTTCGAGATTGAGGGGTGATGCTGTGGGGGGGGGGGGAGGGGGGTATTCTCATGTCGATTTTACTAACGAGTTTTCAACAAGCTTGAATGATTCTTTTTAGAATAGTAGGGGAAGGGAGGGATTGTGATTTTTATGCTTTTTGATTAGCGTTTGCATCATTAGGTCTTTTGAATCCGTTTTTGGTATTATCTTTTTTATAATTAAAACGTAATTGGATTCATCTTTTGGTTTCGAAAGGTAATTTGATATTGGATAAAAATGTCATAAGGGAGAGGTGAGATATTAAAGCTCATTCTACACGAACGTAATAAACGCGCGCGGTATTTTCCAGAAGCCCCTGGGATTGGTTATGTGGGGGTCACTTCATACACACGATACTCCCACTTGGGCATAGATCCTTCATAGTAGAGAAAACATAATGTTATAATCTCGCTGACATCAAAGTGAGGCCAACATGTATGGCCTCAGACACGTGGTTAATTACGTCATTACATTCATAAATTTTCACTGTTACACATTTCCTAAATTCATCAGCCAATCGCGAGTATTTTTTAATTCATAATTTTGAAAAGAAGTCACGTGTCTAAAGCCATTCGGTCTGAGATGTTGGTTTCACGATTATCACGTCATATTCGCTCTGCTACAGTCCATTCATGCTGGAAGCTTTAGACAGACTGGTTGAGTATCGACGTGGCAAGCAGAAGTTCCTTCGTTCGATACCGAATATAAGCCAAAAAATGCATAACGCCGTATTAGTGACTTCTGGACTGAAGATCAACGCAACCGTCGAACAAACACATTTACACCACATCGAATCAACCACTGACAACGTGATAACACTTCACTGGCATCTCAATCATTTGTTCCTCCGTCCGACTCACTGAGAAGGGGGTACTGTGCGGGTCACTTAATATTCCCAGGGTCGGAGTGATCACTTTATCCTGACTGGTAGAGTATCGGCGTAGTAAGCAGAAGTCCTTCGGTTCAATACCGAGTGGCAGCCAAAAAGTGCAGCCAAAAGTGCAAAAAAGCGCCGCAGTAAATTCAAACCACGTTCTTTGTATGTACCAATCTACAACTTCTTCTGAAAAATGCCACGCGCGTTTTTTACGATCGTATAGAATCAACATATGTCAGTATTTGAACATATCCTGCATTATCTAATTGACGTTTATGCTAACCGCGCCAAACCAACAATTGTTCTGCAACTTTTAATCAATTGAGCAACTCAAACATCACACACCAACTACGGACGATTATTTAATTGCATCCAACTCAGGTTAAGATTTCAAAGTGAACATGAAAAATCGCTAAGCTTGTATTACTACAATCCATACAAAATTTAAAAAATGGTTAATTATTACCAAAGCTGTTTGCGCGGTACCAAGCGAAAGAATACTTTGTGCAATTAAAAGTTGCTCAGTCAGAGGATATCATTTGAGTTTCTTAGTTGCATGCCCTATAGTTGCCTTTGCACCGATAGCCTTAAGGCCGTGATATCGCATCGACCATTTTTTTTTTTTTTAATTAAAAAGAGTTTCTTCAAGAAAAGTCATTTAAACATCTAAGTAAGGAAAACAACTTTCAAATTGAAGGGAGAAAAGGAAGAAGAGCATCTGTTGAGCATCCACTATTTGTCACAAAGGGAAAAATATGCACTATAATTGTTTCTTATTCATCGATTGTGAGCGTGATTAGTGGAGTTAGATTGACAAAATTGGGGAGTTTTCGCACATTTGGCGTTTAGGTACGCTTAATCAAATCGAACTATTAAAAGTTAAACATATAATATTTACAGCTCTGTATCAACCTAAATAAATCTAACAGAACCAAACAGTTTTGAGGGAAGGCGCATGTGTACTTAAAACTTTTTATTAACATCAAAATAAGATTTTTTTTTCAAAAATAGTGGTTAACCCTTTTTTCCACTCTTAGCCCGTTGAATTGCAAAATTGCTTAATATTTAGTAGGGGTGCTCATTATCCTAACAACAGTTAATAATAAAACTAATTAATAAATAAAATAAATAACAATAAATAAAATAAATAATAATAAATAAAATAAATAATAATAAATAAAATAAATAATAATAAATAAAATAAATAATAATAAATAAAATAAATAATAATAAATAAAATAAATAATAATAAATAAAATAAATAATAATAAATAAAATAAATAATAATAAATAAAATAAATAATAATAAATAAAATAAATAATAATAAATAAAATAAATAATAATAAATAAAATAAATAATAATAAATAAAATAAATAATAATGGAATAAATAAAATAAATAATAATGGAATAAATAAAATAAATAATAATGGAATAAATAAAATAAATTATAATAAATAATAATAATGAATAAAATAAATAATAATGGAATAAATAAAATAAATAATAATGGAATAAATAAAATAAATAATAATAATGAATAAAATAAATAATAATGAATAAAATAAATAATAATAAATAAAATAAATGATAATGGATAAAGTGAATAATAATAAATAAAATAAATAATAATAAATAAAATAAATAATAATAAATAAAATAAATAAAATAAATAATAATAAATAAAATAAATAAAATAAATAATAATAAATAAAATAAATAATAATAAATAAAATAAATAATAATAAATAAAATAAATAATAATAAATAAAATGAATAATAATAAATAAGATAAATGATAATAAATAATAATGAATAAAATAAATAATAATAAATAAAATAAATAATAATGGAATAAAATAAATACTAATGGAATAAAATAAATAATAATGAATAAAATAAATAAGAATAAAAAATTAATATAACTTCATTACTACAATATGAATAGCGTTACCGGTTTTTGGTGTGCCTTTTTTAGTAAACATACAAAATTATACATTATACATTTCTCATTGTATAAAAATAACTAATTAACGTTTATTTTTGTGACTATTATTATGAAACACATCCCAAAACAATAAAATATACTCTAAAAAGGGACTTTATTTCAAGTTTTTAATATTACATAACTACTTTTTCGGTACTAAAATTAACGCCACAGCACAACTAAGCATCACACTCAAAACAAAAGCAATCACATCACACAAACAGGGTTATTATACTCTTTTAAAAAAATATACTCATTTAAAAACCACTAAACCCTTGACCATTTTTTTTTAGAATTTAAACTCGAGAACTAAATAATAAAAAACTCCATTACTTTTCCGTAACTGCAACCGCTTCCGCTACAACTTTATCTCGTCATAAACTAAATGTGCCTTTCCCCCCTGATCCTTTCCCCCCAGATTCGAAATGAGGGGGGAAATACTCGGGCCATTTTCTCACATTTCGAAACTGCAAATGAAATTCCGAGATGTCACGGAAAATGGCGCCGTACATTTACCCCGCTTTCCCCAAAAATGAAGTGAAAAAAAAGTACTTCAGTTCAGTTCTGATTACGCATTTCTGGCTGAAAGTCGGTTTGGGGATACGTCGTTTTGTTAAGAGTCGTAAACGAGAATGACTAGCGAATGGTAAAGTGGTCGTTCTTATTTCCTGTTGAAAACGATGAGGGGGACAGGAATTGTTTAGAAAATAGGATTCGAATTTTGGAATCATTTGCAATGGGCGAGTTCCATTGTTTTGGGAGAGAAAGAGGTTTGCATACCACATCCTATTCTAATGTTTAATTACAGTCTTATAGAAGGATTTGGTTTGGTTAATTAGCTTCGCAGTATAGCTGAAAAGAGGGCTATTCGCGACGGTTTGGGGCCTATCTCGACGGAAAGATCCGGGAACGATGCCTCGTATTTTTTAACCATGGTCAGATGACGAGGACAACACCTGAGCTGTCACCCGCGCCTTCAACAGGTGTCAGGTCTTTGGACCCCCAACCAGATTTATCGTGCGCAAGTCCCGTATGCACGCCGGTATAATTTGTTGGAAGTTCTGGACGACTTTCTAGTATTTTTTCAGCGAAGCTGGCAACCCTCCGATCACAAGATCACTACTTTTTACATTTTTTTTTTGTCAAATCCATCGCACGGGTTCGAACTAACAATAATCTGATTACCAGCTAAACGCCTTTATCCCCTGGGCTACCGGGCCCCCAGCAGTACTTTGGAGCATTTTTGCAATTGTAAAGTTTTTTTCACAGCTTAGGAGTTTCATTACATTTTACGGTATATGGTATTTTTAATTTTTTTTTAACGATATAGCTTTTAAGATAAATGGTATAATTTAATTTTAAAAAACCCTGAAAATTTATAGATAAGTACTATTTATACGTTCCTCGAGACATGGACCTAAGGCTCGGATTTCTATAATTCTGTATGTTTTTCTATAGAAGATTTTAACAATTTAAGGTTTGGTTTGGTTAATTAACGTCGCACTAGATCTGCACAGTGGGCTATTAGTGATGGTTCGGAGGCTATCTCAAAGAAAAGACCCGTAAACCCTGCCTCATAATTTTTAACAATGTTCATCACATTAATATAACAAAAACAAGGTTAAATACTGAATGCCACTATACAGGATGGCTTCGTGTTTGTTATATATGAGCCATCTAGCTTGAAACCCAAATAGATCCACATTGTCGTAAAATCGTTATTTTTAAATATGTTTGTGAATTCTCAATGCACTACGAGGCCTCCGTGGCCGAGCGGTTAAGGGCGTCAGCTAGGAATACAAAGGTTCCCGGTTCGATGCCAGGTGATGGACGTGACAAAGAAAAGTAAAAAGTAGTGATCTTGTGATCGGAGGGTTGCCAGCTTCGCTACAAAATACTAGAAAAGTCGTCCAGAACATCCGCAAAAATTAACGGCGTGTATACGGGACTGGTGCACGATACATCTGATCGGGGTCCAAAGTCCCGACGTCTATTGAAGGCGTTGGGTGCCAGTTCAGGTGTTTCCTCGGCATCTGACCATGGTTCTAAAATAACGAGGTGCAGGTATGAATGAATGTGTATGTGTTCCCGGGTCTTTCCTTCGAGATAGACCCCGAACCGTCGCCAATAGCCCACTGTGCAGCTCTAGTGCGACGTTATTTAACCAAACCAAACTCCATGCACTACAATAATCTTGCAAAGAGATATTGACAAACTTGTCTAAATCTAGTCAAAAATGCATTCAATGTCAATTCAACGCTTAGATACGAAAGTACACGATCTCTAACTGTAATTTCTGGATTGGGCAAGACACTTTGTTGACTTGAAGCCAATATTTCAGCAGCCATGCTGTCCCCACTTTCTTCCCAGCGTAATATTTCGCCTATTTTTCATGTTAAAATAAGGCCTACATGTATTGCTTTTGGCAAATTTTTTTCTATATTCTTTTAAAACCTATTTTAAATACAATCTGCTATTAAAATAGAAAGTCAGTTGCAAGTCAAAGTCGAAGTAGATAAAAAAGCAAGAGCAAAAACTATCTGTTTGGCAATATCAAAATTAATTCCATCAAAAGAAAATATAATATTTATATACACTTGATATTTCAACAATGCTATAATATTAAAAAAAAAACACCACTAAAGCACTTTAAAAAAAATGTTGGGACACAGTATGTCTGCTTCCACATTGGCTTCCTTCAACGTATCACGCAAATTATATGAATATGGATCTATCTGGTTTTGAAACTAGAAGGCTCATATATTCTATACGCGCATGCGCACCCTTTGTAATACCACAATAATCGATCCTTTAATCCAATCAGTGAACTGGATCTATCTACGAGTCAGGGAGAATTTAGGGAAGGCATTTGCACACATAAGTGCTTACGCTACTGAGCAGCATTATTATATATACGCAAATATTGGTTTGGTTTGGTTAATAAACGTCGCACTAGAGCTGAACAGTGGGCCATTGGCGACGGTTCGGGGCCTATCTTGAAGTAAAGACCCGGAAACGATGCCTAGTATTTTTGAACCATGTTCAGTTTGGTTTAGTTTGGTTAATTAACGTCGTACTAGTTTGTTTGTTTGGTTAATTAACGTCGTACTAGTTTGTTTGTTTGGTTAATAAACGTCGCACTAGAGCTGCACAGTGAGTTATTGGCGACGATTCGGGGCCTATCTCAGAGGAAAGACACGGGAACGATACCTCGTATTTTTTAACCATGGTCAGATGGCGAGGACAACACCTGAGCTGGCATCCAACGCCTTCAATAGACGTCGGGACTTTGGACCCCGATCAGATGCATCGTGCACCAGTCCCGTATACACGCCGTTAATTCTTGTGTATGTTCTGAACGACATTATAGTATTTTGGTATCGAAGTTGGCAACTCTCCGATTGCAATATCACTACTTTTTACTATTCTTTAGTCTAGTCGGCGCAAAGGCTCGAACCGGGGTCCCCTTGGATTCCCAGCTAACGCCCCAATCCACTCGGTTATGTAGGCCTCTGAACCATGGTCAGATGACAACGATAACACCTGAGCTGACAGCCGACTTAACCTAAATAGGCGTCAGGACATTGGGCTCCGATCCGTTTTATGGTGCACCACTCCGCCAGTATACACGCCAGTATAATTTGTTGGGTGTTTTTGTCGACTTTCTAGTATTTTTGTAGCAAAGTTGGCAACCCTTCGATCGCGAGATCACTATTTTTTTACTTTTCTTTGTCAAATCCATCGCACGGGTACGAACTAGCAATGTTCTGATTACTAGCTGAACGCCTTTATCCATTCGGCCACTAGAGGCCCCGTATATAATTATAATAATTGTCATATTTAATATTTATTAAATCATTTACTTAATTTAAATTGCATTGTAAAAATACCAAAAAATTTAATTTTTCAATTATTTAGATAGTATTTTCCAAACTCATTGAAAAAGGAAAAGAATTCCTTTTTTGATATTTCTAAAATATAAATCCTTTAGATTGGAGACAGTAATACACACACCCAAAACTAGATTTGTAAATGTTTATCCAATGTCAGGGATAGTACTAACGTACATGTTTTCACATCCATCTTAAACCAATCCATTTATTTAAATATCGAAGTCCCATATATTTTGAAACAAACCTGAATTTACGCGCGACAGATAAGTTTCCAATGTTCACAAAAACATTAAATGCAACTGAAAATTTCAAGTGGTATCTACAATCCATTAGAATAAGTGAAAATACCACCCCATTTCAAATTCCAAACAGTTATTTATATTTTTAGCACATCAAAAACTCTACTTAAATAATAAAACGTATTTAGGGTTATAAGTAAAAATGTATTTTAAAGAAAGTTTATTTTTCTTCATCGGTGCATTAATATTTACGCCCACGCCCACCTTGGCTCTACCTTATTTTATAGATATTTGAAGGCAACGTTAAAATGGAAAATATTTTTACTTATTGGAAGCTTCGATCCGATTTATTATTTATTCTTAAGTACGCCATTAGTATACTGTTTAAAATTTCAGTTCAACGATGTACCATAATTCGGTGCAAAACAGAGGTCTGCAGCAAATTACACCATATTATGGTGCAATCTAAGTTGAACCAAAATCCTTTATCGGAAAAGAGCGGAGGTTTCGCTAATAATTGGCTCAACCTCCTTAACTGCAACCGAAAGGAATCCAATTCAAGAAAGACAAAGACGAACAATGGCTTCCGTGGCCAGTGGATACATGAGTTCAGCTATGAACCAGAGGATTACTAGTTCGAGCCTGATCGGCGACATTTACAAATAAAAGTAGAAAGTTTTGTTCTTGTGATCGGGGGATTACCATCTTCGCTACAAAAATACTACAACTAAAATAATAAAAATAACTCGAATTTTGAGTTTTATGCAACGTTATGAGTTTTGGTACAACGTTTCACAACTAAATGGTACAACTCTACACCGTAAAATGATGAAACTAAGTGCCGAATGTTGGTTTCAGCTAAATGGGTACCAAATTTTGGTTCAAGGTTGTAATAATTTTTAAAAGTGTACCCGAGGTATCAAGATAGAAACATCATATTACGAATTAATGGGGGTCCATTTTGAAATTTCAACGCAATGCGAAATAGCACGATTGACGTTAATCTGGTGTCATTCGATAACAAATTAAACACCAACGCGTGTAAAATCTTAAAATAAAGCACGAATTGGGGATAAGAGTCCACGGAGCCAGGAGTAAAATGTTTTTACCTATAACCAATTATAGGTTTCACCTATAATTGTGTCAACCTCTTTAACTGCAACCGAAATTTTCGATGTCGCTACATCAACAAGCCGAGGAATCCCCTCCAAGAAAGACAACAACGAACAAGAACCTCTGTGGCCCAGAGGATAATGGCGTTCAGATATGAAACAGAGGATTCCTAGTTCGAACTCGGTCTGGACATAGAAAAGTAAAAAGCTGTGATCTTGCGAACGGAGGGTTGCCAGTTTCGCTACAAAAATACTACTACTACTAGTAAAATACAAAAAAAACCTCGAATTTCGAGTTTTGACTACTTTGACTATTTTGACTACTACTTAAATACTAAAAAAAATCGAATTTTGAGTTTTATGCCACGTTATGAGTTTTGGTGCAAAGTTTCACCACTAAATAGTATCCGTAGAAGCACCGTAAAATGGCGAAACTAATAACCAAATGTTGGTTGCAGCTAAATGGGTACCAACATTTGGTGCTAGGTCGTAATAATTTTTAACAATTTAAAGCCCAATTTTATATTACGAATCAGAAGTTTTATCTAATTACACTGTTAAAAATTATTACGACCTTGCACCAAACTTTTCGTATCCATTTAGCTGCAACCAACATTTGGTGCTTAGTTTTACCATTTTACGATGCTACCACGGATACCATTTAAGGGTGAAACCTTGCACCCAAGCTCATATTTTCGCTTCAACATTTTATGGTGAAAAGTAGAACGAAAATTCCAGTTTTCTTAGCATTTTAGTAGTAATATTTTTATAGCAAAGCTGGCAACCCTCCGATCGCAAGATTATAACTTTTTTACTTTTTTTTGTCAAGTCCACCTGTCGGTCTCGAATTAGGAATCCTCTGATTCATATCTGAACGTCTTTATCCTCTTGGCCACTGAGGCCTTTGTTCGTCGTTGTCTTTCTTGGAAGGTATTCCCAGGTTTGTTGATGCTGCGACGGAGACAATTTCGGTTGCGGTTAAAGAGGTTGAATCTTCGCTTCTTTCAGATAAATGATTTTTGGTTCAACTTAGATTACACCATAATATGGTGTAATCTGCTGCAGATCTCTGTTTTACACAAATATATGGTACATAGTTGAACTGAATTTTTTAACATTGTACAAATATTGACGATCAACAACAGGCTCAAGGCCCAACAAGGTTGGTCCAGCTACTATCTGCTAACTATTCACCACTGAATATCTAACTCCTTCTTAAAATCCTTTTTTAGTAACCAATGTTGTAGTATTCACAATTAGGTAACTTTTCAGTTACCTAGTTGTTGTTTCAGTTACCTAGTTTCAGTTACCTAGTTTCAGTTACCTAGTTTACTCTCTCTACCATGTATGCCTTGAAATTGATAACATTATTGCTTTTATAAATTTTATAATTGAATAAAAAGTTTAAAAAATACAAAAATAAATTAAATATGATTTAATTAGATTTCTAATTTATTTTATCTACTGCAATTCTATTATTGATACAAAAAAAAACATTTTATAAATCTAATTAATTAGATTTTCAAAGAATATACTTAACATTTTATAGCAAGGTAATTTTTTTTTGTCTAAAATACCTTATAAAAGAGAAAATTAAATTTCCAAGTGTGTTCCCAATGAATTATCAGTTAGATAGGTTTAATTAAAGATCAAAGAAAATCACAACAGAAAAATGATTAAAGAGTTGTGAAAATATCCCAGGTGGTTACGTTTTTAGGATAGAACTCAATTTAATTGGAACAAACTACAGATCAAATACATGGAACTGAAAATATAATTTAAAGAACTTTTTGAGAGATTATTGCACGGAATCGTTTCGATTTTATTTTCAGTGTTTCCTGTGGGACATGTGGAATGATTAATCTTAGTAGATAATATGTGGCAACATTGAGTCCATATGGAATACCTTCTTTTCCAAACCAAGCATTCATAATTGTTACTATACATTTTTTATTAAAGTAAATTTGTATTTCATATAAAGAATTTTCAAATTAAAAATAGAACCAAACGATTTTCTATTTAGTAAAGCTTTGGTGAAGTAATGACAACAAATCGTTAATGTCTTCAAATTAATACCTTTCTCTGAACTGCGTCCACTTTTTGTAAAACATTATAATAAATCTTATTGGATATTATCATTCAATTTAGTGAAATGTTTTGTTATCATTATAACAATAACAATTATTTTACTAATATTATCATTATCATAACTAACATTATCATTATCGTAATAACTAACATGCTCGTTATCGTAATAACTAATGTTATCTTTATCGCAATATCTAACATTATCATTATCGTAATTGCTAACATAATCGTAATAACTAACATTATCATTATCTTAATAACTAACATTTCATTATCTTAATAACTAACATTATCATTATCGTAATAATTTTTTTTGGTAGCGAGGTCTACTGTTTCCATATTTACTAGTAACTATCATTATCATCAGTATTAGCATCACAATCGTATACCTATTTCGTCAACATTATATTCATTAACTTATAATCATCATCATCCCTCTCACAATCATTATCATACAGAATATAGTCAGAAGAACATTTACCATTATTATCATTCAGAATAATGCCAGGATTACGTTTACCATCATTATCATTCAGAATAGTGTCATGATTACGTTTACCATCGCTATCATTGAGAATACCGTCAGGATTACGTTTACCATCATTATCATTCAAAATATTGTCAGGATTACATTTACCATCATTATCATTCAGAATAGTGTCAGGGTTACGTTTACCATCATTATCATTCAGAATAGTATCAGGATTACGTTTACCATCATTATCATTCAGAATAGTGTCAGGATTACGTTTACCATCATTATCATTCAGAATAGTGTCAGGATTACATTTACCATCATTATCACTCAGAATACTGTCAGGATTACGTTTACCATCATTATCATTCAGAATAGTGTCAGGATTACGTTTACCATCATTATCATTCAGAATAGTGTCAAGATTACCTTTACCATCATTATCATCGATACTTTTAATTTTATCCCAACAACATGATGCATTTAAAAATGTCTTTAAAAAAACATTCAAGCGACTTTTAAAATTGAAAGCATCAATTTCCATAAATCCTTCCAAGCGTTATCCTCGCTTTCCAGAACTAATGGATACTAATGGAAACCTGCTTCCCGGAACGCATAAAGTTTGCCCGTATCCTTTAGGGAAATGGCTAAACCGAAACAAAGTATCCTAAATCATTGATATCCTTTTAGCCGCCTTGTCAATATGCATTCCTTGTGATAATTGTCCGGCAAGCTCCATGGATATTCACCAGGCAGTGAAGAATGTAAATAAATTATTCGGAGGACGATGTATATTCCGTGATGAATTGAGCACTCTAGGCCGAAAATCGATTTTTGCGCGTGTTAACAGCATTTGGTGAGATTGGTCGGGAGAATTTCGCTTTAAGTCAGTATCTTCGCTTTGTATGGTATCTACTTACGTTCGGATAACGTAGGAAAATGGGTTTTTTAAAAATAAATATTAAATTACGCATTATTAAATTTATGTTTTGATCTCTTTCTTTTTTTTAAATACATCCTTTAATAAAGTACATCACAAATAATTACATTTCTAGATAATTTAGTTCAAGTTCGACGATCGATGTATTTGAGTGTACAAAAGAAACATGTGATAGCTTGATGTATAAAAACTTCTGTAAAAAAACTAAAAAACTCAAATTATTTACCAATATTCTTGGGTTTTGTGTGAAAGAGATATATTTTAATACATTCCAATGAAAAAAATTCTAATTTTCTTTTTAATGTTTTACAAAATTGGAAAAATGAATTTTTGAATTGTTAAAGCTAAGAATTGAGAAATTCATAAAAAAAGTTATCGATCATCGGCCAAAGTGCAATTATTCAACAAAAATATGAATTTCGAATCTTATAAATATCAAGAGTTAACTGACATATATTTAGCACTGTTTATAACTTATTATAATTAAGTTACATACCTTTTTTGTCAAATAAACAATAAAAAAGTCATATATTTCAATTAAAATAATGGACGCCATTTACTCTTTTCATTACAATATTTACTAATATATATTAACTGTCATTTCACCTAATCCAAACTAAATCTTACCAAGTGTACGTTGTAATTTAGATTTCTTATTGCTGTAACACATTTTAATTACAAAGATATGAAATTTTATTTTTAATTTTAAGTGAATAAACAATATTTTTAACCGACTGAGCAGCACGTCAACCAAAACTCCAAAATAAAACCGCCAAGTCGACCGTTATGTATTTTTTTATGTATGTTCGCGCAAGATTTCGGTTCTAATTCAGATATTTGCGCAATTCTGTTGTTGTTGTTGGATAAGGGAGTAATTCGAAAAAAATATCCGGTTATCCGGCCCAGCAAAAAAAGTCAGACCTTCATCAAAAACCTTCATCAAAATTGTCAAATTGAAGGTTTTTTGAAGGTTTTATAAAGGATATTGAAACAAAAAACTGCAGTTTCAATTTTCCTGCATAAAACCTTTAAAATATCTGCATTTTCCCTTGATAATTAAAAATTGAAGGTTTTTTGCAGGTTTTTATGAAGGTTTTTTGCAGTTTTTATGAAGGAAATTGAAACAAAAACCTTTAATTTTATAGATCTTAAATTTTTCAAAATTTTTATGAAGGTTTTATACTGACTTTTTTGCTGGGGGCATATAACTATGCGGAAACATTTCCAATTCTCCAGTATTTATACCCCAGATCCAATGGGAGATCTTCAACATGAGGCCCTTTGAAAGGAGCAGCCGATTCCGATAAACACTCACTCAACAGAAACATTACGAAACTGGCAACAAACAAAACCACACGTGTTTCCCGCGTGCTCCTGATCATAATTGCAAAGCTTTAATTTACCTTTAAATGGAAATCTTTAACTGTTATACTTTCATCGTTAAATTTTATTTGTGTTCTAAATACTATGGCATCCATCAACTTATTTATTATCTTTAAACCTAACCTTTTGAATCATAAATCAAATGTAGTCAACGATAGCGTGGCCGCTAAACTTACATTGGCGGCCGCAGTGTGAAAGTTAACCGCAGCATCAGACGGAACACCTTGTTTAATATAGTTTCGAGGGAAATTCGAGGAACACTTCTTATTTCTTTTTAATCTGCTGAAACGACGCTTCACGTAATCCTCTTCTGACCATGCTCCGACACAGTCGGTGCAGCTAGTAATCAGAGGAATGCTAGTTCGAATCCGTGCAATGGACTTGACAAAGAAAAGTAAAAATTAGTGATCTTGAGATCGAAGGGTTACAAGTTTCGCTACAAAAATAATAGAAGGTCGTCGTCCAAGACATCCAATAAATTATACTGGCATGTATACAGAACTGGTGAACAATAAATCTGATCGGGGTCCAATGTCCTGACGTTTTTTGAGGTTGCTTCGGGTGCCAGCTCAGGTGTTGTCCTCGTCATCTGACCATTGTTAAAAATACGAAGCATCGTTCCTGGGTTTTTCCTTCGAGATAGGCCCCGAACCGCCGTCGATTGCCCACCGTGCAGCTCTAGTGCGACGTTATTAATCAAACCAAACCGACACAGTCGACTTCTTTTCATCTAATTTTTTAATTTTTTTTTAAATCTAATTCCGTCGAGCATGAATGGTCTGTAGTTGGGAGAATATGACGTCATAATCGTGAAGCCCACATCTCCAAGCGGAAGGCCCATATCACGTGCCATCTCTTCAAAATTATGAATGAAAAAATACTCGCGATTGGCTGGTGAATATGGGAAATGCCTAACAGCGAAAATTTATGAATGGAATGACGTAATTAACCACGGGTCTGAGGCCATATATGTTGACTTCAATTTGATGTTAGCAAGAGTGACGTCATGACTCCTCTACTACAAAGGTTCCATGCTCGAAATCTAATTCACAGTCTATTTTTTTATTAAACCAGAGTTGTGTTATTACGAGACCATTTATTTTTTTAACAAACAACACAACGACCAAACACCGCACTCAAATTAAAATCAACTCTAAAATTCCATCCCAAACACCATTACGGGCACTTCAACCATCCAATTTCCATCTTTCCTTTAATATTCCGTAATCCTCAAACCATTTTACTAAAGAGTTTAACAGTATTAATGAACGAGAAATTCTCCAAGAGATTGCCGGCAGTCTCCAAACCGGGACCGTGGATGGCGCACAGGGGTGTTACATTTAGTTAATGGGTTGCAGTTAATTATGTGGATTAACTGATCAGCTTGATGTAAGTGTGTGCACATGGACGAGCGAATGCGAGAATGACTTCGGTAAAGGTATTTCAGCGAATGGGATCGTCGCAAACGATAAATTGAGTGGAATGCGGGAAATGGTAGTTGCGGAAAATACCGAGTGTTAATCGATGGGATTTTAATTTCGAGTTAGTGTTGTTTTTTATTTTCAGAGAATATTTATTAAAATAAACAGCCAAAAGCAACATAGATGCTTTAGTAACAAATTTTCTAAGTGCATTGGTTGTATTGGTTGCTAAGCGTACCAGGAAATCATGTCATTGAACTTTTAAAAATAGGTACTTAAAAATAAGTAAAATGTACTCATTTTTGATTACTTTCGACGCTTATCATAGCTCCGAATACATAGGTTTCTTTTTTTTAAAAGAAAATGTACTCAAAAATGAGTAAAATGAATAAAAAAAACAATTGCTGGCCCCTATAGGCTGTCTTCATAAATCACTTTCAACAATTACAACCAGGACTTGTCGGGAATCGAATACAATCCATCTATATGATGTCGTCCGCACCAAAGTCTAGTGCCATATCCGTTGTACCACCACAGCGATGTGAAGAAGTTATTGTTAAAATGGCGTGGCAAAAGAATAGAAAGTAAGATAAGTGAGTTGTAA
This sequence comes from Troglohyphantes excavatus, assembly GCA_963932185.1. Taxonomy (NCBI): domain Eukaryota; kingdom Metazoa; phylum Arthropoda; class Arachnida; order Araneae; family Linyphiidae; genus Troglohyphantes; species Troglohyphantes excavatus. The sequence continues at coordinate 62,035,559 of OZ010674.1, read as the reverse complement.
TAACTCAGTTTCCTTTGAAGCAATCGACCTGAAATAATGTCGAAAACCATCTTCTAAACAAATATTTAAAGTTTGCCAGGTCGTTTTGTTAAGATAGCTTGAAAAGAAGCTGATATTAACAATATTAAATCCCGCTGCTCATTCTTGCGAAAGTACGATTACTTAAATTTGAGTACGTCATCTCTTATTTACGATGCAATTGTACACAAAGAGTTAAAAAGGCGTGGCAAAAGAATAGAAAGTAAGATAATTGAGTTGTAATAACTCAGTTTCCTTTGAAGCAATCGACCTGAAATAATGTCGAAAACCATCTTCTAAACAAATATTTAATTTTTGCCAGGTCGTTTTGTTAAGATAGCTTGAAAAGAAGCTGATATTAACAATATTAAATCCAGTTGCTCATTCTTGCGAAAGTACGATTACTTAAATTTGAATACGTCATCTCTTATTTACGATGCAATTGTACACCAAGAAAAACGAGTACGTCCATGTACTTATTTTCAAGCAAATTTTTTTTACAATGTGGAGTACATAAAAGTATTCTAAACGAGTTTTAAATTTTACACAATTAAAGGGTTTGCTGCAAAAAGGAAGTAGCTCCAACCTAGGGGAATTTGGAGTTACATGTACTATCTTGTGGTAAAAAAAACTAGTTCGTTTGGTACCAGAAAGTTGTGGCTCCAATCGTTAGTTCTCGCGTTACTCAAGAAATGGAGCTGTCTGTCTCATTAGTTTGTTGCAATATAGAGGTAGCTCCTGGAGCTACCGCTATTTTTCTCTAAACGACTGACGTGCTTTGCTTACAGGAAGGTTGTACACTTATAAACAGTAGAGTTTTGGGTTGTTTTACGTTTTGTGGTTCTACATTGAACTACAACCAGACAACGCAGCAGATGAGCCGGTCGTTACAGAGAGTACGAAGGTTTAAAATGTAATTTTCTGTTTTTAAAGCCAAGTTATATGCTACATTTCAATTGAAGTTTTCTTTAAATAAAATAATATTATAGTAAATTGTATTTTTTTGTGAAAATTTTTTCATAGAGGTAGACAGAGCATCTATTCGGTTGCAAGAAAGAGATAGCTCCAACCATCCAACATGTGCCACGTGATCCGGAAGATATATTTTTGAGTGATAAATATAATATGCAGGAACAATTAAGAAGATTGATCAAAAAGAATATCTTCACACAACTTGGAATTTTGAACTTTCAAAGTTTTTTACGGTTTTCTGCAAACTTGAATAATTGGAGCTACCTTCTTTTTACAGCAAACCCCTCAATTCCAATAAATACGTTTTATAATTTAAATAAACATTTATGTCAATAACTGATACCCATAAACCCCATCTACCCAATCCTGATTTATGCTGCTTGCTTACCACCCCCACTCATTACCCAGAAAAGACATAAATCGTTTGCTCTTATCAATTACCCTGTCAGGCCTCATTCGAACATCGTGCCCAGGCTGAACAATCAGGAGTAGCAATGCATCAAGATACAGGACCAGAACCTTGAGGGTACGACAAGGAAACCGGGAGAAGGAAAAAAACCGGAAAAGTTTGTTGTGCAGGAACGTGGAAGAAGCTCAACTCTTGTGGTTTTCCGTTCTCTCCGTTGCTAAAACCGAAGAAATGATCATTCATGAATGCCTTATAAGGAGATATTATTCCGGATATTCTCTGCTGAGGTGATTATGTGAGTGGAATAGTGGATGGGTGATTTGATATTGGGATGGGCATTGTTATAGTTATATTATTATGGATGTGTTTGATTTATATTTGTATGTATCTCAGAATAATGTGGAATCAAAGAGAAAAGATAAGAGAGAGGGTTATTTTTGTATGAGTTTTACTAAGGTGTACACTTCGAGCATGAATGGTCTGTAGTAGAGAGAATATGACGTCATAAACGTAAAGCTCACATCTCAGAGCGAAAGGCCCATATCACGTGCCATCTCTTCAAAATTATGAATTAAAAAATACTCGCGATTGGCTGATGAATTGGGAAATGTGTAAAAGTGAAAATTTATTAATGGAATGACGTAATTAATCACGTGTCTGAGGCCAAACATGTTGGCTTCACTTTGATGTTAGCAAGAGTGACGTCATAACTCCTCTACTACAAAGATCCATGCTCGAAGGGTGTATATCTCTATTTCTCAAAGCAAATTCCTTCATTCACTCCACTAATTATTTTAATTCGCCAAATACCCCGGTATTTGAAATTTAGTAGAGTTGTTTCTTATAACTTAAATATGAAATGTAAAATATTGCTTAATATAAGTATTTCGATTGTTTTTTCATTGAAAGTCGTAACTATTCTAATTTACATATTGTCACACTTTAAAAAAAAAGGTGCTTAAAAATGATTCCCCTTTTTTTTTAATACAATTGTATCGCATCGAATGATGACGTACTCAAATTTAAGTAATCCTACTTTCGCAAAAATGAGCAGTGTGATTTAATATTGCTAATCTCAGTTTCTATCCAAGCCCATCTTAACAAAGCGATCTAACAAATTCAAAATAGTTCTTCAGAAGATGGTTTTCAACATTATTTGATGTCGATAGCTTAAATGGAAATTGAGATAATATAACTCAATTATTTTACTTCCCATTCTTTTGGAACATCATTTTAACATTACTTCTGTTTATAACGTCGCCCTGGTAGCTCAAGGGATAAAACTCTGGACAGCGTTGCCTAGAGATGTGGGCTCGATTCAAAGTAGGTCGTGGTTGTAATTGTAAATATTTATTGAAAGTGATTTATGAAGGCAGCCTATGTAGGCTAGCATCTGTTTTTTTTATTTAATGTACTCATTTTTAATTACATGGCTTCTTCAAAATTGAAACTTATGTATTTGAACGTAATATAAAATAATAAGTGTTATACGTGTTATAAAATAATAAGTTCTTAAAATAATAAGTTCTTAAAATAATAAGTTCTTAAAATAATAAGTTCTTTAAATAATAAGTTCTTTAAATAATAAGTTCTTAAAATAATAAGTTCTTAAAATAATAAGTTCTTAAAATAATAAGTTCTTAAAATAATAAGTTCTTAAAATAATAAGTTCTTAAATTAATAAGATCTTAAAATAATAAGTTCTTAAAATAATAAGTTCTTAAAATAATAAGTTCTTAAAATAATAAGTTCTTAAAATAATAAGTTCTTAAAATAATAAGTTCTTAAAATAATAAGTTCTTAAAATAATAAGTTCTTAAAATAATAAGTTCTTAAAATAATAAGTTCTTAAAATAATAAGTTCTTAAAATAATAAGTTCTTAAAATAATAAGTTCTTAAAATAATAAGTTCTTAAAATAATAAGTTCTTAAAATAATAAGTTCTTAAAATAATAAGTTCTTAAAATAATAAGTTCTTAAAATAATAAGTTCTTAAAATAATAAGTTCTTAAAATAATAAGTTCTTAAAATAATAAGTTCTTAAAATAATAAGTTCTTAAAATAATAAGTTCTTAAAATAAATAAGTTTCTTTGAAATACTTTAATATAAATTTAATATTTTAAACTATTAAAAGTTGGCGTTGAAAAACATTTTTGGTTGTCCTTTCCTGCAATTATGATTCAATGGGAAAATGAACGAAAAAGCTAACATTCGGAGATGTACCCGGAAGATGTCTGAATAACAGACCATTAAATTTACCTTCTATAAAATAAAAGAGAAGGAATAAATGGAGAGAACTAACCAATAAGGTAAAAAAAAAATATCCCATATGAAACCGCGGGTAACAGCTAGTAAAACATATAAAAAAATTCTCTAAAAGCTACCCAATTGCATATTCAAACAACTCTCAATCCTATAAGCAATAAACAAATCTTAAAATACCCTCAAAAATATAATTTCATCTGTCACACATGAATATTTCCATCTCCCCATCAAAAATAAACCTAAAAATAATGAGAAATAATCCAACCCTCCATTTCCATTTATTACTTTTTACGTCTCGCTAGTTGCCTAACGCACCGGAAATGGAACCCGGACTCCTCAGGGGGCGGTGGACATTACTACTAAACAGATGTTGGCGGATAAAATATTCACTTACGCCACGCATCCTCGCCAACTCATCGCTTCCCGAGGGACTTACGCCAAAAATATCGCTGCTTTTATGTGCTGCCCCCTAACTTTTTGTTTTGTTGTTATGATGCTGTAAGATGAATGCTAAGTTGCTGTGAGGATTCGTAATGTATACCAGGAACGCGTCTTGATTAATGTTTTTTCGTGATAATATGTGAGGCGGGAGTTGGGGGTGTTGTATACTATTTTTACCTACATTTATTTTAGACAAAAGGTCTAAATTAAAACTTTACGACGTTTTTATTTCAAATTCGTGTTTACCCGTTTGTTTTTAACACATTGTTGAGGATTTAAAACGATATTTTTTTAATATCAAGTATTCCTTATGAGAAAAATTATATGACGTATTTGCTTCTTCAGAGACATTCTTAGGTAATATAGATCCCGAAACCACTTACTTATTAACTTGTTTTGATAGAATATTCATTTAAACATTCTTAGTGACTATTTTTCTTACTAATATATATATACCTAATCATAAGAAATACCTTTCGCTATATGATCTGTACAAAATTCTTCCCCTTATTTCTATATAATTGATGCCTAATTCTTGGTATTCTTTTTAATGTCCATTTTCTACAAAATTAAAACAAATAAGTTGATTTTATGCGTTTTACATGATATAAAATGTGCTCATACAAGACTAATAAATGCCGTATACCCGTATTTTTATTTGTGTAGAGGCAATACTATTTTAATTTAAATATAATTTTTAATCAAAAGTTATTATATGATATTTATAAAAAACTATAATGTTTTAACAATTTAAGGGGGGCGATGAGAAAAATGATTCGCAACCTGAATTATAAGCAAAAAATCAGAAAGACCATTACTTTTAAATCGATTGTGACATAACACAATTATTCACTTGCCTTATTCAAGGTACACTGGGTTATCGTAATATATATATATTTTTCCACTGGAAGAAAACACGTATTATACCTTCACAACTACACTTTTAGATATAACCTTCCCTAACAGAAAGTGAGGCAAAAAACAGGCCTACTGTTGAACAGCAGGGTTGCCAACCCTCAGAGGAAAATATAATTTTGACTTATTTCACTGAATATTCTGCCTTTTTACAAATGTGAAACGTTTTTCAACAAATGGTGTAAAGTTACCCTGGAACGAATAAAGTAACTCCCATTGACGGTATTGTAATGTTTCGTATTGCAGCCCTGTAATTGCATATTTTTTGTTTGAAATAAAATATTAATTAGAAATTTCCAACAGTACACTGTTAAAAATAGATAATTAAAAATAATTAAAATGTACTAATTTTTTATTACATTCAATTCTTATCATAGCTCCTAATACTTAAGTCCCATTTTTGAAAAAACGTGTACAAAAGAATGAGTAAAATTAATAAAAAACGCAGTTGCTTGCCTACATAGACTGCCTTGATAAATCACTTTCAACAATTACAACCAGGACCTGCCGGGAATTGAACCCGATCCGTATACCTGATGTCATCGCATTCCAGGGCCTTGTCCGGTTTACTACTAGAGCGATGTGAAGACGTTATAAACAATAGACATGTTAAAAAGGTGTGCCAAAAAAATGAGAAGTAAGATAATTAAATCGTAATAACTCAGTTTCCATTTAAGCAATCGACATAAAATAATGTGGAAAACCATCTTCTGAACAAATATTATAAGCTTGTCAGTTCGCTTTGTTGAGATGGCTTGAACAAAAACTAATATTAGCAATAATAAATCACTCTGTTCATGTTTGCGAAAGTACGATTACTTAAATTTGAGTACTTCATCGCTCATGTACGATGCAGTTGTACTTAAAGAAAAAACAAGTACTTTCAGGTACTCATTTTTAGCACTTTTTTTTAAAGTGTACTTACACTTCAACAAAATAATAGTAAACTCGACAAACATTACTATTTAAGGGAGTCCCGAGCCCCAAATCCTACTTTGTTTATTAATGAATTCAGAAATACAATTTTTTTTTAAATATTATTAGAACATCTTTTTCTAAACACTAATCAAAAACAAAAATATATTTAAAAAAATTATTTTTGTTATTTTTTTGCGTTTTTTATGCTTAAATAGACTTTTTATTAAAAAAAATCTACTCCTCCTTCAATTTTTAACGTTTTTAAATTTTTTTAATCGATTAAATAACGGTAAAATATGTACTATAGACGTATGAATAGACTTTTGCAGATTTGGGTTTTAATAATTTTCAAAAACTTATTTTAAGTTCAAAACTTAAAAAATTCAAATTTTTATGTTTAATAATTCGTAAAAAATTATTTATAACTTAATTTAAAAAAGCTATTCATACGTTTATAAAACAAATATATTAGAGCTTCGAAAACTATTAACAGTTTTGTTTTAAGTTAATTAGTTATAAACCCTTAGCATTTTAAACGTCACCAAAATGTAAAAAAAAAATTGAGTAAATGACGATTATTGCAGACGAAAAGTGTGTAGAAAGATGATAAATGGTATATAAACATCTAAAAAAACATATGTTTTATTTTTTTTATTGTTTTGAAATTTTGTACACACCTTCTTAAATATGTATAGCGTCGTTTTATGAAGGAATTTTTTTTTTAATATTTTCGAAATTTGGGGCTCTGGTGTCCCTTAAATCAATAAAAAAAATCCGGTAGACTTCATTCAAAGATAATAACTCTGCTTTACAGTCCGAAACCTTTGGAAACATCCCCAGAAACACCCTCTTTCCTGAAAGTAAATAAACAAGCACAAACTACATCTATCGTCTATCAAGATTTAATGACCAAACTTCAACACCAAGTACCCCACTTCAAGCACCCCTAGCCCCGTCTTTCAAAGAACACTTCTCCCCAGCAGACGACCACGCAGGTGCTGCCATTCACGGAGTAACAAAGAGGGGGTGTACTTGTCGTACTATTATCCTGATGCCTCATTACCATAAATAATGAGGGACATTAGCTTTTAAATCCTGGCCGCTGGTTTTGAAGCAATTACGGCCGAGGAGGGAGGTAATTTATTTGTGGTGTTATTAATAAGACGTTGCAGGGTTCTAATTGTTGAATGGATTTGGGAAATAATAAATTACGTCTGGATATATTTGGAAAGAATTTTTTTAAGAAAAAATCTTCAACCAACCAGAAGGGCCTCCTTACGTATCATTGCAACTGGTTTTTGATCAGATTATTGAAATAGGAAGCGGTTGTCAATAAAAACCTTATCAACAGCAGGAAATTAAAAAAAAAATTACTCCTGGCTCCTTGGACTCTTATCCACACTTCGTGCTTCATTTTAAGATTTTACACGCGTTGGTGTTTAATTTGTTATAGAATGACACAAGATTAACTTTAATCGTGCTATTTGACATTGCGTTGAAATTTCAAAATGGACCCCCATTAATGCGTAATATGATGTTTCTATCTTGATACCTCAGGTACACTGTTAAAAATTATTACGACCTTGCACCAAAATTTAGTACCCATTAACTGCAACCAACATTCGACACTTATTTTCATCATTTTACGGTGTAACGTTGTACCATTTAGTTGTGAAACGTTGCACCAAAACTCATAACGTTGCATAAAACTCAAAATTCGAGTTATTTTTATTATTTTAGTATTAGCATTTTTGTAGCGAAGATGTTAATCCTCCGATCACAAGACCAATACTTTTTATTTTTCTTTGTAAATGCCACAGATCGGGCTCGAACTAGGAATCCTCTTATTAATAGCTGAACTCATTTATCCACTGGGCCACAGAGGCCCTTGTTCGTCATTGTCTTTCTTGAAAAAGACCCCTTTCGGTTGCAGTTAAAGAGATTGAACCAATTATTAGTGAAACCTCCGCTTTTTTCCGATAAAGGATTTTTGGTTCAACCCAGATTTCACCATAATATGGTGTAAATTGCTGCAGAGCACCAAGATATGGCGCAACGTTGAACTGAAATTTTTAACAGTGTAGCCGATTTCAGATTTAGCAGAAATATAAATTGTCACCAGCAACACCCTTTCCAAAAGAAAGAAGATAAACAAGTTGTTACGTCTGACTCCTGTTGCAAGTTGTTACGCTCCACATGTCAACCTTGCTTTTCTTGCTTTTGATTCCAAGGATTAACGCGAAACCGAACGCGAACAAATTTATATCGATCGTGTTATTTGTCACGGACTCACAGTGTCAGAACGGACCATCCTAAGCATAAAACATTAAAAGGAATGAATTTAACACTAGAATACTAACCATTCGTAAATTTTATCGCATAGCGCTCCTAGCGACTTTACATTGGTAAACGTAAATTGTTAGTATTCTAGGGTTAAAGACGTTTTTCATAAAAAAAAAAGGTGTTTCAAACCACAAATTGGATATTTTCTTTTTTTAAAAATAATTGTCATTTTTTCAATTATATTTTATTTGGAAGGAGCTCATATAAAAAAAAAGATCTCAGAAAAAAAAAATTATTTAAGTAAATTTTTAAAATTTTAATTTTTTTTTGCAATTAATAAAAAAAATTTAAATTTGAATTAAAAAAAAATTTGAACTTAAATTAAAGTTTTTGTTTTTAAAAATTTAATTAAATTTTGAAAAATTAGGCAAAATTTAAAAATTTACATAAATTTTGTAAATTTAAACTAATTTTAAAAAATTTAAACAAATTTTGAAAATTTAAACAAATTTTGAAAATTTAAACAAATTTTGAAAATTTAAAAAAACATTGAAAACTTAAACACATTTTGAAAATTTAAACAAATTTTGAAAATTTAAACAAATTTTGAAAATTTAAACAAATTTTGAAAATTTAAACACATTTTGAAAATTTAAACAAATTTTGAAAATTTAAACAAATTTTGAAAATTTAAACAAATTTTGAAAATTTAAACAAATTTTGAAAATTTAAACAAATTTTGAAAATTTAAACAAATTTTGAAAATTTAAACAAATTTTGAAAATTTAAACAAATTTTGAAAATTTAAACAAATTTTGAAAATTTAAACAAATTTTGAAAATTTAAACAAATTTTGAAAACTTAAACACATTTTGAAAATTTAAAAAAAAATTAAAAATTTAAATAATCTATACTTATATATAAGAAGGGAGTGTCTGTCTGTGGAATCGAGCAAATTTCCTCATTTTGAGTTTTCTCCACGAATTAGAATACGCTGATTCCGAAAATCGCATTAAAATTTTTTTTTGTCTGTCTGTCTGTCTGTTTGTCCGGATTTAACTCAAAAACTACTGCACGGATTTTTATGAAACTTTTACCATTTGAACAAACTTTTCTTAGTTTAAAATCTGCACTTTGTTTCATGTGGATATCTGCAACCATTCAAAAGTTATAGAACTTTTTCCATTTTCTCTAACATTACTCCTATGGGAAATTTACATCTCGATCTTCCCTTCATAACATTTTTGTTAAAAATCACCTTGGCGACCAAAAATATTTTTCGACAATACTGGAACAAACGATTCATTTTAATTGGCTGATGAGTAAATGTCGCCAAATGAATTAAAAATATCGCCAAACGAATTTAAAATGTCGCTAAATATTGCCAAATGAATTAAAAATGTCACCAAATGTTTCCAAATGAATTTAAAAATGTCGCCAAATATTGCCAAATGAATTAAAAATGTCGCTAAATGTTGCCAAATAAATTTGAAAATGTCGCCAAATGAATTAAAAATGTCACAAAATTAATTAAAAATGTCGCCAAACGGATTAAAAATGACGCCAAACGGATTAAAAATGTCGCCAAATATTGCCAAATTAATTAAAAATGTCGCCTCAATACTTATATATAAGAATGAAGTGTCTGTCTGTGGAATCGAACAAAACCCCTCATTTTGAGTTTTAGACTACGGTCATAAATTGGCACGAAAAAAAAAAAACTTCACGAAATACGATAAATTATTTCGATTTGGAACAATGCAATATTTTTTCTTTGATATATTATTGCGTCGCCAATAATAAAACTAATGAATGTGAAATTTTTCTACAAGGGTTTATTGTTACTAAATGGTTAATTTTTATACAAAAAATATGCAATTAAAATTTTTTTTTAATTTTTATTTAAAAAAATAAACATTTTACAAAAACATCAGTTTAAACAGTAGTCGCAATAGCATGTAAAGTCGTGAACATAAAAATAGATTTAGGTATCTCAAATACTCAAAGTAATTCTGGGTAAAATTCAAAGTAAATCTGGATTTTGATAAAGTTTATTTTTCACAGTGCACAGTAAGTGATATGCGATGGTTACGCTGACAAGACAAAATCGTGCAGCTCTTACTGTGCAAACTGACCACGAGCAACGCCGGGCCATATTGCTAGTCTTGAATAAATCTTGAAAAATTAAACAATTTTGAAAATTTGAACGAAATTTTCTAAGAAATCTTTAAGAGGTTGGACATTTGCTACCTCACTTTTACTTGCTCTATCTCTTACCATGACATTCTACTTTTTTCCTCCACTTTTAGAAAAAGCATGAATTCAGAACACGTAAGTTTTTTTAGAAAATCTCTAAGAGTAGCGGCGTCATAAAGCAGACAAAAGATACTTTTATTAGTGGGAAGGGAAAAGAAGAGGTTGGGATGGGCAATGGGACGCTAATAAACCTCAGTTCATTTCCAAGATATTCGATAAAGTCATGAGCCTCCATGGCCGAGTGGATTAAGGCGTCAGCTGGGAATCCGAGGGTTCCCGGTTCGAACCTGTGCGACGGACTAGACTAAGAATAGTAAAAAAGTAGTAATATTACGATCGGTTGGTTGGTTTGTTAATTAACGTCGCACTAGAGCTGCACAGTGGGCTATTGGCGACGGTTCGGGGTCAATCTCGAAATATTACGATCGGAGAGTTGCCAACTTCACTAATAAAATATTAAAATGTCGTCCAGAACATTCACAAAAAATTAACGGCGTGTATACGGGACTGGTGCACGATAAATCTGACCGGGGTCCAAAATCCCGACGTTTATTGAAGACGTTGGGTGCCAGCTCAGGTTTTGTCCTCGTCATCTGACCATGGTTCAAAAATACGATGCATCGTTCCCTGGTCTTTCCTTCGAGATAGGCCCGAACCGTCGCCAATAGGCCAAAGTGCAGCTCTGATGCGACGTTTGTTAACCAAACCAAAGATACATGAAATACATAAACAATCAAGACTTATGAGTGTTCTTATCTATAACAATTTTACTTATAAATTATAATAATACTTCAATAAATATTTCAGTATGAAACTTGATTTTTGTTTTATACAAAAGTGAAGTGAAGTAAATTATGAATGTAAAGTTTAAGGAGCCTATAAATTGTTTTCCTTAACGTTAAAACCACTGATCTCTAACTGTAACTTCTGGATAGTGCAAGACGTTTTGTTGAATTGAAGCCGATGTAGAAGCAGCCATGATGTGTCCCACTTTCTTTGCTACCGCAATATTTCGTATATTTTTCATGTTAAAATATGCCGACGTGTATGGCTTTTGGTTGAGTTTTTTTCAATTTTCTTTTAAAACCCATTTTAAATGCAATCTGCTATTAAAATAGAAGGTCATTTGCAAGTCAAAGTCGAAGTAGATAAAAAGCAAGAGCAAAAACTATTTGTTTGACAATATAAAAGTTAATTCTATAAGAAGAAAATATAATATATATATACACATTAAATATTTCTACAATACTATGGTAATTTATTAAGTAACCTGTCCACTCCCGAAGGATATACAGGTGTCTTATACTATGGTAATAAAAAAAAACACCAGTATAATTCTTCATTATTTTTCAACTAAAGAAACAATATTAATCATAAATAACTAGTACTGTTAAAAATCGAATCTCTTAAACGTCCAAAATAAAAAATATTATCAAAGAATTTCAAATATTTTTTTGAAATATAAATTTCTATACAACTAAAGAACTAATATTAAATAGTTACCAATAATAATAATAATAACGAGTTCATATACCACAGAGCAAAGCAACAAAATGTTTGAAGTGGCCATTTTAAATGAAAGGAATAAAATATGAAGGGAAATATTTAAATATGAATACACAGCATTCAAACCTTGAAATGAATAAAAATTTTAGGGAATTCGGATTCCTATTATATTTCTATTAAATAATAATTGGATACTTAACGTGATTTTTTATACAGTTTTTAGGAATAATACAAGATTGGCAATGTATCGCCTATTTGGCTTTTTTTAAAGATTAAAAAAAGGGTACGCTAACTGGTTGAAAATAGTTCGACAGAGTTTTTATACATGAGCACAAAAAATATTTAATTAGTTTTTTTTTTATTTTACCTTAAATATTTTTCTTAGTCATATCAATTTGATTCTATTTTTTAGAGTCAGTTGTTCGACGGTTATTTGTAGCTCATTGACTAATTGATTTGCATATTATAAAATATTTTTTTTCCTTAATTATTTTGCTCGTTTATGTATCTCAAACTTATAAAACACACAATAAGAATTTTGTTTTAAGATTTATGTATTTTTTTGTAATATTTAATAATCTAAAATTTTTAATGATTAACGTTATAAACATACACAATAATTCTAAATATGAAGTTAATTTGGGGATTATTTTTTATTAAATGTATATTTTAATATATACTTTTATATTCTGAATAAACGAGGAATATATTTAGTTAATAATATTAGCCTTTTATTTTTAGTCATTATATACCTTTAATGAAGATTATTTACGGAAATTTGGGGGTTATTCAAATATTAGTACTAGTACTGCTACTAGATAAATCCATATATATTAAGGTATTGTATGCAATTTCATATGAGGTATATGTAATTGCATTTAATAATCTTCCTACGGAGGTATAGTTATAGTACCAGTCTGAAGATTCACGAAAGTGGAAAATCTCCTTAGAATCTTTTGCAATATTGAAATGATTCTCAAACAATATTTTACAATATTAAACTTCTATAAAGCTTCAACATTATTAAAATATCCAAAAAAATTATTCTGAATCCATATCAATAGTACAAATCGAAATTTGTTCTTTAATTTATCTAAAACGGTATGACGTTTTTCGCCAAAAAAATAATACAAACAAGGAAACTATTTCCAAATATTAAATTTTCAGTACATTCCATTTTTTAGATTGTTTGAATCATATTTTTGTTTTTAAAAAAAAACTTGAAGCTTTGAGATCCTGGTTATGGATTTTCATTTTTCGAAAGAAAACACAATTACATGATGGTAAACAACGAATCAATTTTAAAAGCCGACGTTATTCTTCTCAAAATCGTTTTCCTTTCGGATATTATTTGGCGCATTTTGGCGATATTTCCAAACTGTTGAATCGCATGTTGGTTTCTTAAAAATCCATGCAACCCTTTCGGAAGAATCGTATTCGAACAATACGACAATTATTTCTGGTTGAAGAACTCTGGAGAAAAATAAGAAAGAAAAGAATGATACTTGTGGAACCCGACACGATGAAGTTTTTGAAAAGAGATCCTGAGCACTTTCAAGTGCAACCCCCTTAGATTTTGGGGCGTGGATTTAAAGTTAAAATTCTAGGAGTACACGCTAACGATTCGATAAAATGAATAAAAGTTCGCTTACACAAGAGGGGAATTAGAAAAGCGCTGATTTAAAAGTTTTAAGAGATTTAAATCGAATAGTTCCACTTGATTTTGGGACGCCATTGTTTCAGAAGAGTAATTAAATTTAAGGAGTAATTACCAATCTTGATTGTAAAACTAAAACAATTCCTAGGGATTGAAACATTGTTTAATCATATTTTGTGATAATTGTTTTCGTAGGGTTTTTTAGGTTTCTTTACTGCATATAAATTGAATATTTTCAAATGGTTTAGAATTAACTTCATTATCGATAATTCTATTATCAATATAATACTGCTAGGGTGATGCCCCAATTTCCAACTATTTTAGATAAATTTTTGATCATGTGATTAATGATTTTTTTTTTGGTTAATTAACGTCGCACTAGCGCTGCACATTGGGCTATTGGCGACAGTTCGGGGCCTATTCCGAAGAAAAGACATGGGAACGATGCTTCGTATTTTTGAACCCTAGTCAGATGACGAAGACAACAACTGAGCTAGCACCCCAACGCAACCTGAATAGGTGTCAGGACATTGGACCCGATCAGATTTATCGTGCACCATTCCCATATACACACCAGTATAATTAGAATGTTCTAGACGACTTTCTAGTATTTTTGTAGAGAAGCTGACAACCCTCCTATAGGAAGATCTTTACTTTTTCTTTGTCAAGTCCATCACACGGATTCGAACCAGCAATCCTACGATTACAACTGAACTCCTTTATCCACTGGGCCACTGGAGGCCTATCTTTGTGTATGAATGATAAAAATACTATAACAATGGAAGATTGGGATAAAGCAGCCTAAGTAGCAAGAAAAAAATCTATTCATCAAATAAATCAAATCAAAATTAAACTTAACTATATTACTTCTTTTATGTTTCATTGTGTTTTAAAAGGATGTAAAGACAATTCTTAAACACCGTGTATTACTAGAATTTAAAAGTAAAATTCTATTCTACCCTGTACGCTTCCAGAAAACTTAAATATCGGCTATATCTTTCCTGGAAGTAAGCCGAATTTATTTTGATTATAGTATTAAAATAAAGCTATTTGAAAGCTAACATTTATTTTACTAAATAAAATACATTTCTTTTAATATGAAAGTATAGCGACATTCTTAGTCCTCAACCGTATTTAAAAGAACTACGCAAATCCTTAAACATTTTACAGAATAACGCATGAAAAGTTTAATGAATGCACGCATAATTTCGCTCAAAGTTTCCGGAAACCTTCCTTTAACATGCGATAGAAGACTTGACGTCGAATATTTGCATATTTTGAATTTGAATAAGCCCTCTTGGCGATGGACGGGATAAATGTCTTTGAAATAAAGAAAAGTTACGTTATACTCTAATTTTAAATGTCTTATTAAAAATGTATCCTTGTTACTATAACCTTTTTATGCATGGCAAGTTCGTAAAGTTTCTTATTTGTTTTTCTAATTTTGTGTATACTATTTTGAAAAACATTTTATAGTACATAGTTTTTTTAAAATAAGTTTCGAATAATTTCAAACGTGAGAATATTTTTTATATATATTAGTAATAGATATTCGGATTTGGGAAACCTGTAAAATTGGTTGATTTCATAAACGTCATACTAGAGCTGAACAGTGGGCTATTGGCGGCGGTTCGGGGTCTATCTCTAAGAAAAGATCCGGAAACAAATGCCTGGTATTTTTTAACGTTTGTCAGATGACGAGGACATAACACCTGAACTGGAATTCGATGCAACATCAATAGACGTCAGGACATTAAACCCCGATCAGATTTTACGTGCAGTCCCATATACACGTCGGTATATATTATAGGATATTTTAGACGACTTTTAGTATATTAGTAGAGAATCTGACAGCTCACCGATCACAAGTTGACTACATTTTTACTTTTTGTCAAGTCCACTTAGTCGGGTTCGTACTCTTAATCCTCTTACCACTAGCCGAACACGACCCGAAACCTGTAAAAACATAAAAATTGAACGGCCTCCGTCGAGATTTAACCTAGCGATTTATTGTTCCGAAGTCAAGCGGACTAACGACTAGGCTAAAAAAGGAAGTTCTAGACTTTGAAAATAATAAGATTTTTCTTTATACAATACATCTAAAATTGTTAAAATTACTTAAAAATCTAACCGAAATTTTACTCTAAGCCTCAGGTACATATCTTGAGAAACAATAGTACCTATATATAAATTTTCAGCTCTTTATATGTAGATGAAGTAGTTGTTTTGCGATCCAGAGAAAGACACCTTTTATTATTATTGATATTTATAATTACGTTAAGTTACTTTTAAAAAGAAAATATTTATTGAATCATTTTATGTGGAGTGAAATTATGGTTCAAATATTCCAAAGATTCTAAACTAAATTTCTAAAACGAAAATTACAAAGAAAATTTTACCGAAACTCATTTAATTCACCTACGGTTTATAAGAAGTTTTACTGTTAACTTAAATATGAAGAAGTTTTCTCAATAGCAGCCTCAAAAATAACTTTATCATCTTCATCTCAATTTAGAAGATGAAAATACATTTTTCCTTTTTTGAAAATGTCACGTAACGCAAACCTGACACAGTAGCTAGAAGAAAATATTGCATTTAGGAGAGAAAATTATCTAAGAAGAAAGAAAATATATTGGAAGACTTTTCTGTGCAGCAGAGTTTGTTTAATCTTATCAAAAACGTCAAATTTTTTCTATTTTTATCTTGGGTTTTATACATGTTGACCCGAAGTAAAGCATCTAATTGTATTTAGTTCCTTATATTTCGTAATTGAATCAAACAGAATAAAAAAAAGACTCTCGTTGGATCAAATTTCTAAAACAATTTTGAATACAAAATGCAAGAGCAATAACATTAAATCAGTATAAGGTAGGGCCCCCTGTTGCCCAGTGGATAAAGGCGTTCGGCTAATAATCAGATGATTGCGAGTTCGAGCCCGATTGATGGACATGAAAAAGAAAAGTACAAATGTAGTAATTTTGCAATCGGAGGTCTGCCACTTTCACAACTAAAATACTACGAATTCGTCCAGTTGGTTTGGTTAATTAACGTCGCAGTAGAGCTGCACAGTGGGCTATTGGCGACGGTTCAGGGTCTATCGCAAAGGAAAGAGCCGAGCACACATACACATTCACACACACATTCATACATGCACCTCGTTATTTTAGAACCATGGTCAGATGACGAGGAAACACCTGAACTGGCACCCAACGATTTCAATAGACGTCGGGCTTTGGACCCCGATCAGATTTATCGTGCAACAGTCCCGTATACACGCCAATAATTTTTGTGGGTGTTCTGGATGACTTTCCTAGTATTTGTTGTGAAGCTGGCAACCCTCCGATCACAAGATCACTACTTTTTTACTTTTCTTAGTCAAATCCGTCGCACAGGATCGAACCAGGAACCCTTTGATCCAAAGCTGACGCCTTTATCCACTCGGCCACGGAGGCCACCCCGACTGATGGACGTGACACAGAAAAGTAAAAATGTAGTGATCTTGCAATCGGAGGATTGCCACCTTCACAACTAAAATACTAGAAAGTCGTCCAGAACATCCAACAAATTATACTACCGTGTATACGGGACTGTTGCACGATAAATCTGATCGAGGTCCAATGTCCTGACGCCTACTGAGGTTGTGACGGGTGCCAGATAAGATGTTGTCCTCGTCATCTGACCATGGTTCCAAAATACGAAGCATCGTTCCCGTGTCTTTGCTACGAGATAGGCCCCGAACCGTCACAAATTGCTCACAGTGTAGCTCCAGTGTGATATTTATTAACCAAACCAACCAACCAACCATTGGACACTGGTTAGATTTAACGTGTACTAGTCCAGTATACTCGGCGGTGTTAATTAAAGATAATTTTAGATTACTTTTGTAATTAAGTAGCAAATCTGGCAACGCCTTTATCACAAGATCGCTACATCTGAACTTTTTGTCAAGTCATCATGCCGATTCGAACTCGTAATCCTCTGAATGCTAGCCGAATCCTGTACTTCTTGAAGATGGACTTGGTATTTCCATTTATTGCAATATGTTTTAAGAAATTTAAATGTAAACTAATATATCTTTATAGAACAGTTAATATTCATGGCAACGTAAAATTTTCGCTCGTTCCATTTGTCAGTAACATGGGCTCATGGAATTGATCATCGTGTTGGGAAAAGCAGCTATAAATTCCCTGGTAGAGGGTGGGGGAGTGTAAGTTAAATGACAAGTGTCCTCACGTTGTTCATGGTGTGGAAGTTCGGATAGTGGAAGGATAGTAAAGGTGTCCTAGTCATCTAATCATGATTCAAAATTACGAAATACGAAATCATATATACGTATTCATAAAAGAAATTCAAAAGCTTCATCAAAAAATATTTTGAATTATTTTGAATTTTCAAAAAATATTTTGAATTGATCCCAATTACCATTTTTGGTTCCAGTGAAAACTTACATTACAATTTTGAACAATCTAAAAAAGTAAAACATTTATATGGGAAAAAAAACATTGTTATATTCCTCATGTATAACTATACTTTCGATGCAGTATTATGCAAATCACAAAATTAAATTTGACTTTGATTGCTATTAATTAGGTATCAAAATTATAGTCTAATAGAGCAATCTGCAATTTAATTCTACATAAATATTAAATAAAACGAGCCTTAAAATAATAAAATACAAATAAAACTATAACAGGGATTAAATTCCAACTAAAATCTCGACTTGTAAAGTTTCCAGACATATGCTCGAAGCAATGCTTTAGGGTTAATTATAATAATTTACTAATAAACCAACATTGAGTATTGAAGTTATAATTAAACGAGATTACCAGATCCCGCGTATCTTTTTAAAATTATTTTCACAACAAATAAGGAATTAAAATATCCGAACATACTTTTAATTCCTTATTTCCTACGAAAACAATGCCAATCTTGCTTAATTTTTACGAATTAATCCAATTATAGATATCTAAAAAAACAAGTGTTGATTAATGAATATTAATTAGTGATTTGTACTTTGAATTGATACAAAGTTTCCTTTAAGCCACTTGAAATGTTATTGATTCTTTTTATTCATTTTAAATTAAAAAAAAACGATTTTCGAAGTGATGAATTCAATTTGTGTAGGTAGTATGTATTCTAGAATAAAAGATCAAGAGGCAGTGTGATTAAATTTCGAAGAAAAGTGTTTTCTTTTAATTGGGCAAAGCGCTAAATGCGAGATTTCTTTTTATTTGAGAAGAAATTATTTGTGCAAATTAATTGGCTATTTTTAATTTATTTATTTGGTTAAATTAAAAATTAAGTAAGGCAGTTTTAATAATTTAATAAAACACAGGAAGGCAGTTTTGACTTATACGAATTTAACAAATGTAATTTTTAATATCACGCGGAGTTATATATGATATACTAAATTTATATAGCATACTGTTAGAATTAATACAATTTCATATTATTAGTAATGTAAGAAATTTCTAAATGATTCTTTCATTTCAAACACTCTGCTATTTAAAAAAATAGTCATAAAGCTCGATATTTTTTATTGAAAAAGTCGCTTCGTTGAGATGGCTTGAACAGAAACTGAAATTAGCAATATTAAATTACACTGCTCATTTATTAGAAAATACGGTTGCTTAAATTTGAGTACGTCTTCGCTCATTTACGATGCAAATGTACTCAAATAAAAACGAGTATGTTCAAGTACTCATTTTTAATTACATTTTTTTAACATTGCACAGGAGGCCTCCGTGTCCGAGCGTTTAAAGGCGTCAGCTGGGAATTAGAGGATTCCTGGTTTGATTCTAAGCGATGGACTTGACGAAGAAAAGCAAAAAAAGTAGTGATCTTGTGATCGGAGGGTTGCCAGCTTCGCTACAAAATACTAGAAAAGTCGTCCAGAACATCCGCAAAAATTAACGGCGTATATTCGAGACTGGTGCACGATCAGTTTGATCGGGGTCCAAAGTCCCGACGTCTATTGAAGGCGTTGGGTGCCAGTTGAGGGGTTTCCTCGTCATCTGACCATGGTTCTAAAATAACGATGTGCATGTATAAATGCTTGTGTGAATGTGTTCCCGGGTCTTTCCTTAGTTGCTCAGAGGATAAGGCGTTCAGCTACTAATCAGAGGATTGGTGGTTCGAATCCGTGCGATGGACTTGTCAAAGAAAAGTAAAAAAGTAGTGATCTTGCGATAGTAGGGTTGCCAGCTTCGCTACAAATATACTATAAAGTCATCCAGAACATCCAACAAATTATACTGGCGTGTATACGGGACTGATGCACGATAAATCTGATCAAGGTCCAATGTCCTGACGCCTATTGAGGTTGTGTCGGGTGCCAATTCAGGTGTTGTCCTCGTTATCTGACCATGGTTCAAAAATACGGGGCATCGTTCCCAAGCCTTTCCTTCGAGATAGGAACGTCTATTGAAGGCGTTTGGTGCTAGTTCAGGTGTTTCCTCGTTATCTGACCATGGTTCTAAAATAACGAGGTGCATGTATGAATGTGTATGTGTTCCCGGGTCTTTCCTTCGAGAAAGACCGCTAACCGTCGCCAATATTCCACTGTGCTGCTCTAGTGCGACGTTAATTAACCAAACCAAACCAAACCTTCGAGATAGGCCCCGAACCGTCGCCAATAGCCCACTGTGCAGCTCTAGTGCGACGTTAATTAACCAAACCAAACCAAACCTTCGAGATAGGCCCTGAACCGTCGCCAATAGCCAACTGTGCAGCTCTAGTGCGATGTTAATTAACCAAATGCATTACGATGCCACAACGATGTTAATTAACCAAACTACAATGCACAGATTCTGATAACCCCAAATTATTTTTTATACAACCCTCAACTAAAGACCACAGAAGCACGTCTCCAACAAATTGCTCTAAAGCCATCCACCTCCACTCTAACCCATCCACCACATATTTTTTGTCCACCCAATTCAATTAGAAATTTTTCCCACCTCCGTAGCCATTCCCCTTTCTTTGATAGATGGCTCCATACAAGGGGCCATACGGTGTCATATTACATTATATTTACGGGGGCTCTTTATTTGAAGGCAGGGTTCACGGGTGGGCTCTTAAGTGAAATTGAATGGCTTTTTAGGTGGAGGGAAGGGTTGATGGAAAGGCTTTGTTTGTGCTGCTTGCTCGTGTTAGAGGGCTTCTTTTGTTTGCGATGCTTTTTGCAGGGTCGAGTGGAAATTATTTAGGGTTTTGGATGGGGTTTGAGTGTTTTTGTTAGTGGGAGGTAGTAGTGGATATTAATAAGTAATCGAAATGTGCTTGGTGTATTGTCCAGGATCTTCGAGCATGAATGGACTGTAGTAGAGCGAATATGACGTCATAATCGTGAAACCAACATCTCAGACCGAATGGCCTCAAACACGTGACTTCTTTTCAAAATTATGAATTTAAAAATACTCTCGATTGGCTGATGAATTGAGGAATGATTAACAGTGAAAATTTATGAATGGAATGACGTAATTAACCACGTGGTGTCTGAGGCCATACATGTTGGCCTCACTTTGATGTTAGCGAGATTATAACATTATGTTTTCTATACTATGAAGGATCCATGCTCGAAGGCCATGAGAGGGTATCGTATTACGATAGGTTTTTTTTAAATAACGTCGCACTAGAGCTGCGCATTGTGCTATTGGCGACATCTTGGGGCCTATCTTGAAGAAAAAATCAAGGAACTATGCCTCGTATTTTTAACACCTGAGCTGGCACTCGACGTAACCTCAATAGGCGTTAGGACATTGGACCCTGGTCAGATTTATCTTGCACCAGTCCCGTATACACGCTAGTATAATGTTTTAGATATTTTAGACGACTTTATAGTATTTTTGTAGCGAAGCTGGCAATTCTCCAATCGCAAGATCACTACTTTTTTACTTTTCTTTGGCACCGCACGGGATCTAACTAACAATCCTTACATAATATTTTAGACTAATATCCTATTACGGAATTATAGATCGATACCATACCTTAACAATAATATAAAATTCGACCTTTTATAATTATTACAAAAATATTTAATGGCCGTTATTAAAACATTCGATAAAAAAAAATGTTGTGTTTATTTGTTAAAAAGTTTTTCATTAACATAAAACGGCGAATTCTATTTTTTAAAAACTATTAGAAACGTGTGAATTTTTTTATCATTGGTGTTTTTACACTTGTATCCTTTCTTTATTCTTTAAGTGCACATGCGAATTTTATAGTTTTTCAAGACGATTTTTACTTTGCGCTTTTTTTTTTTTTGGTAATAATCTTACGAAAAATGTTAAAGGCAGTATATTTTTTATACTTCATACTAATGAAGTTGTAAGTTTATTTTTTTAAAGAAATAAGAATAAAAATTTACTTTGTAACTAACTAAATATTCTTAAGATAATAGCGTTTAGAAACTTTTTGCATTTAAAAGAAGTCACTTGTTAAAAGTATGGATCTGGGAATTTTAAAAACAAAAAATACATCATTAGAGTAGCTTACAAAGTGTAAGGGAGACTACATAAATCAAAGATATAAAGTTTTTTTTTAATAAATTACAGAAAGTAACTGGACATAATTAATAGGAACCTTAAAAGATGAAATATCGTTAGAAAATTGAAAAAAAATATTTCTTTTAATTAGGAAACAAATGTTCATTGTGATTTCAGAAACAGAAAAAAAGATATTTTCACTCACTCTCTTTCTTCAATATACATTTGTCTTCATTACTGCAAAATATCTTAATTAAGGTTCATGATATGTTAGAATAATATTTTAATTAATAATACTTTATTATAGCCTATATATCATTCTCTTTTAATTATTGAATTTAAAGGAAGTATTGGTATATGACCCAATAATAATTAGTAAACTTTAATGAAAACAACAGTTTTGTCAACTAAATTTCTAAATTTCTTATTTAAATTAAATTATAATTTTTACATGACTTAAATTCAAACGAGAAAATAAAATAAAACGTATTGATAAAACCTTTAAAGAGTGGAATATTATTTAAATGTGGTGTATTAAATAGTTTTATGAATTTTTATTCGTACATTACCCATAACGAAATTAATTAGATTTGAATAAATACTGTAATGTAAATTTAGATGAAAATTAATTTTAAAAAAATACTGTACAATGGAAAACAAAAGTGTATTTAAGAATTAGTACCTGAACATATTCGTTTTTCTTTAAGCACCATTTAACAGTAAATGACCGATGTTTTACTCAAACAAAAGTAACCGTGCTTTCTTTAAAATGACCATTGTGATTTAATATTGCTAATAACAGCTTCTGTTCAAGCCTGAGCGACCTGGCAAACTTAAAATAGTTGTTCAGAAGTTAGTTTTCAACATTATTTGATGTCGATTGCTTAAATGAAAACTGAGTTATTACAATTCGATTATCTTACTTCCCGTTTTTTTGGCACAGCTATTTTAATATTTCTTCTGTTTATAACTCATTAATATCACCCTAGTAGTTTAACGGATAAGGTACTGCACTGCGGTGCCTGAGGATCTTGGTTCGATTTCCGGTAAGTATTGGTTGTAATTGTTGATATTTACTGAAAGTGATTTAAGAAGGCAGCCTATGTAGGCAAGCAACTTCTCTTTTCATTCATTGTACTCATTTTTGAGTACATGTCTTTTTCAAAAATGAAATTTATGTATTTGGAGACATGATAAGCATTGGGTGTAATCGAAAATGACTATAATTTACTTATTTTTGAGTACATATTTTTAACAGTATAAAGAATCATAGCAAAAAAAAAATTCGTATTAATGAAGCTCAAAAATATATCCAAATATCAAGCAATATTCTTGTTTCGAAGTAAAGAATATTTGAATGAATAAATATAAATAATATATAATAATAAAAGAAAGAGTTTGTATGTGTGTCTGTGGCATGACAGACACATTCGACACATAAAGCTTAAAACTTTAAAATGCTGTTTAATTTTTCGTTTATAATCTTTTAAAAAGCTATTTTTAAACAACTGAACAGCGCGCCAACCATAACTCCAAAATAAAACCGTGGGAAATTTTAAATTAAAACCGCCAAGTCGAGAGGTTATAGATTCGATTGTTATGTATTTTTTTATGCATGTTTACGCAAAATTTCGGTTCTAATTCAGATATTTGCAATTTTTTTTTGTTGGATATAAAATGTTTCACTTGGGAGCAATGAAAAAAATATCCGATTATCCTGCATTTAACTATCCGGAACTCTCAATTAACCAGACCGTTTGAAAAGCAATATTGTGCGATTTCGAAAATTCTTTTTTTGTTGGACAGAAAAAAATCCACCTAGGCAAAATTTGAAAAAAATAATCGGTTATTCGGCTGTTATATATCCAAGAATGTCGATTAATCGGAGTTTTTCAAACAATTTATCCGATTAAAAATATTTCCATTGTTTAACAGAAATTGTACAACAAAGACATTTCGTTTAACCAGCATTTATTGGCATTGATAGGAATTGTTTTACAATATACATTGTTCAGCACAAGTTGCTACTTGAAATTCTTGGTGAATAATAATAGGGGGCAAAGCCTCCTTCTAAATTAAAAACTAAAAAAAGAAAAAGAAAATAATCTTTAAAAAAAATAGGAAAACCGACTTTAAGAAAAATGCCTAAAAAGTAAGAAATAATTTTTAATTTTACAAACGCATTGAAAGCATTGAATTATTTAATGTCAATTTTATACTTATTACAACTTTCTGAAGTTGGTGCCAATTTACAAAAATCATACGTAAATTTTGGCGCCGATTTCAAAAAGTTATAATAAGTATAAAATTGACGTTAAATAATTCAATTTTTTCAATGCGTTCGTAAAATTAAAAATTATTTTTTACTTTTTAGCTCATTTTTCTTAAAGTTGGTTTTCCTTTTTTTTTTAGAAAGAATATTTTATTTTAAATGGCATTAAAAATAGTATATACATTGTTATTCAAATTGCATTGTTATAAAATCAAGATCTCGCCAACAATGAAATACTTTAAAATTAATTAATATACGTTTATTCGTTTTAAATAGTTAAAAGTTGGCGATCAAAAGTTGCTTTGGCGAAATGAGTCTTTCTGACAATTATACTTCAACGAGAAAACTAATATTCGAATATATACTTGGAGATGTTCGAACAATCGACCAGTTATTTTATCTTCCAGAAAATAAAATAGAAGGATTAAACGACGAGAACTAACCAATGGGATAACGTTTTTTAACAGCAATGAAACCGCGGGTAACAGCTAGTAATAAAATAAATAATAAATATAAGTATGCGTACTTATTGAATCAACAATGCGTTAAATATCGCATTAAAAATCTCTCCAAATGGAATATTTTCTAAAATTTCAGGGATAAAAGCGATTATTAAAGCAGTAAAAAGAGAATTGTACAGAGTTAAAAATGTAATTCTTGAATATGTAGGGAATAAATTAATGAGTACTTTCAGCTGTTTAATGTTAACGGCTTCTGTTATCATTTCTTTTGTTTGAAGCCAGATTAAATCGCTTTCATTTTTCAATGTCTGTCTTTTTTAAAAACATAATAAATATCCATTAGTTTGTAATGTAATTTTATAATTGAGATAAATTATTCTCTTAATGAGAAAAAAAATTAACGAAACATAAAATTAACTGTAAACCATATTTTTTTACAAATGTATGAGTGGATTTTTTTTTTCATTAAACAAAAAAGAAACTGATTATAAGATAATAGTTCAAATAAAAATAATAATTTGATTTATTTTGTATATTTTAGTTTTAATTGTTTATTTTTTTTTTATAGAAACTTGGTTTGAACTGGAATCTGTAAAATTATGTTGTTTTTCTTCGACAGCAATAATATTGTGTTGTTTATCAGATAAATAAGTACAACAAACTACAAAATCTATCTTTTACAAGCTCTCCGTGGTTTCAATGTGAAACAGTCATTATTTTGTGAAATACATGAAAATATATTTCAATGAACAATTTCATCATGTTTTTAAATCAAATTTATAATTTGTAAAACATTCAATTCTATCTATGACTCAGCTCATATGCACTGTTAAAAATATGTACTCAAAAAAAGTAAAATATACTCATTTTTGAGTACATTCATTGCTTATCATATCTCCGAATACATTGTTTCATTTTTAAAAAAGACTTGTACTCTAAAATTATTAAAAAGAGCAGAATATTGCCTAGATAGGCTGTCTTCATAAATCACTTTCAAAAAATACCAATAACTACAACCAAGGCGTACCGGAAATCGAACCCAGATCCTGTAGCGCAGCAGTCCAGCGCCTTATCAATTGCACTACTATAGCGACGTGAAGAAGTTATAAACAGAAGACATGTTAAAAAAGTGTGCCAAAATAATGGAAAGTAAAATAATTTAATCGTAATAACTCAGTTTCCTTTTAAGCAATCGACATCAAATAATTGAAAACCATATTCTGAACAAATATTTAAAATTTTTCAGATCGATTTGTTAAGATGGCTTGAACAGAAACTGAGATTAGCAATATTAAATCACACTTTTGCGAAAGTACGATTACTTAAATTTGAGTACTTTATCGCTCATTTACGATGCAGTTGTACTCAAAGAAAAACGAGTACGTCCATATACTCCTTTTTATGCAAAGCACCTTTTTTTACAGTATAGTTCGTATATAAAACTTTAAATACTTTCTCTGTAAACCCTAATTAACTAACTATTTATTTTAATTTGTTTGAAGTTACACATTTAACGATATAGAATAATTATTCCTGAATTTATATGTCATATAATGTATTTTATATAACGTCATATAATATATTTTATTACAAAAATAAATTTATAAAATAATAATTCCTTAAAATGCATGTTTTAAACAAAAACATTTCATTCTAAATAAAACAGTTTTAATAATTAACAACACACAGACATTAATATTTAATTTTATTCTTAAATATTTATTCCCAAATGGTAAAATGAATCCTTAAATTACAACAACAACAACGTATTTACTAATTAGATATTTTCTCTTCTTTTTTCTTAGTAAAGAAGCTAATTAAGGAAAAATATTTATTTGATAATTTTATCAATATTTATTTCTTATTTACATGAAACCACGGCTGTAAAAACTAAACGAAAACGCCCACGACTTTACGAGAAAAAAAACTTTCGGAATTCATAATGACGAAAAATCTTATTTTTTAACTTAATAATATTAATTAACCAATAAAAAAATTCTCCCTAAGAACTCAAGTTTAGATAAATCCGTTTTTTAAAAGCTTAATTTAAAAAGAAACTTTATATATTTTCAGGTTTTGTCGATTTACTAGTATTAAAAGTAAGAAAATATAATTCTATATATCCCTAATTCAAGTTGTATTTTTATAAAATCAGCTCTAAAAATATTTACTAAACATTTTACAGATTTTTTTAATAAAATAATAAAAAAGCGATTTACCCCAATTCTTACGCAAACCAACAAATTACTTACAATTTTTACGCTAAGAAGCGTTTCGCTATATTTCGATTCTGCAACCACAAACACTTCATTTTAACTGTCAAATTAATTATTTATCGATTTCTTGGTATCGATTTTTGTATGCATACTTATCTTTTTTTGTTTACAATTGAGGGTTTGCTGTAAAAAGGAGGTAGCTCCAATTATTTAAGTTTGCCGAAAGCTGTAAAAAACATTTGAAAATTCAAAATCCCAAATTATGTGCAGATATTTTTTTTATCAATCTTCTTCATTGTTCCTACATATTATGACAGTATTTTCACTCAAACATATATCTTCCAGATGACGTGGCACATGTTGGATTGTTGGAGCTACCTCTTTCTTGCAACCAAATAGATGCTCTGTCTACCTCTATGAAAAAAATTTCACGAAAAAATACAATTTACTATAATATTATTTTATTTAAAGAAAATTTCAATTGAAATATAGCATATAACTTGGCTTTAAAAACAGAAAATAACATTTTTAATCATCACACTCCCCCTCTGTAACGTCCAATTTGTCTGGTTGTAGTCCATCGTAGAACCACAAAACGTAAAAGAACCAAAAACTCTACTGTTTATAAGTGCTGTATAACCTTCCTGTAAGCAAAGCACGTCAGTCATTTGGGGTAAAATGGCGGTAGCTCCAGGAGTTACCTCTATATTGCAACAAACTAATGAGACAGACAGCTCCATTTCTTGAGTAACGAGAACTAACGATTGGAGCTACATTTTTCTGGTACCAAACGAACCATTTTTTTACCACAAGATAGTACATGTAACTCCAAATTCTCCTAGGTTGGGGCTACATCCTATTTGCAGCAAACCCTTCAATTTATCAATTCTGTGTATTTTGGCGAATGCATTGCAATGCTAAACGGTAATTTACCTATGAAAATATTAATTAACATTTTAAATTCTTTATTTTGTTTAACTGAGTTCAATTTAAGGTTTTTATTTTTATACGTTTTGCAAATTTTTTTTCTAAAAAATATCACGAGGTCCTTTTTCGAGAAATGCAACCCTCTTTACGAAAACTTGATTTTGACTCCGTCTTTGCTGTCACCATCCCAATTGATTCGCAACCATATTATCTTATCTTTGCGTTTATTATTCTTTCTGTAATTTGAATTTCTTCCCAAAGTAAGGATATCTTTTAAGTGTTCTTTTCTGTAACTAATTCCATTTATTTACTCCACCATAATGAAAATTTTAGTGATGATTCATTACTTTACAGAAAAGAGAAAGTGGGCGAAACAGAAAAAATACAATTTGTTTTCCCCTTCTCTGAGTTGTTGAAACGTAGTGAATAATATCGCAACAATTAGTTTCTTTTCAACGAAAAGGAACTTCATTAGTTTGTAAAATTAAATTCATTAATATATGGGAAGAGATGGGAGTTATTAAAAATTATCTTGTATAGTATTTTTTCTAAATTTGCTTGATTTTTTTGTGATTTTTAAGATTAATTTTTGGAACTTAACATTTATATCACAGGCAAGTACAAAAATAATAAGGATTTGAATTTTTTTTAACTTTAACGATGGTGTCTGACAAGTGTATAATTATATTCAATATAACACAATATAAAATAATCTTTTTAAAATTTTAAAAACGAGTTTAAGAAAAATGCGCTAAAAAGTAAAAATAAATTTTTAATTTTACTAACAAGTTGAAAATATTTA
Organism: Troglohyphantes excavatus; assembly: GCA_963932185.1. Lineage (NCBI taxonomy): Eukaryota > Metazoa > Arthropoda > Arachnida > Araneae > Linyphiidae > Troglohyphantes > Troglohyphantes excavatus. Next base: position 62,006,754 of record OZ010674.1, on the reverse strand, counting down.
TTATTACTTTTAACTTATTACAACTTTTTCCCAAATCAAATTTGCGCCAAATTTTAAATATATTTTTTGGTAAATTGGCCCCAACTTCAAAAAGTTTTAATAAATATAAAATCAATATTAAATAGTTAAAAAAATTCAACTTGTTAGTAAAAATAAAAATTATTTTTTACTATTTGGCGCAATTTTCTTAATGTCGACTTACCTCTTTTTAAAAAGATTATTATATATTTCTCTTTTTAGTTTTCAATTTAGTAGAAAGCTGCGCTCCATGCTATTATTCATCAAGAAATTCCAGTTGTTCACACATTTTTCCACGTCTTAAATCCAGTTTAATAAATGCCGGATTTAAAAAACTAGGATAAGGTTCATAAAATTAATAGTTAATGCTTCATATAAGTGATATGCATCTATTAATATTGGGTTTCTTTGCGTTTATACTGTACAAAGCTATTCACAATTTAAACTTGAATTTTATTTTTCAAGTACTAGACAAAAAATCAAGTCCTACCAATATGATAACCAGCTAAAATTTTTAATTTCTTAAAGCTAGAAATTTATCTATTTTATAAAAATTTAACATTAAATTTGTTAATATTTTACAATAAAATTATGTAGCATAAATTCAACTGTTATGTCTACTTCAACTTAAAAAGCTTTGGGCCAAATTAAGAAAAGCCCCAGGATTGTTAAATTATTGCTTCAAATAGGAATCGAAATATTTTTTGAAGACAAATAATACATGAGGTATAAAAATATGTTTTTTTAGAATTTTTCACAAATATACATACCCAGAGAGAGAGAGAGCTTTCACTTAAAAAAGAATCATCTAAATTAGTCCATCAAACGAATAAAATATTTGAGAATTGAAAAATTTCATTTTTATTGAGAGCGATATCATTAATCTACTTTAAAATTGCATGAACACTTAAACATTTTAATTTTTTTAGAACATTTATTAAATTACTTATTTGAACGATAAATAGGTTACTTTATAACAATAGTTCATGAATGTAATGCCTTTCAAGCAAACACATTTTTTAGAGTAATTTTTATTTAAAAATGTTGACAAAATGCGTAAGTTATTTAAATATTTATTTTACTAATTTTATGTTAGCTCGAATTTGAGACTATGGCTTTATGAAAATTTAACACATAAAGGTTTTATAAACGTAATATTACACAGCTCACTATTACATTTATATTGATTAGATAGAAAAATAATAATTATGCTTTCAAAAATATAAAGAATGTGAAATCCAAGGATTTTATCTCACCTGTAAACTTATTTTATTAGCGTTAACCAGTATTACTATAAGAAACAATCCCCAAAAATATTTATCAGAAGCAGTTTTCCCCGAAGACGAGAAAAAGTAGTAAAGAACAGGCCTCATAGCAGTTTTTCCCTCCGTTTTTCCCTTTTCGTTTCCCCCAATGCCTCCCGCGTGACTCGTTACTTCTCTCATCAGTTGCATTACGCAGCAAACCTCTTAAAACAGAACAAAACACCGATAAAGATCATTCCTACTAAAAGCAGAAATTCGAAAGGATCTTTCCCGAAACAGGGTGGAGAGTTGTATAAAAGATGGTTTAGAAGTCGACGAAAGAAAACTCGCGGGATTCCCTTTTTTTGATAAAGTACTTTAAATTATTATGAAACATATGTGGTGTTTGGAACATTCATGACAAAATGGATTTGAATTTTAGTTGCCATTGTCCCCAAAAGGGAATGGTTTTTCTAGTTAGATATTGATATTCTGAGTTCTAAATCATCTGCATTGCAGAGATTTTACATGGGATGATATCATAGGTGATTACGCCAATTTCACGTTGCTATCCCCAATGCAATTTATTATTATTAGTTTAAGACTGGAAATATCATGTGTTAATATTTAATTATTATAAACTTAATCATTATTTAATAAAATAATCTTTCTAAAAAAACAACTTTAAGGAAAATGCGCTAAAAATCAAAAAAATAATTTTTAATTTTACGAACGAGTTGAAAAAATTGAATTATTAAATTTCAGTTTTATACTTATTAAAACTTTTTGAAATCGGCTCCAAAATTTAAGTATGATTTTTGTAAATTGGCATCAACTTCAAAAAGTTTTAATAAGTATAATATTGATATTAAATAATTCCCTTTTTTCAACTCGTTCGTAAAATTGAAAATTATTTTTTACATTTTAGCGCATTTTCCTTAAAGTCGGTTTTCCTTTTTCTTTTTTTTTAGAAAGATTATTTTATTTTTCCCTTTTTACTTTTTAATTTAACAGGGGGTTTGCCCCTTGTATTATTCACCAAGAAATTGTCTCAACAATGTATATCGTAAAACAATCCCTATCCATGCCAATAAATGCTGTGTAAACGAAATGTAATTGACGAACAACTTCTGTTAAACAATTATAACATTTTGAAATCGGATAAATTTTTAAAATAAACTCCGGTTAATCGACATTTCCATATATCTAACAGCCGGATAACTGATTTTTTTTGCAGATTTTGCTTAAATGGATTTTTCTCTATCCAACAAAAAAAAGAATTTTCGAAATCGGACAATATTTTTTTTCAAACAGTCCGGTTAATTGAGAATTCCGGATAGTTAAATGCCGGAAAACCGGATATTTTTTTAAAAGGAAGTGAATTAACCCCTATCCAACAAAACAAATTGTGCAAATATCTGAATTAGAACCGAAATCTCGCGCGAACAAACATAAAAAAAAACATAACATTGGAATTGACAACCTCTCGACTTGGCGCGCGATTTGGAAAGTTTAACTTACAGTTTCTGTTGGTTTTATTTTGGAGTTTTGGTTGGCGAGCTGTTCAGTCGATTAAAACATACATTAAGTAATTAATTAATTATTTTTAGATTTTATTTTCAAACTATTCGAAGACATTTAACTTAGCGTTGATACGGTCCTTAGAAGTATTAGGAACTCCTTAATTTTAATACGTGTTAATAAGTTCTCTTATAAGGTACTTAGAAACTACTTATTCATAGTCCTCGAAAACTTTCAAATTACTGAAAGCTCTTTAGAAGTCCTTAAAACGACTGCTATTTAAATCAATTTATTAAACTTCTATTTAAAATGATTTTTCTGAATGGGAATTAAACACAATTTTCGTATTTGTATAGAGAACCCATGGCGTCTTTGCAATCAATAGCTTTTAATTCGTTGCATCCATTTTCCTCTTTTTAATTCATTTAGATATTTAATTATTTTTAGATATATTTTACTGAAAATCTATTTTCGACTTTAAGATAACTTTTCGTTACAAATGTATACAGTTTTTTGTCTGCAATTATTTTCTACATAATTAAATTTAAAATGTTATAAAAAATGAGATCTTAATAAATTGTTTTTGACCCACTGATACGATCACTCATTCTTTTAGCACACCTCTTTAACATGTCTTCTGTGTATAACTTTTTCAAGTCTCCTTGATAGTTTAACGGATATGTTTCTGGACTGCGTTGCCTGAGGATCTGGGTTTGATTCCAGTCAAGTCTTGTTTGTAATTGTTGATATTCATTGAAATAGGAATTGTGAAGGCTAGCGTCTGCTATTTCTTTTCATTGTACTCATTTTTGAAAACATGTCTTTTTTTTAATTGAATTTATGTATTCGGAGTCATGATAAGCATCGAATGAACTCAAAAATGAGTACATTTAACTTATTTTTGAGTGCCTATTTTTAACAGTGAAGGTAAAACAAAACCTGTCCCACTAATAACAATGATATTAAAACATTAATTTTAAAGTTGTGAAATTGGCTTATGCAGGTTTAACGCTGATAATTTCAGCAACGAAATAATTTATAGGAAAATGCATGTTTTCTTGAAGGTTTAAATGCATGCAAATTAAAAACTTTAAAAAAAACATGTAGTTTCATAAATATATTTCGAATCTAATTAATGCATTCCCTGGAAATATTATTTTTACTAAACAACAAAAATCCCCAATACCCATTCGATCAAAACAAATTCTAATCCCCCCACCAAAAAAATACCTGGATGATCAAGAAAAACACATTTCACAAAAGAACAACAACAAAAAAAACATGGCCACCGAGATTCTTTGAACATAATTCCTTCAAAGTTTCCAATCAGTAGATGGTGGACCTTCTCCTTTGTTCCATTATCTCAAAATAACACTCCGCCAGATTCTTCAGCAAGGAGAGGCGTGTTTACGGAGAGTGATACTCTTGTTTGTTGACTCGAGATTCTTATTTCTATTGGCTGTTGATGTTCTAAGAAAACAGGAAAGGGGTGGCGTTCAATGGGTTGTTGACACGGATTGGAGGTGAGATTCTTGAGGAGTGTTTTCGCTTAAATTCGAGTTCAATTTGCGACGAAGGAATTAATTTAGGTTTTTTTTAGGATGCTTTATACGAAGCCGCAATTCAATTAAAATATGGGGGTTTACGTTTTGTTTTTCCTAACCATTGATTAAGTGATTAGCTTTGAAATGCGAATTAGTGTATAAATGTGATTTCTATTCGCACATTTATACTGTTAAAAACAGGTATTCAAAAATAAGTAAAATGGAATCATTTTAATTACATTCAATGCCTATCATGGCTCCAAATACATAAGTTTCAATTTTGAAAAGGACATGTACTCAAAAATAAGGTTAATGGATAAAATTTAATAAAAAGAACAAATGCTAGCCTGCATGGGCTGCCGTCATAAATCACTTTCAATATATATCGACAGTTACAACTAAGACTTGCAGGGAATCTAACCCAGATTCTCGGGGATCGCAGTCCAGTGCTTTATCCGTTGTACTACCAGGGCGACATAAAGAAGTTATAAACAGAAGAAATGCTAAAAAGGTGTGTGAAAAAAATGGGAAGTAAGATAAGTAAGTTGAAATAACTTATTTTAAAATACAAATACAACGTTAAAATACGCAATAAAAGTCCATCAAATCTGGACATGTTTCGGGAAATACATTTCCCTTCATCAGCAGAAAATGAAAAGTCTGTGTGCATTAGAATAGAAATTTATTTCTATTATGCCTTTATTTCTATTCTGATGCACAAAGACTTTTCATTTTCTGCTGATGAAGGGAGATGTATCTCCCGAAACATGTCCAGATTTGATGGATTTTTATTGCGTATTTTAACGTTGTATTTGTGTTTTAAAATTCTTAACGCAATGTTCTATAATACGAGTTTTTATCTTATTGTAATAACTTAGTTTCCTGTTAAGAAATCGACATCAAACAATATGTAAAATGGATCTTCTGAACAACTATTTTAAGTTTGTCAAGTGGATATCGGATTCAACGGATTTTGTTATCATCGCGACATAAATCAATGTACACTTTTGAAACTTAATTTCTATATTTAGGAGGAGGGGATTATTAAAATAACTTAAGTTTTAAGTTCATTAAACAAAATATTTTTTTTTATATTATTATTTTATTTATTTTTTAGTTTTTTAGATTTTTTTTAAGAACAATTTTACAATATACTCATATATATTTATTTAACCCAACCTCTCCCTTGAGATATACAAGTATTAGTGGCAATGACACAGATTAGAAATATTATACATGATGATCACTATACATCTAATAAATAGTATGATTTTGAGCTACTCGATCAATGAATTACAACATGAAATATTTGTGCATTATCTCAAGAACACTATGTAGGGTGGAACAATATACTTATATATTGGTAAACCTCTAATCCACTAAAATAGACCAACCTATCAGCATTTAATTACTATCTCTTTACACTTCTTAAATGTGCTTGTAACAATAGATATATCATAATATTTTATAAAATCATATTACATATAATAAATAATACATAGTTATAATTGATTTTTTTAAGAACAACTTTACAATATACTTATATACATTTATTTAACCCGACCTCTCCCTTGAGATGTACAAGTATTAGTGGCAATGACACAGATTAGAAATATTATACATGGTGATCACTATACTTCTTATAAATAATATGATTTTGAGCTACTCGCTCAATGAATTACAACATGAAATACTTGTGCATTATATCAAGAACACTATGTAGGGTGGTACAATATACTTATATATTGGTAAACCTCTAATCCACTAAAATAGACCAACCTATCAGCATTTAATTACTATCTCTTTACACTTCTTAAATGTGCTTGTAACATTAGATATATCATAAAATTTTATAAAATCATACTACTTATAATAAATAATACAAAGTTATAATTGTACATATTTTTAAATAGTTTTTAAGTATAAACCTGTTATCAAAAATTATTGTTTCATAGATGGTTTGCAAATGCATTTATATTTATTTAAGGAATGTATTCTAAAGTATATTTTACACTTATAATATATTTAAAATGTAAAAGCTATTTTTCTTAGTAAGCTTTAATTTTGGGGAACATTTTGGTAAACATCCAGATAATAGTAAGTACAAGGGTTAATATTCACATTCTTTAACAATTTTTTTTATCATTGATCATATATCTCACACTTTAGTTCAACAAACTATATTTATAATGGAAAACGTTGGTTAATATTTAAAATAATCTTCTCTTTTTTTTTAATTATTTCTTTAACCAGAAATTATCCCTTTTATTATTTTCATAAAAGCGCATTTATATGTAGTTAGATTATGTTGGTTGATTTATAGTTTAAAAATAAAAGAAGAACGTAATTATAGCGCCATGTGCTGAAATGAAACTCAATTTTTGTATGTAAAATTAATATTTCATATAATTTTAACGCAATGTTTTACTATCTATTTTTAAACACGACAAGGATTAAATAATAGATTGCGAACTTTTTTTAATAAAGGTATAGTTTGGACTAACTTAGTTGCACTACAAAACCAATTTTGGAACTTTATGCTTGTTTATAACTATCCGCCATTACGACATGAATAATTGAACAGATTTTGATAAGATTTTATACAATCGATAGTTTAATGCTCAATGTACAAAAAACGAACACTACTTATTTAGAATGCAATTTACAAGGAAAACAAAAAATAAAATTATTGCATGATTACTTAAGATATTTACTGAAGTTAATGACGAGAACAAAATATTTAATTATAAAATTAGTTACACGAAAACAATAAATGGAACTTTATATCATTAAAATGTCATGATTTTGTTTTCAATTTAAGTTTGTAATTAACAAAAATACATATTTTTTTAATTATTAATTAGTTTATCAATAGTTTCTATAATAAATTATTAATTATAAAGTTAATGGTTTAATTAAATATTCCAGGTAATATTATAATAGAATATTGTGAGTTTACATTATAATCAAGTGATTAAGTTGATTAATTAAAACTATATTTGAATTTAACATAAGTTTTAAAAAAATAACAATGTTTTTATAGTTTTTTTTTCAAAAAAGTTTATCAAATTACTAATAACCTATTTATAAAATAGTTAATATAAAAATATTGAAAATTGTGGTTGCACGTCAGTACAGGAAAGGCATAACTACAAGACTTAAAGCTTTGGAATTTCCAGAATAGATTTTTGAAAAAATAGAATTTCCGTGTGTATGTTATAATATATTATTTTTAGTGTATTCTACCCGTTTATTTTATTGCCAAATATGTCAGTGTATGCTAATGTCAACATATTAATTTTCATTATTCTATTAGTAGCATAGGAAGTATGTGTTTTACGTTCTACAGACGCACATAGACTTTTTCTTTTATCATTATATATTTGGATCCTAACAAGTATTAAACTTGTGTTATAACAATATGTTTTGACCATTAGTACCATGGAAACGGGTTTATTGAAAAGATGACTTTGCAGATTACATTTTCAATTTAGGAATGATTGGTACGATGCATACTACTTTTTATTTTAACTTAATAAATAGATACGTTAAAAGATTATACGCAATAAAAAAGCTAAAGAAAATCAACATTTTAGTAATTATTGTTTGATACAAGA
>OZ010674.1:61871310-61996310 GCA_963932185.1 Troglohyphantes excavatus | reverse complement strand
AGGCATCTTAACAAAGCGACCTGACACACTTAAAATATTTTTTCATAAGCTGGTTTTCTAGATTATTTGATGTCGGTTTTTTCAATAGAAACAGAGTTATTACAATTCAATTATCTTACTTCCCATTCTTTTGGTACACCTCTTTAACATTACTTCTGTTTTATAACTTCTTCACGTCGCCCTGGTGGTACAACAGATAAGAAACTGGATTGCAGTGACTTTTGATCTGGGTGCGATTCCCGGAAAGTCTTGGTTGTAATTGTTGATATGTATTGAAAGGGATTTATGAAGGCAGCATATGAAAGCTAGCATTTGCTTTTTTTAATCATTGTGTTTATTTTAAAGTACGTGTCTGTTTCAAAATTTAAACTTATATATTCGGAGCCATGATCAGCATCGAATATAATAAAAAATTAGTACATTTTACTTAATTTTGAGTACCTATTTTTAACATTGTAATTACATTTCTACGTATAGTTATGGAGGTACCGCCATTAAAACCCCACACCTCTGTTCAAATAAATTGAGCAAATCGATTCCCGAAGAGCCCTCCTGACTGCAAAATACTCTCTCCAGATCCTTTCTGAGTACTTAATGGTCTCTGGAGCGTAACGACACTTGTGCCGATGTTAACAATGCAGAAATATGATTTTCGAAAACACCATAAAAGGAGTAATTAAATGCAGTTTCCATAGAAACCCGGTAATTTCTTTCGACTCCAGAAAAGCACTCTTGGGCAAGTAAACGGGTTAACTTAAGAGAAGTTGTCCACTTAGAACAAGTAATTGCTTTTGTTCAACGCTTTTTTTTTTTTTAGATTTTTTTTTTTACGTACCATGTGGAAATTGTTTTTAAGCCTCCTGCCCAAATTTTGTGTCGCGGCTTTTAACATGTATTTTTTGGAGATTAATTTTGTTTTTTAATTACACTGGAGGAAGGTAAGAGGAATTCTGTTATGAGATGTCAGCTTTGCTGTGTGTAAGGTATTTTATTCCAAATACCTTACACACAGCGAAGCTGACATCTCATATATATATATATATATATATATATATTTGAGATGTCAGCTCAATCTTGAGATGTCAGCTTTGCTGTGTGTAAGGTATTTGGAATAAAATACCTTAACCAAATATACCAAATACCTTACACACAGCAAAGCTGACATCTCAAGAATAAGCTGACATCTCAAATATATATATATATATATATATATATATATATATATATATATATATATATATATATATATATATATATATATATATATATATATATATATAAGAAATAAGACAAATTTTAAAATTCCGTATATACACGTAATTTATAATATACACCTAATTTATAATATACTCCTAATTTATAATATACTCCTAATTTATAATATACTCCTAATTTATAATATACAACTAATTTATAATATACTCCTAATTTATAATATACTCCTAATTTATAATATACACCTAATTCATAATATACAAATAATTTATAATATACTCCTAATTTATAATATACACCTATTCATAATATACACCTAATTTATAATATACTCCTAATTTATAATATACTCCTAATTTATAATATACACCTAATTCATAATATACACCTAATTTATAATTTACAAATATTTTACAATATTCTTAAATTTATACATTTCTGCATGAATAATAAAAAAGTTAGCTTATGGACATCTACTTTGGATTTTCATGAGGCTTGCAACTGAAATATTTCATTTTCTTAATACATATTATTTTTATTATACATGTAAGGGTCATGTCAAATACCCGATACTCCCACTAGGCTCGAGTGATCACTTTAGCCTGACTGCATATCATGCAGAAGGTCCTAGGTTCGATTCCTAGCGGCAGCTAAAAAGTACATAGCGCTACATTTGTGACTTCCAGACTGCATATCAACGTAAGCCAACAAATACTGGTGGTACCATATCGAATCAACCGCCACAACTTCAACAACTGCCCACGTGATAACACTAGCCGGGCATCTCAGTCATTCGTTCCTTCGTCCGACTCACTGAAAGGGGTGTACTGTGGGGTTCCCCTTTTATACAGAATATTCCCACTAAGGCTTGAATGATCATTTTAACCTGATTTAAAATGCATCGGCATATCATACCGAATTACATCGATTCCGTATGACACCCAAAAAGTGCATAGCGCTACAAGCTGTTACCCGCGGTTTCACACGCGTTAAAAAACGTTATCCCATTGATTCGCTCTTCCTATTTCTACTTTCTTTTTATTTTCTTGTACGCAAAATAACTGGTCTATTGATCAGACATCTCAGGGCACATCTCCGAATGTTAGCTTTTCCGTTAGTTTTCCCGTTAAAGCATAATTTCCCAAATGAGATTTTTCGCCAAGGAAATGTTTATTCGACAACTTTTAATTGTTTAAAAAATAAATATAAATTAATTTATTTTATAGTATTTCATTGTTGCCAAAAATTTTGATTTTATAAAAAACTATAAACTATTTTGTTTAAATGGCCATTTAAAAAAATACCTTCTAATATATATATATATATATATATATATATATATATATATAATTAAAAATAAAAATAAAAATTGAGATGGTACTGTGGCATTTTAATTTGGTACAATGGAAACTAAATTGTTGCATTTGTGTTGTATTTTTAGTTATTATTGTATATAGCTTATAAACAAGATAAACTCTTAGTAAACGGCATTTGTTATGTGAAGATAAGATAATAAATGCCCTGGATATAATGTCAGAAAAATAGCAAAGATTCTGGCCTTTTACGGATGATTTCCGCTGTGTGCAGTAATCTTTGGTATTATTCCAAGATTATAACGCGGGCAATTTTCTTTCCTTTTGGCGCATTGCGACGTTTGGCGATTTATCTTTTAATTTTAGATCAACAAGAGGTAGACACGGAATGATTTCATAAGAACATTTTCAAATAATCCACAAATGGCGACTTGTTAAATCGCTAATGATCTCTGTTAACCATGTAATGCTTATTGTAGATTGCGTTTTGGCCTACCACACCGTGGGTCCGTGTTCGAATCCTGGATATTATATGGATTTTAACTGTTATAAAATTGAGTTGTACATTTTCGTTGTTGAGTGTTTTATTATAGGTAAAAATTATTATAACGATATTTTCTAAAATGATGTTTTTTTTAGATTAAATGAACTTTTTCCAAATTCATATTTCCAAAAGATAAGTTACATTGATTAGTTATCAAAATTGTTTTATTTTTACTTTTCTAAATGCATTTTGAACACTTACACTTTCGAAACTAACAGTAAAAAATACAAAGGAAGAAAATGGAAGAATACGATAAATGTAGTTTGAAAAGATAATATGTTTTCCTAACACGTTGTGAAACCAAGTATTATTCAGAATTATGCCACTTAAACTAAAGTGCAAATAATAATAAATGAGAACATTATACAACAAAATGGATATATAAGACGCTAATGCCAAACTAATGAAAAACACGCATACCTAAGACCAGCAACAAATATAAATTTTTAATTTTAAATATTTGAAAAACTATTAGATAGCACTTAACAAAACTTTCAGTTTTCCACACTTATACATTTCTATACTTTTGCCACTTACCACAGTTTTGAATATTATATAAACTCACGCACTTCAAGATATGTGTGAGAAAATACGTTTATATATAATCAAAACATTGCCGTATATATAATCATAATGGTGCCGATAAGAGAAAAGAAAATAACCAATATATAACTACATTCTGGGGAAAGTGGATTAATATAAGCATACTATTTATTGAATCAATATCTCTCATAATCCAATTGGAAGCCTACTTCAATCATTCAATTATATAACTGAAATTTACTACTTTACCTAAAAGGAAATTTCGAGATGTAATTTCAGTTCTGGCTCGCAAAAACAGCAATTTGAAAACTTTTTATTTTAATGGAATGTGAAATATATAAATTAGAAATGATGTTGTTGTACAACCAAAGTTGTTGTATAGGAGATTTGAATTTTATGGGCGATACAAAACAACCACTTGAGAATTACGACCGGGGAACATTCGTAATTTGAAGAAGCTACAGAAAAGACGTTTCAGTTTCACTGAAGTTGGAAATCGAATTGCAAATGCTAATAGCTACGTGGAAGGTGAAATAAATTCCTAAATAATACAATTTCTGCTTTAAGTATTTACCCAGTACCATGTATCCTTTCGAGAAAAGTAAAGGAGTCAAGAAGACCAACGCGAATCCGTTAAAACCGATTTTGATATCCTTGATGATTCTGGGGATAAATTTAACGGAATCAACTGGACCAATCAAGAATATCTTGTTCAAGTTCTATTTCTCGTTGATGTTCTTGTGTTATCATTACTGGGCAGTATCGGATATCATATGGTACATTCAAAACCGACTTGAAGAAATCGCATTGGCAGACAGCATCACAGTGTGGGCTTCGGTATGCACTTGGGATTTTGTTATCCTGAAGCGAATTGTTATCCTGAAGCGAAAAAAACTCCTGAAAATCATAGAAACAGTCCAACGCGAAACTGAGCTGCTCAGCCTTATAGAACAAAAGAAGTTTCGCACCATGGTGCTCATGTCTTGTGTCACCTCATGGATCTTCGTGGCGATCTTCATTAGCCAGTTCCATGTGTTCACTCTACATTTCGACTACGAAATCTACTTCAGCAACACGCCATTTTATTTCTTCCCCAGGCACTTGACCCATTCCCAAATGGATGTCGCCATCAAATTCGACAAAAGTTTCGAAAGCTTTTTTATAGAAGGATCACTGGCCATGACAGTATCTTTCTACTCCTTGTTATGCATGAACGCCCGGATGTGGTTCTGTAGGTTTAACCAACAGAACAAGAAGATGGCCAGGTCTCTGTATGCTCTGCAACTGGGAGACATTAGAAGTTTTCGAACACTCTTCGATCACTTTTCAAGGAAAGTCGAGTTGATAGACAGCGCCTTCTCACACATTGTCGCCGTGTGGCTCCTGATGATTCTTGTCACATTATGCGTGAGGATTTTGTCCGTCCTGAACACCGGAACTTTCAAGAGCAATCAGATGATAGCGATTTCGGTCCTAGAGCTATCTAGAGCAGTGATGGTCCTATTTTCCATTAGCTTGTATGCCGATGGAGTGTACAGAGAAGCTTTGTCCTGCATTGGTATCCTGCATAGCGTACAGGGCAGGAGGGAAGTTCCATGTAATGCGTCTGTTTGCAATGAAGTTCAGTTGGCTTTCACAAAATTTACGTTTTTCCCGACCCATTTGACTGTATGGAAGTTTTCGAGTTTGAATAAGGCTTTTCTGATGACTTATATTGGAGTGATGATCACTTATGTGGTGATCTGCATCCAGTTGAATCCCAGTGCTTTGAAAAGTTTTACTGGATGAGATCATATTTTTGTATTTCAATGGTCATTTTGGTTGCTTTGTTAATTTTCTGAGTTGCCGGACTTTTATGATTGCTTTGTTAACTTTCTGAGTTACTGAATTTATATGATTGTTTTGTTAATTTTCTGAGTTATCGGATTTGGACAATTGCTTTGTTATTTTGCTGAGTCTCTGGATTTATGTGATCGCTTTGTTAATTTTCTAAGTTACCGGATTTGTAAAATTGCATTGTTATTTTTCTGAGTTACTGGATTTATATGATTGCTTTGTTATTCTTCTACGTTGCCGGATTTATAAGATGCTATGTTAATTTTCTGAGTTATTAGATTTATAAGATTGATTTATTAATTTTTGAGTTACTATTTTTATGTGATTGATTTTTAATTTAATGAGTTATCGGATTTATATGATCCCCTTGTTAATTTTCTGAGTTCCGGATTTATATAATTGCTTTGTTAATTTACTGAGTTACCAGATTATGTGATTGATTTGTTAATTTTATGAGTTACTGGTTTTCATATGATTGCTTTGTTAATTGTCCGAGTTACCGAATTTATATAATTGCTTTGTTATTTTTTTAGTTATACCGAATTTCTATTATTGCTTTGTTAATTGTCTGAGTTACCAGATTTATATGATTGCTTTGTTAAATTTCTGAGTTACCGGATTTCTATGATAAAATTTATTTACATATATTTTTAAAACATATAAGACTATAAAAGGTATAAAAATTATATTTATGTAATATTATCATCGGCACAAATGTATTATTGTTAGAGAGCGACTAACTGCAATGGAATTATCTCTTCTTATTATTTTTTATGACCTAGTATTATATTTCCGTGTGAAAATATTTAATATATGTATTTGAATCAGGAAGATAAAAAATATTATAAGTCCAATAAATTCCCATGGAACTAGTACTATTTTTCTTCTCACTAATCTATATATAACATTTGCAATTAAAACAATACTAAAATATATTAATACATTTTAGAGATGAATATTAAATTGTAACTCACTGCTTCAGAACCGAAAATATTTGTACCGTAGAATTCTTGTTATTGAATGTACTATCCCATACATTTCACGAATTTATTGTTATAATTTGTGCAAAGAACTGGCAATCCTATGATTACAAACTTTTCACGTAAACCATAATAAAATACGTATATAGTAATAATAATTGCACAATTTTCTTAATAAAATAGAAAGCTCTTAAAATGTTATATCATATATTTGCTATATTAACTAACTTTAAACACTTTAAACTAAACGCATTTACTTGAGTGTTAAATAGTATGTGACATAGATAAAATTAAATATAACCTGAAAATCAATTGTGTTGATTTGTCAAAAACATATATGTCTACACTTAATTGGAATCTAAAATAATTAAACTAATTTCACATAATGAAGATATGTCTTTATATCATTAGCAGCAAATCAGCAGAAGGAATAATATTCACCTTTAGAAAAGTAAAATAAAAAATAAAATACCATTTTTTTCCACTAGGAAAATACTTTAAACTTAAAAAAAAATTATTCGAACTTTGAAAAAAAACATTTAACTTAAGAATACACTGTAAAAAAAAGGTACTTAAAAATGAGTACCTTAACATACTCGTTTTTTTCTTTGAGTACAATTGCATCGTAAATGAGGGATGACGTAATCAAATTTAAGTAATTGTACTTTCTCAAAAATGAGCAGTGTGATTTAATATTGTTAATCTCAGCTTCTGTTCAAACCATCTTCACAAAGCGACCTGACACACTTAAAATAATTGTTCCGAAAATGGTTTTCCACATTATTTGATGTCGATGGCTTAAATGGAAACGAAGTTATTACTACTCAATTATTTTACATCCCATTATTTCAGCACACCTATTTAACATTTCTTTTCTTTATAACTTCTTCACGTCGCCCTGGTAAAACAACAGATAAGACAATGAACTGCGCTGCCTGAAGATATAGTTTCGATTACTGGTAAGTCTTGGTTATAATTATCGATATTTAATGAAAGCGATTTATGAAGGCAGCCTGTAAAGGCAAGCAACTGCTCTTTTATGCACTTTTACTCATTTTTAAGTTCGTGACTTTATCAAAAATGAAACTTATGTATTCGGGGCCATGATAAGCATCGAATGTAATCAAAAATGAGTACGTTTTAATTATTTTTGAGTACCTACTTTCAAAAGTGTAGAAATCATTTCAGTGCTTTACTAAGATAGCTCCCTTGCTGTACTACATGATTGCCCCAATAACACTTTGAGATGAGAAATCTTTGCTAAATCTTAAAAATGATCGATTTTATGATGAAACATCCCAGAATTCCCAAGAAATCCAATGAAATTCCACTCTCAGATTGGGAGAATTCCCAAAATATAATCCTTTCCCACGCAACAGATGCGTTATCCTACATCGAAATGAAATTTCAAACCTGTTCTCGTATTTCAAATTTGTCGTTCCCGTACTCCGAACATGCATATATTCAATCATTACAATACGTGTCGTTGCTATAGTAGCAAACGCTAGAAATAACCGATATTCGGACGACTTTTAAAGTGTATGAGATCATTCGTAGCTGAGTCTGGATCCAATCAAAAGTATGGTTAGGAGTTTTCTCTTTATAATGGCTTTGGTGCGATATAAAGAGAGAAAGGCATTGGTTTCGGTCGTTATTCGGTTATTGTTTCCTTATTATTTAAGATCCACTGAATCTATATTTATTATGCTAGTTATTGGTGTCAATAGAACTTAACATGTTAGATTCAAAATTGAAAAATATCTTAAAGTTTTTTGCTTATTTAACACAATGGTTCCTAAACATTTAGGTAACCCGCGGACCGCCAGGTTAAAAGAAATTACCATATTCATTTAAAAAAACATTTCTTATCTTCGTTTTTATGTTCAAACACATTTGAAACGTATACACTGCAAAAAAAATTTACTTAAAAATGAGTATCTGAACCTACTTATTTTTCTTTGAATGTAATTGCATCGTAAATGAGCGATGGCTCAAATTCAAATAACCGTACTTTATCAAAAAGGAACAAGTGTATTTAATATTGCTAATATGAGCTTCTGTTCAAGCCATCTTAACAAAGCGACCTGACAAACTTAAAATAGGTGTTCAGAAGGGGGTTTTCCACATTACTTGACGTCGATTACTTAAATGTAAACTGAGTTATTACTTTTCAATTATTTTACTTCCCCTTCTTTTGGCATACCGTTTTAACAGGTATTCTGTTTATAACATCTTCACGTCGCCCTGGTAGTACAACGGTTAAGAGCTACTATCCCTGAGGACCTGGGTTCGATTCCCTTTAAGTTTTAGTTGCAATTATCGATATTTATTGAAAGTTATTTATGAAAGCAGATTAAGTAGGCAAGCAATTGCTCTTTTTTATTCCTTTTTACCCATTGTACTAATTTTATAAGTACATGTCTTATTCAAAAATGGAACTAAAGTAATCAGTGCTATGATAATCATCGAATATAATTAAAACGAATATAACAAAATTATAATCGAATATAAATAAAAATAATAATGAATATAATTAAAAATATTAATGAATATAAATAAAAATAATAATGAATATAAATAAAAATAATAACGAATATAAATAAAAATTACTTATTTTTAACTACTTATTTTTAACAGTATACATGCCCAAAAAACGGGAAACCTTTTAAATGACTATTTTTGATTAAAAAACGAGAACCAAACTCGCAACCCACCAATAACGAGCCCGCAATTCTTCCAACCAGACCACGCATACCTTTCAAGTACCTCCGCAAACAAGCCGAGCGAGTCAATGGTCATTATGAAAACGTACAACCACCTTCAGCACTGCGGCTTCATTGTGCTCAGAAGAATGCTGCTCTAGTATGGTTTAGAGATAATATTTTCCCCTTTTCCTCATCTATAGAATTTAATCCCTTCGTCGGTCTCTTCCTTGATTAATATGTCTTCTTCCTTGCGGCATTTGGGAGATAGTAGATAAGACAGCGACATCTTAAAAGCGGGAAGTAGTAAATATTCCATATTTGGGGGCTTGGATTTTAAGTCCATAAAGTACCAATTAAGTACATTAATGTCTGAAATTTAGGAGTTAATGTAATTCGATGTTGGTAAAGTCAATAAGACATACCTTGATACTTAGTAACGTTAATGTGATTTATGGTATTTGATGAATGAAATATGCATATTAAATTGTATTCGATTAAATGGATAACATTTATATATGTTATAGATGTGTTCTAGGTTTTGTTCGATAGATTGTTATTGAATACTTAATAATTCAAAATGGAAATATTTGTTTTGTGTTGAAGGATGTATTTTACAACAAATAAGCGATATTTTAGTAATATGGAAAAGATATTTCGTCGAAATTTGTTCAAATTTCGTTGTATTAACCTTAATATTATATGGTATTTAAATACTTTATTTAAATATTTTTTTATATGACTGAATAGTGCGTGGTGTAGTAGAAATATTTAACTTTAATTATTTTATTTAAATTACTAAACTTTGAATTTTAATTCATGTGTTACTTTATTAACTTAATAATGCGTTTTCTAATAATCTGAATTGTTTAAAACAAAAAGTACAAAATACATCTTAAACTTACATAAACTATTTAAAAAGTATTTATATTCCAAGACTGTTATTTTATTACAAAAATTATATATTAATCCAAGAGTAAAAAATTGTTCCAGGTAAAATTTTATATTATAACTTTGGTCTAATAGAATTCACTGTTCCAATACTGATACGTCGTTTCAAGTATTTTAATTCCCGTAGAGTTTTAGTTTTATAATACTATATCAAACAATGTCCTAAAATTACTGAATTATTCCAAGAGGTTATAACGTTATTTATTTTATATTATTATTCTTGTATATAATATTTTCCTAACGTATAACAATTATATAAAAGTATGAAATTATTCCAGGAGGTTATAACATTATTTATTGCACATTGTTATGTATGTATACATTGTTACAAGTAACCGGACATGGAATACTCTAAACGGTTCCAACACATTAGAAAATATTTATTATATATTATTATGTTAAGGTTATAATTGTGGTTTCATAGTATTCATTGTTCTAATAATAAATACTTCTTTTCATGTATTTAAATTCCAGGAGAGTGTTTGAAAATATTGTTTCAAACGTAGAACAATAAAACGAAGTACTAAATTTTTCCAAGGGATTATATTGATCCAATTGTTATAACATTATTTTTTTTATATTAATTTGTTTGTGTATATTGTTCTAAACGTATAACAATTATAAAAAAGTACGAAATTATTCCAAGAGGTAATAACATTATTTATTGCACAATGTTATGTATGTATATATTGTTCCAAATAACCGGACAATGAATACTCTAAACGGTTCCAACACATTATAACATATTTATTATATATTATTATGTTAAGGTTATAATTGTGGTTTAATAGTATTCATTGTTCTTATAATAAATACTTCGTTTCATGTGTTTTAATGCCAGAAGAGTGTTGGTACATATTGTTTCAAACGTAGAGCAATGAAAACATTACTAAATTGTTCCAAGAGACTATATTGATCCAATTGCTATAACATTATTCATTTTATATTAATATGTTTGTATAGATTGTTCCAAACGTAGAACAATTATATAAAAGTACTAAACTGTTCCAAGAGGTTATAACATTATTTGTTGCACATTGTTATGTATATATAAATTGTTACAAGTAACCGGACAAGGAATACTCTAAATGGTTCCAACACATTATAAAATATTTATTATATATTATTATGTTAAAGTTATAATTGTGGTATTCATTGTTCTAATAATAAATACTTCGTTTCATGTATTTTAATGCCAGAAGAGTGTTGGTACACATTGTTTCAAACGTAGAACAATGAAAAAAGTACTACATCGTTCCAAGAGATTATATTGTTACAATTGTTATAACATTATTCTTTTTATATTAATATGTTTGTATAGATTGTTCCAAACGTAAAACAATGATATAAAAGTACTAAACTGTTCCAATACGTAATAACATTGTTTGAGCCAATGAGGCATTTATGTTCAACCGTCGCAGCCAACGTCACGGTTTATATTTATTTATTATATTGTAAACTCGCATCACCAGTGTGTTGTTTTTAGTGGCAAATCTGGCAACCCTCCGATCGCAAGATCACTACATTTTTACTTTTCTTTGTCAAGTCCATCATTAGGGCACGAACTCATAATCCTCTTATTACTAGCCAAACGCCTTTACACACTGGGCAACTGGGGGCCTCTTGCTGGTGTGTGAAAAGGCGACTTAAAACCATTTTTTCATACACCGGGTAAACCGGTGACGGCACCGCGGCTGGATGCAATATAACGGTATAGAATAACGGATCGGACTATATGAAAAAGTTCTAAATGGATAACATTGCCACCGGTGCTGTCACAGACTCCGGTTTTCCCGGTGTGTGAATAAGCGGTCTAAGGAAGCAAACGAGTGAAGAAAAATATTTTCTCTACCATATGTCGAACATTCTCCGATACGGAGCAGAAACGGACTTTATTTTCTTGGATCTCTCCACCTCGATGGCAAAAATAACTCGCAACACACAAAAATCAATTTTGCGTCCTCAAAGTTTTGCTCGGCTCAACAAGTGGTTGCTCTGCGCAAAGTCGAACCTGCGCAATTCGCATCTGATGACGTCAATTTCAAAACCCCGCACCCGACAGTGACGTCACGAAGTTTGCATTAGACATACGCTAACCGTTAGTCTCTTGATTCGGTTATAAATAACAAAAATTAATGGGTATTAAAAGTGTGGGTAGAAGTGAGATTTTTATTTAAAAGAAGAAATACTTGAAATATATTAAGGACATTGTTGTAGCTTTATGTGAGGAATATTTAACCTTAGATGACGAGGGAAATTGTTTGCTTATTTTTATTACAAGTAATGAGAAATAAAGTTTTTATTAAAAGTAATAAGTAATAAAGTTTTTATTACAAGTAATAAAGTTTTTATTACAAGTAATAAAGTTTTTATTACAAGTAATAAAGTTTTTATTACAAGTAATAAAGTTTTTATTACAAGTAATAAAGTTTTTATTACAAGTAAAAAGTAATAAAGTTTTTATTACAAGTAATAAGTAATAAGTTTTTTATTATAAGTAATAAGTAATAAAGTTATTATTACAAGTAATAAGTAATAACGTTTTTATTACAAGTAATAAAATTTTTATTACAAGTAATAAAGTTTTTATTACAAGTAATAAAGTTTTTATTACAAGTAATAAAGTTTTTATTACAAGTAATAAAGTTTTTATTACAAGTAATAAAGTTTTTATTACAAGTAATAAAGTTTTTATTACAAGTAATAAAGTTTTTATTACAAGTAATAAAGTTTTTATTACAAGTAATAAAGTTTTTATTACAAGTAATAAAGTTTTTATTACAAGTAATGAGAAATAAAGTTATTATTACAAGTAATAAGTAATAAAGTTTTTATTACAAGTAATAAAGTTTTTATTACAAGTAATAAAGTTTTTATTACAAGTAATAAAGTTTTTATTACAAGTAATGAGAAATAAAGTTATTATTACAAGTAATAAGTAATAAAGTTTTTATTACAAGTAATAAGTAATAAAGTTTTTATTACAAGTAATAAGTAATAAAGTTTTTATTACAAGTAATAAGTAATAAAGTTTTTAATACAAGTAATAAGTAATAAAGTTTTTATTACAAGTAATAAGTAAAAAAGTATTTATTACAAGTAATAAGTAATAAAGTTTTTATTACAAGTAATAAGTAATAAAATTTTTAATACAAGTAATAAGTAATAAAGTTTTTATTACAAGTAATAAGTAATAAAGTTTTTATTACAAGTATTAAGTAATAAAGTTTTTATTACAAGTAATAAGTAATAAAGTTTTTATTACAAGTAATAAGTAATAAAATTTTTATTACAAGTAATAAGTAATAAAGTTATTATTACAAGTAATAAGTAATAAAGTTTTTATTACAAGTAATAAGTAATAAAGTTTTTATTAAAAGTAATAAGTAATAAAGTTTATATTACAAGTAATAAGTAATAAAGTTTTTATTACAAGTAATAAGTAATAAAGTTTATATTACAAGTAATAAGTAATAAAGTTTTTATTACAAGTAATAAGTAATAAAGTTTTTATCATAAGTAATAACATTTTTATTACAAGTAATAAGTAATAAAGTGTTTATTACAAGTAATAAGTAATAAAGTGTTTATTACAAGTAATAAGTAATAAAGTGTTTATTACAAGTAATAAGTAATAAAGTGTTTATTACAAGTAATAAGTAATAAAGTGTTTATTACAAGTAATAAGTAATAAAGTGTTTATTACAAGTAATAAGTAATAAAGTGTTTATTACAAGTAATAAGTAATAAAGTGTTTATTACAAGTAATAAGTAATAAAGTGTTTATTACAAGTAATAAGTAATAAAGTGTTTATTACAAGTAATAAGTAATAAAGTGTTTATTACAAGTAATAAGTAATAAAGTGTTTATTACAAGTAATAAACAAACCTTATATAATACCATTTTTTACTTGGAGTTAAATAAAACTATGCACAATAGAATCAGGGGCCTCCAGTGGCCCAGTGGGTAAATACGTTCAGCTAATAATCTGAGGATTGCTAGTTCTAATTCATGTGATGGACTTGTCAAAGAAAAGTAAATAAGTAGTGATCTTGCGATCGGAAGGTTGACAGCTTCGCTACAAAAATACTAGAAAATCGTCCAGAACATCCAACAAATTATACTGGCGTGTATACGAGAATGGTATACGATAAATCTGATCGTGGTCCAATTTCTTGACGTCTAGTGAGGTAAAACCGGATGCTAGCTCAGGTGCTGTCCTCGTCATCTGACCATAGTTCAAAAAGACGAGGCATCGTTCCTGTACCTTTCCTTTGAGATAGGCCCCGAACCGTCGCCAATAGCCCATTGTGAAGCTCTAGTGCGACGTTAATTAATCAAACCGAAACCAACAGAATCAAATCAAATACGGTTCCATTCATTCAAATCTCTCAGGAGCCCCAGTTGCCCAGTGGATAAAGAAGTTCGACTATTAAACAGAGGGATTGCGAGTTCGAGCCCGAAAATGTGGACTTGATAAAGGAGAGTAAAAATGTAGTGCAATTGCGATTGGAGGGTTGCCAGCTTCGCTACAAAAGTACTAGAAAGTCGTCCAGAATATCCAACAAATTATACTGGCGTGTATACGGGACTGGTGCACGATACATCTGATCGGGGTCCAAAGTCCCGACGTCTATTGAAGGCGTTGGGTGCCAGTTCAGGTGTTTCCTCGTCATCTGACCATGGTTCTAAAATAACGAGGTGTATGTATGAATGTGTGTGTGAATGTGTATGTGTTCCCGGGTCTTTCCTTCGAGATTGATCCCGAACCGTCGCCAATAGCCCACTGTGCAGCTGTAGTGCGACGTTAATTAACAAAACCAAACCAAACCAAACCAAAGAATATCCAAAAAATTATACTGGCGTGTATACGGGTTGGTTCGATTTGGTTAAAAAACGTCGCACTAGAGCTGCACAATGGACTATTGGCGACGGTCCGGGGCCTATCTCGCATACCACATAGGTTAATCATCAGAAAGTAAGTTTATTTATACAATATATTTTGAGAAAATACAATATTAATATTTTGAAGCGTTTTTCTATAGTTTTATGAGATTATACATCAGTAACCCATTAGGTAAAAATTGAGAAGCTTCCATTGAAATAGTGTAAAACTGTGAGAATTTTTCGCCATCATGTTTAATGTTTAGATTGCGCATTGTAAAACAAAGCAATAAAATATTTAACTTTTGATCAGTAAATGTAAGGACTTTGCAAAAAAAAAACATTTATTGTTTTTTAAATTTAAGAAAATAAAAAAAATTATACGGTTATAATATAAAAGAAATAGCTTTTATACAAACCAACGTTAACTAAATTTTTTTTAATTATTTATTTCAATATATTTTAGTTTCTTTGCAGCTGAAATATCTTATACAAATAATGGTCATCGTTTTCATAATAGAAAATAAAAAACAATATTCTATAAGGGTTAAAATTTCATTTAAAACCTTATGAAATTTTAACATTTGTATTCTCAGATGCAAAAATTTAAATACAAATGTATTATGTTTCGTAAAATGTTGTTAACCCACTAGTGCATGATTTTTTTTCTTTCTTAATGAAATATTTTGATTTTTTTTTTTTTTTTTTTCGTTTTTCTTTTGCCTCTAGACCGCTGAAAAAATATACAAAACAATCCTAAGTGCCTATTTAATTAAATAATTAATTAAAACCGTTGTGTACAGTATATCCAACATCATGTGTAATTACTAAAATAATTTTTAAAAAGTATGAAAGTATAGTTAAATACAATCTACATACATCTGGCATCAGCTAGAATTTTTTGTAGGGCCAGATTATACTAATTAGTAATAAAAAAGTCTTTAAAACTTCACCTTCACGAGCCAGTTTTAGAACAACAGTCCTCGAAGCAACTGATTGCCTTAATCACAATCATTTTTATAAAGATAAGGAAACTAGCAACGGTTATAAGAACTGGGTGCATGGTTCCCTATGTGTATTCCCTAATACTACAATAGTTAACATAAAACTCAATAGATGCAACTAGCGATCATTTTAAAGTTGTCTAACATATATGCTACAGTATGTACTAGATGGTTAAACAATTAATTTAAATTATTTCTTGTGTGTTAACTTGTACGCAACTATTATATATGTATTTAAAAACTATTTACAAATTAGTTTTTAACACTGGTTGTTATAAATAAACTTAAGAAATACATAACATATCAAAAATATACATTTATGTACAAATAAAATAATTTTCACCCTTTGCAGTCCGATGTCGCCTGTCAGGAGCCAACATAACGACCAGTTCTTTTGTTTCCCTGTGACAGTGTGCTGTCACACGTTGCAATTTTTATATAGGGATCCGACCTAGACTGTACTTTTGGCAATTTGGTCAGTTGGCTAGACTGAATGTCGTCAGTTTTATTACTGTGTTACAATGTGGGGAGAGTTACGTCACTGAGCCAGTTTACGACCATGCCAGGATTGGTTAGGAGGGATGACCAAGAAGGGCGGAGCTAATTCCAAGTGGTGGGTTTGGTAATTCATGCAGAATTTTAGCCCCCACCCCAAGAGACCACCGTGGGAAATTCAAGATTTCCCACGTCACTGACAACTTTGCCTTTGCCCAAGAAATACGAGTAAAATTTTACTCCAACGACTCCCGTCCTCATGACCATCACCGGAAAAGTCCCGATGCCATAACCCACGACGGCAGAGTCCACACTTCATGACCTTCACCGGAAAAGTCCCGATGTCATGCAAAGCCGGAAAAGAATAACGAATGACAACGCCCTGAAAGCCGGTCCACTACGAGCCACTTCATGCCAACGCCCCTGAAAGCCGGTCCACTACGAGCCACTTCATGCCAACGCCCCTGAAGCCGGATCTCTACGAGACACTGGAGACTAACGCCACTGAAAAGCCGGATCTCTACGAGGCCACTGCATCACCGGAAAAGTCCCGACGCCAGGCTTAGAAGCAAAGTCCCCACTTCATGTCAACGCCCCTGAAAACCGGATCTTCACGAGCCACAGAAGACCGGTAAATCACCTCAGACGGTAGCTCTCCTCACCAGTTGCACGTAAGAGTCAGTTTAGCATAATCTTGCACATAACCCCCCAACCATAAGTTTCTTCTACTTAATGAATTTAATGTGTTAATAAAGCACCATTTAAAAGTAAGTTATTTGTATGTTATGTATTTCTTCCAAACCAACATTATTCATAAAGAAACAAAAAATAACACAACGCATACCAAAAATATACTAACCGCGACAACTCCACGACATTCCCTGTTCTTTAAAATAAACGAGAACTGCATGATCTTGTGTTTAGAACATCAATCTTTTTTAAACTTGTTCTCTTTCAAATAAAAATCTGATTAGGATGTTATCCCTTTACGAGTATAAAAAAAATCTGTGGAAAAAAACGTGAAGAGAGAGGAATAACTGTTCCATAGAATGAACACAAATCACAAAGTGTTCTTGGAGTGCAAAGGGTTACAATATTTGATGTCACAAACTGGAAAATGATATTTCAAATTTATAAGATAATTAAATTAAAACTCTACCTTCACAAACTCTAAGTCACAAAAATAGGGACATGTTCCTTTTGTTCTTTGTTCTTCAAATTAAACGAGAACTGCATGTTCTTTAACATAAACAATTTTTTCTTTCTTTAGATTATTCTCATGAATAACCTCAGGCGACAATATAATGACTCGTTCTTTTGGTTCCCTGTTCTTTAAAATAAACGAGAACAGCATGAACTTGTGTTTAAAAAACATAGATATTTTTTTCAACTCGTTCTTTTGCAGATCCAAAACGGATTCGTTTTTTTTATATAAGCATAACAAATTCTAGGGAAAAGAACATAAGGATGAATAACTGTACCATAGAAAGAACGGAAAACGCAAAGAGTTCTTGGAGTGCAAAGGTTTAAAATCGCCAAAATAATGTTGTGTTCTTTTATTCTTTGTTCCTCAAAATTAAATAGAGCAACATTTTCTTGAGTTTAAAAAGTTATTCAGTCACAAACTTAAATATAAATTATTTGTGTCATCCTAAAGCACCAAGTATATGTTAGTGTTCTAAAATTTTCTTTAGATTAAAATTCCTCATTACTCCTGGGTTTCTTTATCATTAACCACTAAATATATATTTAGTACACTGATATTAATATTCGCGCATAACTTTTTCATTTTTATAAATATCCCTAAACGTAAAAAATAACTCTTTAAAAAGAACAGAAACGGGTTGTAACCGTTCCATAATAAGAACGTAAATTACAAACATGTTCCGAATGCAAATGGTTAATTCTTCGAATGCTATTTCAAAAAGAACACGAACGGATTGTATATCTTCCATAAAAATAAAGCAAATATGAAACACGTCCCTCAAGTGCAAAGGGTTAATAAAACCTTTGCTAGAATGCTATTTCAAAAAGAACACGAACGGATTGTATATCTTCCATAAAAATAACGCAAATATGAAACACGTCCCTCAAGTGCAAAGGGTTAATAAAACCTTTGCTAGAATGCTATTTCAAAAAGAACACGAACGGATTGTATATCTTCCATAAAAATAACGCAAATATGAAACACGTCCCTCAAGTGCAAAGGGTTAATAAAACCTTTGCTAGAATGCTATTTCAAAAAGAACACGAACGGATTGTATATCTTCCATAAAAATAACGCAAATATGAAACACGTCCCTCAAGTGCAAAGGGTTAATAAAACAGCATCTGTAATCTCCATTCAATAGTACAAATATGGAATTCATTACTTTGTCACCCAATAAAATGCTTAAAAGAACACAATTTCTTCGAATGCTATTTCAAAAAGAACACGAACAGATTGTATATCTTCCATAAAAATAACGCAAATATGAAACACGTCCCTCAAGTGCAAAGGGTTAATAAAACAGCATCTGTAATCTCCATTCAATAGTACAAATATGGAATTCATTACTTTGTCACCCAATAAAATGCTTAAAAGAACACAATTTCTTCGAATGCTATTTCAAAAAGAACACGAACAGATTGTATATCTTCCATAAAAATAACGCAAATATGAAACACGTCCCTCAAGTGCAAAGGGTTAATAAAACAACATCTGTAATCTCCCTTCAATAGTACAAATATGAAATTCATTACTTTGTCACCCAATAAAATGCTTAAAAGAACACAATTTCTTCGAATGCTATTTCAAAAAGAACACGAACGGATTGTATATCTTCCATAAAAATAACGCAAATATGAAACATGTCCCTCAAGTGAAAAGGGTTAATAAAACAACATCAGTAATCTCCTTTCAATAGTACAAATATGGAATTCATTACTTTGTCACTTAATAAAAATATTTAAAAGAACACTACAATTTCTTCGAATGCTATTTCAAAAAGAACACAAACGTATTGTAACTGTTCCATAAAAATAACGCAAATATGAAACACTTCCCTCAAGTGGAAAGGGTTAATAAAACAGCATCTGTAATCTCCATTCAATAGTACAAATATGGAATTCATTACTTTGTCACCCAATAAAATGCTTAAAAGAACACAATTTCTTCGAATGCTATTTCAAAAAGAACACGAACAGATTGTATATCTTCCATAAAAATAACGCAAATATGAAACACGTCCCTCAAATGCAAAGGGTTAATAAAACAGCATTTGTAATCTCCATTCAATAGTACAAATATGGAATTCATTACTTTGTCACCCAATAAAATGCTTAAAAGAACACAATTTCTTCGAATGCTATTTCAAAAAGAACACGAACGGATTGTAACTGTTCCATAAAAATAACGCAAATATGAAACACGTCCCTCAAGTGCAAAGGGTTAATAAAACAACATCTGTAATCTCCCTTCAATAGTACAAATATGAAATTCATTACTTTGTCACCCAATAAAATGCTTAAAAGAACACAATTTCTTCGAATGCTATTTCAAAAAGAACACGAACGGATTGTATATCTTCCATAAAAATAACGCAAATATGAAACATGTCCCTCAAGTGAAAAGGGTTAATAAAACAACATCAGTAATCTCCTTTCAATAGTACAAATATGGAATTCATTACTTTGTCACTTAATAAAAATATTTAAAAGAACACTACAATTTCTTCGAATGCTATTTCAAAAAGAACACAAACGTATTGTAACTGTTCCATAAAAATAACGCAAATATGAAACACTTCCCTCAAGTGGAAAGGGTTAATAAAACAGCATCTGTAATCTCCATTCAATAGTACAAATATGGAATTCATTACTTTGTCACCCAATAAAATGCTTAAAAGAACACAATTTCTTCGAATGCTATTTCAAAAAGAACACGAACAGATTGTATATCTTCCATAAAAATAACGCAAATATGAAACACGTCCCTCAAGTGCAAAGGGTTAATAAAACAGCATTTGTAATCTCCATTCAATAGTACAAATATGGAATTCATTACTTTGTCACCCAATAAAATGCTTAAAAGAACACAATTTCTTCGAATGCTATTTCAAAAAGAACACGAACGGATTGCAACTGTTCCATAAAAATAACGCAAATATGAAACACGTCCCTCAAGTGCAAAGGGTTAATAAAACAACATCTGTAATCTCCCTTCAATAGTACAAATATGAAATTCATTAGTTTGTCACCAAATAAAATGCTTAAAAGAACACAATTTCTTCGAATGCTATTTCAAAAAGAACACGAACGGATTGTATATCTTCCATAAAAATAACGCAAATATGAAACATGTCCCTCAAGTGAAAAGGGTTAATAAAACAACATCAGTAATCTCCTTTCAATAGTACAAATATGGAATTCATTACTTTGTCACTTAATAAAAATATTTAAAAGA
The DNA here is from genome assembly GCA_963932185.1 of Troglohyphantes excavatus. NCBI lineage: Eukaryota > Metazoa > Arthropoda > Arachnida > Araneae > Linyphiidae > Troglohyphantes > Troglohyphantes excavatus. The sequence continues at coordinate 61,975,398 of OZ010674.1, read as the reverse complement.
ACACTACAATTTCTTCGAATGCTATTTCAAAAAGAACACAAACGTATTGTAACTGTTCCATAAAAATAACGCAAATATGAAACACTTCCCTCAAGTGGAAAGGGTTAATAAAACAGCATCTGTAATCTCCATTCAATAGTACAAATATGGAATTCATTACTTTGTCACCCAATAAAATGCTTAAAAGAACACAATTTCTTCGAATGCTATTTCAAAAAGAACACGAACAGATTGTATATCTTCCATAAAAATAACGCAAATATGAAACACGTCCCTCAAGTGCAAAGGGTTAATAAAACAGCATCTGTAATCTCCATTCAATAGTACAAATATGGAATTCATTACTTAGTCACCCAATAAAGTGCTTAAAAGAACACAATTTCTTCGAATGCTATTTCAAAAAGAACACGTACGGATTGTAACTGTTCCATAAAAATAACGCAAATATGAAACACGTCCCTCAAGTGCAAAGGGTTAATAAAACAACATCTGTAATCTCCCTTCAATAGTACAAATATGGAATTCATTACTTTGTCACCCAATAAAATGCTTAAAAGAACACAATTTCTTCGAATGCTATTTCAAAAAGAACACGAACGGATTGTATATCTTCCATAAAAATAATGCAAATATGAAACATGTCCCTCAAGTGAAAAGGGTTAATAAAACAACATCAGTAATCTTCCTTCAATAGTACAAATATGGAATTCATTACTTTGTCACTCAATAAAAATATTTAAAAGAACACAACAATTTATTCGAATGCTATTTCTTTCCTAAGTACTATCGTAAGCGACTCGTTGAAATAGCTCGACTAACAACCTCCAATTACCAGTGAAATTTAAATAGTCTGTTGAAGGTAGTAAAAATAGGATAAATGAGCAAAAAAGATTAGAAACGCACATTCTTGGCGCATTCCTTACATTGTTCGAATCGATCGAATTGCTTGTCTCTCTGATTAAACGAAATGGTTCTAATAGATTCGTGTTTTTTTTTATTGACTACTGAGCAATTAATTTAAGGGGTTGAAATGAATACCAATGTTAGCTTAGAGGGCTTTTTAAAATATTCGGTAGATAAAGGAGGTCTAAGTTAATGGTTAAAGTAAACAATACGGGGGCAATTCGCCAAGGTGTAAAAGTTAATGTCGCCAGATAAGAATTCAGTTCAAATTGGCAACCCTGTCTAATACTTTCGTGACATGTTTTATACGCATACGGAAGTAGATGCGTAATATTGTTTGCATACATGTACAAATTCGAATTAAAATCATAGTTTTGTTAGCTTTTCAGTCGCCATTTTGAATAGTTATTACACTAATTTTGCCTTTTGAAATTCGCAATTAATTATTATTTCATATATTTTGTAATACTTTCGCGTAAGTTATAATCCATCGCCAAAATGGCGTCAGGTAAGTTTTTAATTTCGTGTATCTGATTTGTTTAGTCTGCAGCAAGTAGCTTCGTCCATTTGTTTACGTGACATTGATATCAGTGGTAACCTTAGGACTTCCACGCCAAAGTTGATAATAATGTATTTGTATAGGAGTGCCCCCTTATCCTTTACTTCTACTGCGTTAATGTCTTAGTTAACGGTGTGGAAGGGGATTTTTCGTCTTTTTAAATTTTTGGCGTTAAGTATAGTTCGTTGGTGGTTCAATTTACGTGGTCCTAGAGCTAAACAGTGGACTATCGGCGACGTTTGAAATTTATCCCGAAACAAAGACCCAGTGTGGTGATGCAATTAAATCTGCCTCTCCACCTGTTTTCCCACGCAAGAGTAAAGCGCCAGACTGACTGGACCATAAACCGTCTAAAAAGAAGCCTTTACAAAGAAAGTCTTTCGTCCCATACCCAGGCCCCATAAAAGTAAAATATATGGGGTCCCCTTCATCTCGTCGGGGCCCTTTCAACTCGTCGGCATCCAATCATAGAATCTTGTGAATGGGGTATTTTTGCCAAATCACAGGCGTGGTATCATTATGCCCGCGATCCAATGGGATGATCTTGGGCTGTACCCACACGCCCACCATGGACAGTACTCTTCTGCACGTAGACTCTCAAAGAAAACATTTTACACTTAGACTTAGACACTGACTGACTTACTGGGAGAACTAAGACCTCTCCTTTCTTTGAGAGATGCTTCGGGATGGATTGTCAGCCCCTATTTGCTTGGTGAGTCATGCATCCAATTGTCCTCGCACTTGAAAATAAATCTGTATTTCATAGAAGTTTAAACGTTTCTTTATTTTAATTTTAGTTAAGTTTTTGCATTTCTATGCCTTTTCTTCCCAACAGGAAAATCTACGTTCCGGGTAAATTAATATTGAAATCACAACGCAATGTCTCTCTTTATCTATACGATCTAGCCAAAGTAATTAAAGGTATTAATCTTAATATTAATTGTAAAGTTAATGTTAATTCAAACATTGCACTCTACGCTTCCTACCTCCGACCTTTACTTTAATACACCCAGGAACACTGCCTCAAAATTTTGAATTATTTTCGGTTGGTTGATTGGTTGAATTAACACCGTATTAGAGAGCACAGTGAGCTATTGGCGACGTTTCGGGGTCTATCTCAAAAGAAAAACCCGAGAACAATACCTCGTATTTTTGAACCATGGCCAGATGACGAAGACAATACCTGAGATGGTACCCCACACACCTGTGTTAGAACTTTTGGACCATGGCAGATTTAACAGGACCTAATTCCCTATACACAGGCGGACATTTTTTGTAGAAGGCAAAGAACGAAACTAGCAACCCTCCGACTACGAGCTCATTGCACGCGCAAAGTGTCGAGATACGAACATCTAGTGGCGTTAATGCAACCAACCATAACCCCGAACATCTAGTGACGTTAATGCAACCAACAGTCGTCAATAGCCCACTGTGCAACTCTAGTACAACATTAATGCAACTAATCAACCAGAAACGGATTCGAAGTGTGACAGAGCGTGACGTAATAAGCGGTTGCTCCTGGAATCGATTGAAGCCACCATTGCAGTTAGTCCCACCCTTCGAGTATGAATGGACTGTAGTAGAGCGAATATGACGTCGTCATCGTGATGCAAACATCTCAGACCGGATGGCACCAGACACGTGACTTCCTTTCAAAATTTATGAATGTAAAAACGTTCGCGATTGACTTGTGATTTAGAAATAATAATAAATGTGTTACTTCATAAAGTACATGATATTTTATGAATGAACTAGAAAAAAATTTAGGAATGGATGACGTAGTAAACCACGTATCTGAGGCCATACATGTTGTCTCACTTTGTTGTTATCTAGATTATAACCTTATGATTTCTCTACTATGAGGTATCCATGCTCGAAGGTCCCACCTCTAAATCAAAGCTCCTTGAATTAAACCAACCATCTAACCAAAACATAATGATATTTATTTCCATTTGAAATAAATCAACATCATCAATTTAAAGAGGGTCTAGTTTATAACCTAACCAACCAACTCATCCAAAACAAGAAACTGGGAAAACCAAACATTCAACTAAGATGTAATGCTATAAGTTAAAAATTTATTTTTTCAAACCAGGAGGGGGGAGGGCGGGGAAGTAACGGAAGAGTTACGAGGCAACGGAAGGAGGGAAAAATAATATGGGAACAGGAGCTTATCCCGAAGACAGGATAGTTTCTTGTAGGGGAAGATTTATGTCCGCTTTTACTACAAAGTAATGGATGAGGAGAAAACTCTCCTGTTTTATAAATGGGGTTGGAAGGAGAGTTCTAGCTTGAAAACTGTAGGGATATTTTTATAGATAAAAATTGTAAATAAAGAGGTGTTTTGGGGTTAGTTGTGTACCAGGTCTTTGCTTGGGTTTATTTAGTAAATAAGTAGTGATCTTGCGATCGGAGGGTTGCCAGCTTCGTTATTGAAATAATATTAGGAAGTCGTCCAGAATATCCAACAAATTATACTGGCGTGTATACGGGACTGGTGCACGATACATCTGATCGGGGTCCAAAGTCGCGACGTCTATTGAAGGTGTGGGTGCCAGTTCAGGTGTTTCCTCGTCATCTGACCATGGTTCTAAAATAACGAGGTGCATGTATGAATGTGTGTGTGAATGTGTAAGTGTTCCCGGGTCTTTCCTTCGAGATTGACCCCGAACCGTCCCCAAAAGCCCACTGTGCAGCTCTAGTGCGACGTTAATTAACAAAAACAAAACAAACCGTCCAGAACATCCAACAAATTATACCGGCGTGTATAAGGGACTGGTGCACGATAAATCTGATCGGGGTCCAATGTCCTGACGCCAACAGAGGTTGCGCCGGGTGCCAGCTCATGTGTTGTACTCGTCATCTGACCATGGTTTAGAAATACGATGCATCGTTCCCGGTCTTTCCTTCGATACAGGCACCGAACCGTAGCCAATTTCAATGTATTTAGTTGGTTGGTTAATTAACGTTGGACTATTGGCGACGGTTTGGGGTTTATATCGAAGGAAAAACTCGGGAGTACTTCCGAGGCATCCGTGGCCGAACGGTTAAGGCGTCCAGCTACTAATCCGAGGATTAGTGGTTTGAACCCATGCGATGGACTTGACAACCAATTTATTCAGCTGTCCAGCCCTGGGGCATTCAGCGAGATGTTGAGAACGTCGAAGACGTTGTCGCCACGACAGCGACCCAGCCCATGGCCAACTAGACTGAGAGAAGGCCGTGTAAGCTTTTCGTGACGTCACATTAGTCGTCTGAATTTTAAGCGGCCGGCATATGGTTGCGTAGCGCGCTCCTGTCTTCTGAAGATTATAAGTTGTAACATTTTGTTTGTATAAAAATTATTTCTATATTTCATTTGAAAATGTAAGCTTGAGAAACACAATTTAATGAGAACTTATTTTAATTAAAAGAAATAACTCGCATTTTCCAAAAATGTCATGACTTTTACATTTTTTCATAGCGAAAAATTACAATGGAAAAATCATAATTATTTTTCTAGTATATTTAAAAAAAACATCAGTTTAACTTATCAGTTTACTTAAACAAAACTAATAATTTTTTTTAATAGAATATTTATAAAAATAACGAACTTTAAAATACTTTTGCACTTTCCAAAAATGTAAACATTTTAAATTAACTGAAAGAACACTTGTGATGGTAATATACATTTAATTATATTTTTGAAAATAATTTTTTTTTTTTTTGTAGAATATGCTTAATAAAAATAATTGTTTTACTTAACAGCATATTTACAAATATAAAGTGTAAAGGAAAATTTTTATTTAACAAATATTTTGAATATATAAAAAAAGAAAAATATTAAATTGTTAACTATACAATTAATTTTATATTACATATATTGTCTTTTTTATGTACTGACAAATAATTCCACAAGTTAATAAAATTTAAATACTTTACTAAATGTTTGCTGTTTCCTTCTACAGTTTATGTAAATATAAAAGAAAATATCTAAATCTATATAGAAACTGATAATTCACACATCAAGTATCTATTTATTGTTAAATTTAAAAAAGTTTACAAATCATAACTATTCAAATTAAAAAAATTAAAGCTAACAATATACAAGAACCTATATAAAACACGAAAGCTTTGCATACAATATATAAAAAATGAGTTAAGCATATAGAGTAATTTCTAATTTTTGTCATAACATTCAAAATAAAAACATTTTGAGTCTTTTTTTAATTTTATGTTACTAAATGACTTTCGGTGCAGGATAAATTGTATAAATACCATTCGAGTTGTGTTAAACACTTTAATAACACTTCAAAGTTATATATACATTACTTTTACGGTAAAACCTGTTATTGTGGTTTACTAAAAGCAACAACTTTACCGTTTTAAATATTTTCAACGTTCCTCTATTCTTAAGAAAGGTTTACTTTACAAATTATATACGTATTTTGAGAACAGGTCATATTTTAATTTCGAATATTCCTATAGTGTGCTGCTAGAAATATTTGATGTTACTTTATGCACAATTGCAGATTTGTGACAAAACACTTTTTTAAGGATGCATTAGTAACACTTAGATAGAGATTTCATTATTACAAAAGGTACTTACTTTCAAAGAAATAAAATCAAAAACATTAACCGTAAACAAGATAAACTACATGATTATAGCATTAAATTTAATTTGCCAAAAGTAACTGCGGTGTTAACGCTATACATCTTAATTTTGAAACTTTTTAAGTTTTCGTTTATTACACTCTCCAACTGATTTTGATTTACTTACTTGTAATATTTTTAACGCTCTTTTCTACTGATTCTGTTTTTTTGACCAATTTGAACACATTGATTGGATTTATTCTTTGCATAATTGTTTAGACAAACATTAGAAAATGTTAAAATTCAAAACATTAGATAATGTTTAAATGACAAGCAAATTTTGCATTCACAATAAATATTTGTAAAATCAAATACACAACTAAGTATAATTCACGTAACTTAAACAATAGTGCATGTTGTTTAATGTTATATGACATGTATAGTTTTTCCTATTCAGAAGAAATTAGTTTTTAAAAAATTACAAAACGTACAGAAAGTGAAAACACTACATTAGAAAACGGGGTTTTCATTCTTCCTCTATTAAATCAGCTTCGTGTAATGTTTGTAAAGCTTGTTTGGTTAATCGCATTAAATCCTGGGCTGTCATTGAACATACAGGAACTAATACAACTACTTCCTTTGTATTTGGAGAAACACGATGACATCCTAAAAGAATGAGCATTCTGCCATCGAATTGAACATATTTTTATTTACACTGTTATTATCTTAAATTATTGAAAGTACTTTGAAATCAGCTTCATGTAATGTTTGTAAAGCTTGTTTGGTTAATCGTATTAAATCCTGGGCTGTCATTGAACATACAGGAACTAATACAACTACTTCCTTTGTATTTGGAGAAACACGATGACATCGTAAAAGAATGAGCATTCTGCCATCGAAGTGAACATATTTTTATTTACACTGTTATTATCTTAAATTATTGAAAGTACTTTGAAATCAGCTTCGTGTAATGTTTGTAAAGCTTGTTTGGTTAATCGCATTAAATCCTGGGCTGTCATTGAACATACAGGAACTAATACAACTACTTCCTTTGTATTTGGAGAAACACGATGACATCCTAAAAGAATGAGCATTCTGCCATCGAATTGAACATATTTTTATTTACACTGTTATTATCTTAAATTATTGAAAGTACTTTGAAATCAGCTTCGTGTAATGTTTGTAAAGCTTGTTTGGTTAATCGCATTAAATCCTGGGCTGTCATTGAACACACAGGAACTAATACAACTACTTCCTTTGTATTTGGAGAAACACGATGACATCCTAAAAGCTTGCACAGAATGGCTTGCTGCTGGTTACTTTGTGGATTTTTTTATCCGAGACAAGTTCCCTTGTAAGACACTTTTCGTTTGATGTGAATTTCATCTACCAAAAGGTTCATTAATTTTTCTTGTCTTCAGTTTATTGCTTTCCAATAAATGTTGAAAATCTTTGGCAGCCTCGATTTCACCAATGTAAACAAACACACTAAAATCTGAAGTAATTTTAACACTCTTGGAAATGGTCGGTGTAGAATCCAAATTTATAAACAAAATGCAGTTTTTTTTTCAGAAATTACAACTTTAACATCCTTTGGCAATTGAACCTTTCCTTCAACACCTTTTACCAATTCATCATAGGAAGATATTTTGGTCGTTCTGTAAAAACGTTTTCAGCAAAGTCCCATCTACTTTTGTAGCTTTGAGTCGCGGCTCGCTCTTTTCACTGTCGATTCTTTTTTTGTAAAATATGCAGGTCAGCCAGGAAAAATTGTGGGAATCGCGCCCCGTTTTAATTTAGGGCGATCGCTTTTCATCTGTATAATTTCTCCCTTAATTGGTAGCACGTCGAAACAAATCACGTCGTCTTCAGCGAAAAGCTTTTCGCACACCACACTTCTCGTAGTAGGCCTAAAGTCTTTGCGAGGAATGTTTTTGACAAAAAAATCTTTCAAATTGTCATTTTTAGGAAAAAGAAAGACGGAAACATAAACGTTATGTCCATCATAATTGGAATTACAAGTAGAAACAGCATCTATCAGGCAAATTTGAAAATATTGATGTATGTAAACAAGCGAAAGAAACAGCAAAACAGACCGCGTTCAAATTCAGGATCGTCGATCGTCAGACGACTAAATTGACGTCACATCACGTGACTTCGAAGCTTACTTGGCCTTGTCAGTCTAGTTGGCCATGCCCAGCCCCGCACGAGAGGACGCGGTGGACACTCTGCCCTGCACTCGAGCCACCCGTGGGGGGAAGACACCACCCGTGGGACAGTGACAGGATACTATGGACTTGACAAAGAAAAGTAAAAAATATAGTGATCTTGTGATCGGAGGGTTACCATCTTCTCTACAAATACACTAGAAAAGTCGTCCAGAACATCCGCAAAAATTAACGGAGTGTATACGGAACTGGTGCACGATAAATCTGATCGGGGTCCAAAGTCCCGACGTCTATTGAAGGCGTTGGGTGCCTCTCGGTCACGGAGGCCTCTCCGTGTATACGGGACTGATGCACGATAAATTGGTTCGGGGTCCAACGTCCTGGTACCTACTGAGGTTGCGTCTGGTGCCAGCTCATGTGTTTTCCTCGTCATCTAACCATGGTTCAAAAATACGAGGCATTGTTCCCGGGTCTTTCCCCCCTCGACATATGCCCCGCCAATAGCTCAATGTGCAGCTCTAGTGCGACGTTATCTAACCAAAACAAACCAAACCATTGTTGTCTTCATTCATTTTGCTGTATATTTTTAACCGAGAAATATTCCGACCTTCGTTGGATAATTGGATAAAATGTATCGATTCCGGATTTCTTTCTAGACTCTTATCACAGATAAAGGCAGCCGAAAAAAGCAGCTACATAAATCATGCGTATATCTCCGGAAAGCATCTTGCTTTTTCATCTCGAGAAACTAAATTTGTATGACGTCAAAAGTCAGAAAATCGATAAAATATGTTGTATTTCTTTCTCTGAATTTTTCTGTAAGGCAGTTTCTTTAAAAAGAGTATTTCGTACCTTTAATAATGAAAGTCTAGCAGTATTGCAAATGTCTGTATTTTAGAGATTATGTTTTTTCGGTGATTTTTTTTATGTATACTGCCTAATTAAAACCTTGAACATGAATTTTATGCTTTCTGAAGTTTTTCGTATAAATTTTATACGAAAATAATTAATGGAAGGCCTATTGAAACAAACTTTAAAGATTGTTTATTTTCATTTCTAATTGTTATTAAAATGGATAGAATTATTTTTGTAAGTAAAAAATAGATCATATAAATTGACCAAATGCTATTATATATATAGTATGTGTGTATGGCATAATTCTTTTGAAAATAATTAATTACGTTGGATCTTTTTTCATTCACGTGGCCGAGTGGATAAAGGCGTCAGCTGGAAATCAGAGAGTTCCTGGTTCGATCCTGTGCGACATACTTGACTAAGAAAAGTAAAAGTCCAGAACATCCACAAAAATTAACGGCGTGTATACGGGACTGGTGCACGATTAATCTGATTGGAGTCCAAAGTCCCGACGTCTAATGAAGGCGTTGAGTGCCAGTTCAGGTGTTGTCCTCGTCATCTGGTTTTGTTTTGTTAATTAACGTCCCACTAGAGCTGCAGAGGGGGCTATTGGCGACGGTTCGGGGCCTATCTCGAAGAAAAGACCCAGGAACGATGCCTCGTATTTTTGAACAATGGTCAGATGACGAGAACAACATCTGAACTGGCACCCAAAGCCTTCAATAGACTTCGGGACTTTGGACCCCGATATGATTTATCGTGCACCAGTCCCGTATACACGCCGATAATTTTTGTGGATGTTCTGGACGACATTCCTAGTATTTTATAGTGAAACTGGTTTACCTCCGATCACAAGATCACTACTTTTTTACTTTTCTTTGTCAAGTCCGTCGCACAGGATCGAACCAGGAACGCTCTGATTCCCAGCTGACGCCTTTATCCACTCGGCCACGGAGGCTCCCCTTTAATACTGAAATTCTATCAGTATTGTAAATGTCCGGATTTTTGAGATTATGTTTTTTCGATTATTTTTTTTTATGTATACTGCCTAATTAAAACCCTGAATATGAATTTTATGCTTCCTGAATTTTTTCGTATAAATTTTATATGAAAAAAATTAAAAGAAGGCCTATTAAAACAAACTTTAAAGATTGTTTATTTGTATTCCTTATTGTTATTAAAATAGATTTCAAGTAATAAAGAATATTTTTTGTAAATAAAAAATAGATCATACAAATTGACCGAATGCTATTATATGTATGGTAAGTGTGTATGTCGTAATTCATTTGAAAACAATTTCGTTGAATCTTTTTTCATTCTCAGAATGAATTTAAATCCCTTCTAACCCTCTATATAGCTCACGCTAATCAAAACAAGGCGAATCGAATTGCAAGTGAGGCGAATTAGAAATATTCTAATCGGAATGACGTCACTGACTATTACCGACGACACATATTCTTCTTTTTGTTCACCGCAAACTCCCCTTTAAAATAATAAAAACGTTTTATAGTTTGTTTACAACAAACACAACCTTCTTTTCGGATAGGCATCTTAGACCAGTGATCCAAGGATTTTGATATGTAATTGTCAGATATCACTCTCGGCAGAAAAGTTTTACATTGTTACAACCATCCCATTTATTCAAAGATGTTTAACAATACAACAATGGAAAATAATTCCAATTTATATATATCATTCGCTGGGCAAATATTGAATTAGCAAACAATAACTCGAAATTATTGAATAACTTGTCTTTCCATTGTTATTTTAATTTAAGTTCCTATTCAATTAGTAAATATCATATCAATGTTCAATATTATTTGACTACAAAAATACTTTCTCTGATAATTGATTTGCTATCCACTCCTTTCTGTGTATACTACCTTTTCATTATAGAAGATTAGGAACTATTCTAAATAATTAGCTGTTTGACAGTTATATAATAGGCACCTTTATATTTCAATTCCGTACAATTAAAATAAATCGCTTTTTTTCATCACTTATTGCGTTTTCGGTGATAAAGACACAAAACTATAAAAAAGCATTGAATTAAAAACACTTTCTATTATTTTTGACTAGATGTTACTCGCGGTTTCACACGTGTTAAAAAAGTATAGCCTCATTGATTCGTGCTCTATTTTTAACTGACCGAACAGCGCGCCAACCAAAACTCTAAAATTAAACCGTCAGATATTTTAAATTAAAACCGCCAAATCGCACGCCAAGTTGAGAAGTTATCAATTCAATTGTTATGTATTTTTTTTTATGTATGTTCGCACAGAGTTTCGGTTCTAATTTAGATATTTAAACATTTTTTTTTTCTTAGATAGAGGATGTTTCACTTGGAAACAATTTGAAAAATAATCCGGTTATCCGGCATTTAACTATCCGGAATTTTCAATTAACCGGACCGTTTAAAAACAAATATTGTCCGATTTCGAAAATTTTTCTTTTAATGGATAGAGAAAAATCTATTTAGACAAAATATGCAAAAAATAATCGGTTATCTGGCTATTATATATTCGGAAATGTCGATTAACCGGAGTTTTTTTTTTTTAATTTACCCGATTTCCAAATAGTTTCCTTGTTTAACAGAAGTTGTACGTCAATGACATTTCGTTTAACCTGAATTTATTGGCATTAATAGGAAAGGCAAAATAATTGGTCTGTTGTTCATACATTTCAGGGGTGATCTACAAATAGTAGCTTCACCGTTAGTTTTCCCGTTGATGCATAATTTCTCAGAAATAATTATTTCGTCAAAGCAATTTTTGATCGCCAACTATCAATTGTTTAAAACAATAATTATATATTAATTTATTTTAAAGTATTCCATTGTTGTAAAGATCTTATGATTTTATAACAATGTAATTTTATAACCATATAGATACTATTTTTTTTAATGGCCATTTAAAAAAAATAGCTTCTAAAACCGTAATAAACGATTATCAACGCCTATTGAGGCCTTGACGCCTGTTGAGTTTGAGTTAGGGTGCCAGCTAACCATGGTTCAAAAATTACGAGTCGTTACTTAGCTGTATTAAGGATCTTAAATGATGTCAAAAATAGGCTGCCAATATTACGCAAGCAATAATTTTTTTAACCGTCTGAACAGCGCGCCAACCAAAACTCCAAAATAAGACCGCTTGAAAATTTAAATTTAAACCGCCAAACCACGCGCCAAGTCGAGAGGTTATCAATTTGACTTTTATGTATTTTTTTTATTTTGTATATGTAGCTTGAAATAAGGTGGACCAATGTCTAATGGTAAATATATGCAACAGTGGTTCTTTTTGTTACAATCCACGAATATATAGTAACGCAACACATAATAAACGATATATAATAATAATAAGCCACATAATAAATTATATTTAGTAATAAAAAGACAACCTAATAAATTATATATATAGTAGTAAGAATACAACATAACAAATATTTGAATAAATTTGTCAATTGGGGTAAAGTAAAAATCTCATCTTCTTATAAAATTGGTACACAATCAAAATCTTTAAGAATATTGATTATTGATATTTTATTTTGCCATCCCGATACCAAGTGCGTTTCAGTGGATTTAAATTAAGTGTCAACACCAAAGTTTCTCGTCAGGTTTACTTTTTAATCTGAATAATCTTAAATTTACTTCTTTAATTAAACCTTCAAGAGAGTGATGACAACTAAAGAAAAATTGATGATTTAAATGAAGATTATATCGATAGTTTTGTATTTACTCGAATTATTCTTCGCTATTTTTAATTAAACTTTCGAAAGAAAGATGAAGGAAATACGTTTTATAACACGTTTTAATACGTTTTATAACACGTTCTATAACACGTTTTATAACACATTTTATAACACGTTTTATAACACGTTTTATAACACGTTTTATAACACGTTTTAAAACACGTTTTATGACACGTTTTATAACACGTGTTATAACACGTGTTTGGATCCCTTTGAGCTCATTTAGATTTGGTAAACACTCCATTTTCCTAGATTCAAAGTAATAGAGTTTCAATTTAATTTTTCCTAAATTTATTTGAATAATTCATTTCATTATTATGCACTGCGGAAAATCATTCAGGTTATTTGTTTTAATTCTCAATATTTTGTGACACACTATTTTAACAGAATATTTTACTTAGATTTAATTTATCCATATGACAAACCTAAAATTCTATATATAGATTACTTAATTTCTTGGATTATAAAAAAGAACTGAAACAGTTTTAATAAATACATTATAAAGAAAGGTACTAATAACTGAGTACCTGAACATACTATTTTTTCTTTGAGTACAATTGCATCGTAAATGAACGATGACATACTCAAATTTAAGTCATCGTACTTTCTCAAAAATGAGCAGCGTGATTTAATATTACTAATATCAGCTTCTGTTAAAGCCGTCTTAACAAAGCGACCTCACAAACTTAAAATAGTTGTTCAGAAGATGGTTTTCCACATCATTTGATGTCGATTGCTTAAATGGAAACTGAGTTATTTGTCTTACATCCCAATCTTTTGGTACACCTTTTAAACAAGTCTTCCGTTTATAACTTTTTCCCATCGTCCTGGTAGTACAGCGGATAAGGAACTAAACAGCGTTCTTTCTTCTCTAAATGCAATTAAGCTTAATAGATAACAGTTAAATTTCTTTATTATGTGTTTTATTTTTCACAAATAACCAACATCGTTAACTTAGTTGTGTTATAACGATTTTTACTTTTTTATTAATTGTACTAGATTTAAATACTTTCATTACTAGTCTTTTTATTGTTTTACAACGTTCAGAGTACAATTGAAAATATGGGTGCAAGAACCAGACAGCTCCACTTTTTTCTGGTTTACACTTTTCCAACAATTTCTATTAAAAAATCCTCTATCGATTGGTACAAGAACCAGACAGCTCCATTTTATTTCAAGTTTACACTTTTTCTCCTATTCCTGTAAAAAAATTCTCTATCGATTGGTGCAAGAACCAGACAGCTCTTAGCAATGGCTAGAGATATCAAGAAAAAAGAGCTGTACTTACGTATTACACGATGCAAGAAACGTAAAGAGTGTTGTTCGCCTTTCCTGAACAATTGTGAAAACTGGAGCTGCCTGATTCTTACACCTACGTCTTCAATTTATAGAAAATAGATCCTTAATTGTCCCTAATAGAGCATTATGTAACTATAGTTCCACATTATACAACCACCATAATAACAAAAAATTACACAATCGCTATGTAAAGAAGAATAGTGCCAACAATTAAAAACGGCCGAAAATGAAAAAAACACCAGACAGTATAAAATAATCTTTCTAAAAAAATGGAAAACTGACTTTAAGGAAAATGCCCAAAAAAGCAAAAAATAATTTTTAATATTACGAATGCATTGAAAAAATTTAATTTTATTTCAATTTTGTACTTAATACAACTTTTTGAAATCGGCGCCAAAGTTTAGGTAGGATTTTTGTAAATTGGCACCAATTTCAATAAGTTGTAATAAGTATAAAATTTACATGTTTTGAAATAAATAATTAAATTTTAAATAAATAATTTTATTTTACGAACGCATTGAAATAAATAAATAAATTTTTGCCAATGCGTTCGTAAAATTAAAAAAAAAAATTACTTTTTAGCGCAATTTCCTTAAATTCCTTTTTCTTTTTTTTAGAAAGATTATTATATTTTTCCCTTTTTAGTTTTTAATTTAGTACGGACTTCCATGCCAATAAATGGTGGGCAAACGACATGTCGTTGTTGTACAACTTCTTTCAAACAATGATAACAATTTGAAATCGGATAAATTGTTTAAAAAAAACTCGGGTTAATCGACAATTTCGGGATACATACAACCAGGTAACGGATTATTTTTTTCGCGGATTTTGCCTAAGTGTATTTTTCTCTATCCAACAAAAAAAGAATTTTCAAAATCGGACATTATTTATTTTAAAACGATCCGGTTAATTGAGAAATCCGGATAGTTAAATGCCGGATAACCGGATGTTTTTTTTCTCCAAATGGCTCATAAGTGAAACATACCCTATCCAACAAAAAACAATTGTCTGAATATCTGAACTAGAACCAAAATCTCGCGCGAACATACATAAAAAAATACATAGCAGTCGAATTGATTACCTATCTCCTTGGCGCGCAATTTGGCGGTTTTATTTAAAGTTTCTGTCGGTTTTATTTTTGAGTTTTGGTTGGCGCGCTGTTCATCCGGTTAAAAAGTTTATACATACTATGAACAACTATATAATGATTAAAAATTAAATTGCCGAATCCGTAAAATATAGTCCAAGCGCGAACGAAATATTGAAGAAATACAAAACTAACATTGCTGTGTATATACTAGATCGGCCTTTAATTTGGCATAAAGATGCATTTTTTGAGTTAAAAATTAACGGAGATATGGCGTTTTTTTTTTAATTTTATGAAGAAAAAAAATTTAATGAGCAGTTTTCATTTTATGACGGTTGGCTTAGGGAATTAATATAAAAACTGTTGTGGCTGAAAGAACGAGTTTCTTTTTTTAGAAGAATACGGCTTAATGTGTGTGTTTTTTGTTGCTTTTTTAATTTTTAAAAGTTTTTAAAGAAAATAAGATATTTTTACATCTTAGCAGATTCTTTACTTTAATAAAGAATAACGGGAAAGTCCGCCAAGGCGTAAAAAATAATGTCGCCAAACATGATTTCAATTCAATTGCGCAATAATTTCAATTCAACTACCCAATACTCGCATAATGTGTTTTACACGCATGCGCATAGTTGAGTAGTATATTTTACATATGCATGTGCAAACTGGAATCTAAATCGTGATGACCTCGTTTTTCAATCGCCATTTTGAGATTAGTTATCACGCTAATTTGACCGCTATTTCATAATTACCTATTACTTCGTATGTTTAGTAATAGTTTCGAAATAGTTATAAATCATCGCCAAAATGACTTTTGGTTAGTTTTCTATTTCGTGTCACTGATTGATTTAATCTACAGCAAGTAGCTCCACCCACTTCTTTACGGTACATAGATATATCAGTGTCGGAAATAGAAACGAATACACTGTTAAAAAAAGGTTTTCAAAAATAAGTAAAATGTACTTATTTTTTAATTCATTCGATGTTTATTATGTCACCGAATACATAAGTTTCAATTTATAAAATAAATAAAAAAGAGCAAATGCTAGTCTACATAGACTGCCTTCATAAATCACTTTCAATAAATATCGGCAATTACAACTAAAACAACAGGGAAACGAACCCAGGTCCTCAGGGATCACAACACAATGACTTATTCTACCAGAGCGACGTGAAGAAGTAAAAAACAGAAGAAATATAAAAAAGGTATGCCAAAAGAATGGGAAGTAAAATAATTTAGTTGTAATAACTCAGTTTCTATTTAAGCAATCGACATCAAATAATGTGGAAAACCATCTTCTGAACACCTGCTTTAAGTCTGCAGGTTGCTTTGTTAAGATGGCTTGAACAGTAGCTGATATTGGCAATATTAAATCACACTGATCAATTTTGAGAAAGTACGGTTACTTAAATTTTAGTACGTCATCACTCATATACGATTGCAATTGTACTCAACAATAACTAAGTATATTCAGGTACTCATTTTTACATTTTTAAGTACAATTTTTTTTACAGTGTTCTCTTCCAAGTAAATGAAAATTTATTTGGAGATGTGTACCCTTATTCTTTACTTTTGCTACTTTTTAAATTCGAAAAGCAACTATCAACTATTAACCATTATATATAAAAATTCTATAACAATCCATATATTAATCCATAAATACCACAACTTTTCTCCACCGAAGTTTTTACAACAATGCACATTCCAGACACCAAAGAAAACAATACAAGTTTCAGTTACCAAAAAGTCAATAAAGGTAACTCCAACATTCCTCCGAGTTCTTCACACCAACAAACTGATTCCCCACAAAAAGGGATTTTTCCCCGAGATCAAATCCCTGTAGGGAAATCCACCGGATATTCAAGACCAGCCCAGACCTAATTTGTATTCAGCGGTCGCCAAATCATACCTTAACTCTGCTTCTCGGAAAGAAACTCTTCGCTCAATAAAGTATCTTTCGTGAAAGAGATTCATCGGAATAAAACCTCCCCGGTTCGGCTATTTCTTGACGGTAGTACGGGGGAAATGCTCCTTTGAAAACGTTTGTTGTGATGTTGTTGTTTTTTCTGTTCTGCTTAGAATCTGGTTTCTTTGTAGAATCCAAAGGAAGGAATAGGAATTGGATGCTGTAATAGTAATGAGGATTGGTTTTAACTGTGTGTGTGTTTAAATGTATATCCTTTGATGTAAAATGGCATAGATGAATTATTTATATGATGAAACAATCTTAAGTGAAATAAATTATTTGGTATATTAGAATTTTTTTTTGTAGGAACAGGCGGAAATAAGAATAGAATGCTAAGAAGAAAAGAGAAAAATGATTTAAACGAGAATAACATTTTCTTGGAGTATTAGAATCTGATATAAAACTCAAAGGAGGATCAGATATGAAAAAAAAAACATTTTATAATATGAATAAAAACAAGTGGTGTGAAATTTGTAAGAGGCTATGAAATATTGATGCAACGCACAGCAAACCTACTTACTACAGCAAATGAACAATATATATATATATATATATATATATATATATATATATATATATATATATATATATATATATATATATATATATATATATATATATATATATATATATATATATATATATATATATATATATATATATATATATATATATATATATATATATATATATATATATATATATATATATATATATATATATATATATATATATATATATATATATATATATATATATATATATATATATATATATATATATATATATATATATTGCAGTGAGTTTGTGTTTTTTCTACTTTGATCAGAAAATTTCGTAAGAAAATAGCTTCTGCCAAAAATAAAGTTTTAACGTCAAACTCCATATTATAATTATAATACTAGTTATAAATATAAAAAATTCATATGTATTTTTCCGATTGCATAAGACTGATTATATGTAGTCTTTAAATGATCATTTTAAAAATCAAAGTTGTAAGAAAAATTAAATATTCTAACCATGTTATATATTGTAAGTTTTAAAAGTTTATATTTATTTGAATACATCATTTACTACGCATACGTTTAAATAATTCATATGGTGCTTAAGTGCTCGTTTAAAATTGTTTTAATGACATTATTGTTCTTTGTAATAGATAATTCCTCTATAACCTGTAAACTTCTACAGCTTGTTTAAACACTATATCACATACTGAAAAATAAATAATTAATCAACTAATTCACTTAACTGATAAAGTGATGAGTAATTAAAGCATCACTTGAAAGCCACTTTTTCATATTAACTTGAAAATTAATGTAGAAATCTCCAAAACAAACACTTTTTGCTAAAAACTTTTCGCTGGGGCGCAAAACACACAGAGCTAAAAAGGTTGTAATCCATAAAATAAACAGGGAACATAATTCCTCAACAGAACGGGATAATCCTGCATTTGAGAAGAACACATACCCTTAAGGGATAAGGGCCAAAATAAGTATATATAAGAAGTACTTGTATTTTGAAATCGAAATATTGTTTGAAGCTGTGTTTACACTACCTCGAGATATTCATTTTGTTCCTGTCACTTGTTCCACGGGGTCTGTCACTTTTTTTTTGCGCCAACAGACTTTGGCCACGGCTTTATTTACTTTACCTGACCTGTCAGCTTACGGCTTTCAACTTCTTTTTATATGAATATACCCAGAAAACTTTTGAGTTTGTATCAATGTCAAACTGTTTTTAAGAGGATTATAAAAAACGGGATTTAAAATCGTTTTATCAAATGCAGGGTGGTCAGAAATTCTTGGGCAATGGTCATTGATTGACTGTAATATATTTATCTGTATTATAATAAAACATTATATTTGTCCAACTACTTCTGTTATATTTTAATAAAATCGCTTATTTTTAGTAGCAACAAATGAAGTACTGAATGTATAGCAAAAATATGTTTTATTATGTGTAGTTAAATAAGCGAATAATGGTCATCACCCAACAATTTGTGACCTCCCAATACTATAACTTGGGGAAATTTAATATATCCTGGATCTTCTATCATGAAAATATAGACGTGAATCACCATCTCTCGAAAACTCAGGTGTATATTTTTAACCGACTGAAAAGAGCGCCAACCAAAACCGCCAAAGTGCGCCAAATGAAGAGAGGTTATCAATTCGACTGTTATGTATTTTTTAAATTTATTTTTTATGTATGTTCGCGCAAGATTTCTGTTTTAATTCATATATTTCGAAAATTCTTTTTTGATCGATATAGAAAAATCCACTTTGGCAAAACCTGCAAAAAAAATATCGGTTATCCGGATGTTATATATCCGTAAATATCGATTAACAGGACTTTTTTTAACAGTTTCAAAATGTTTTAATTGTTTGATGGAAGTTGTACAATGACAAATCGTTTATCTAGCATTTATTGGCATGGATAGGGGTTGTTTTACAATAAACATTGTTAAGACAAAATGTGAGTGCAAGTTGTTACTTAAATTTATTTGTGAATAATAGCAGGGGGCGAAGCCCCCTACTAAATTAAAAATCAAAAAAAGAAAAATTAAATCTTTTTTTTTTTCTAAAAAGAGAAAAGAAACTTTTAAAAAATGCGCTGAAAAGTGAAAAAAAATTATTTTAACAACGAGTTGAAAAAATTTAATTATTTAATATCAATTTTATACTTATTTATACTTTTTAAAGTTCATGCCACTTTACAAAAATTATACCTAAAATTTGACGCCGATTTCAATTTGTTTTTTAAAATAAGTATAAAATTTATATAAAACAATTCAATTATTTAACTCGTTCATAAAACTAGAGATTTTTTTTACCTTTATTGCATTTTCTTAAACTTTTCTTAACTTCCCTTATTTTAAAAAGATTATTTTACCATTATTTACATAACAGCAGGCCCAAAAGTGATTAAAACATATTTTTATAATGCAAGTGAACCCCCATGGTCCAAGTAACCCCAAGTTACCGTACTTCAAATAATTCCCAGTCAATGTTGTGCTACGTATACAATACATCAAAGACACTTTCTCTAAAATAGATTCATTTAATGGCACATCCACTTCTCCGCTGTTTATGGATGTAATGCATTAGCATAGCTTATTGTCCGCCGTTATATTGTATCTCAACAGTTTCTAAATAGAGTTAAGGATATCATTAGGAAGGACGTTATAAATCTTGTTAAACTAACGCATCGTTAGTGCGTGATAAGTATGCCATCGTGACATCACAATGGATCCTCAAATGATGTGATTAAAATATCTATAGCGATTGCGCTAAATTGTTGGGTTATAAAATTAAATTAATTGAAATTATTCAAGTGGTTTTGAAATATGGATTTTTTTTCCTATATAAAGAAATTCCTAGAAATTTCCTAGAAAATACATGTACTCAAAAATGAGTACAATGAGTAAAATTTAATAAAAATAACAGATGCTAGTATACGAAGGTTGCCTTCATAAATAACTTTCAATAAATATCAACAATTACAACCAAGACAATAAGTTTGCCGAATAAATAAGTTTCAATATTGAAAAAGACATGTACTTAAAAATGAGTACAATGAGTAAAACTTAAAAAAAATAACAGATGCTAGTATACGAATGCTGCCTTCATAAATAACTTATAATAAATATTAACAATTACAACCAGGACAATAAGTTTGCCGAATAAATAAGTTTCAATTTTGAAAAAGACATGTACTCAAAAATGAGTACAATGAGTAAAATTTAATAAAAATAACATATGCTAGTATACGAAGGTTGCCTTCATAAATAACTTTCAATAAATATCAACAATTACAACCAAGACAATAAGTTTGCCGAATAAATAAGTTTCAATTTTTAAAAAGACATGTACTTAAAAATGAGTACAATGAGTAAAACTTAAAAAAAATAACAGATGCTAGTAT
Organism: Troglohyphantes excavatus; assembly: GCA_963932185.1. Lineage (NCBI taxonomy): Eukaryota > Metazoa > Arthropoda > Arachnida > Araneae > Linyphiidae > Troglohyphantes > Troglohyphantes excavatus. The sequence goes on along the minus strand of OZ010674.1, from coordinate 61,954,323 downwards.
ACGAATGCTGCCTTCATAAATAACTTATAATAAATATTAACAATTACAACCAGGACAATAAGTTTGCCGAATAAATAAGTTTCAATTTTGAAAAAGACATGTACTCAAAAATGAGTACAATGAGTAAAATTTAATAAAAATAACAGATGCTAGTATACGAAGGTTGCCTTCATAAATAACTTTCAATAAATATCAACAATTACAACCAAGACAATAAGTTTGCCGAATAAATAAGTTTCAATTTTTAAAAAGACATGTACTTAAAAATGAGTACAATGAGTAAAACTTAATAAAAATAACAGATGCTAGTATACGAATGCTGCCTTCATAAATAACTTATAATAAATATTAACAATTACAACCAGGACAATAAGTTTGCCGAATAAATAAGTTTCAATTTTGAAAAAGACATGTACTCAAGAATTAGTACAATGAGTAAAAATTAAGAAAAATAGCAGATGCTAGTCTACATAGGCTGCTTTCATAAATAAATTTCAATAAATATCAACAATTACAACCAAGACTTATCGGGAATCAAACCCATATCCTAAGGCACCAAAGTCCGGTGCTTTATCCGTTGTATTACCATGGCGACTTGAAGAAGTTATAAACAGAACAAATGTTAAAAAAGGTGTGCCAAAAAAATAAGAAGTAAGATAATTGAATTGTAATTACTCAGTTTCCACTTAAGCAATCGACACCAAATAATGTAAAAAACCATTTCTGAACAAATATTTTATGTTTGTCAGATCGCTTTGTTAAGATAGCGTGTAAGCTGATATTAGCAATATTATATCACACTGTTCATTTTTGCGAAAGAATGATTACTTAAATTTGAGTTCATTTACGATGCAATTGTACTTTCAAAACCGAATACGTTCATTTACTCATTTTCAGTAAGTAAGTTTATGTAATAAGTCTATCACAAGTAAGTCTATAACAAGTAAGTCTATAACAAGTAAGTCTATAACAAGTAAGTCTCTAACAAGTAAGTCTCTAACAAGTAAGTCTCTAACAAGTAAGTCTCTAACAAGTAAGTCTCTAACAAGTAAGTCTCTAACAAGTAGGTCTTTAACAAGTAAGTCTATAACAAGTAAGTCTTTAACAAGTAAGTCTATAACAAGTAAGTCTCTAACAAGTAAGTCTATAACAAGTAAGTCTATAACAAGTGAGTCTTTAAGAAGTAAGTCTATAACAAGTAAGTCTATAACAAGTAAGTCTATAACAAGTAAGTCTATAACAAGTAAGGCTATAACAAGTAAGTCTATAACAAGTAAGTCTATAACAAGTAAGTCTATAACAAGTAAGTCTCTAACAAGTAAGTCTCTAACAAGTAAGTCTCTAACAAGTAAGTCTCTAACAAGTAAGTCTCTAACAAGTAAGTCTATAACAAGTAAGTCTATAACAAGTAAGTCTTTAACAAGTAAGTCTATAAAAATTAAGTATATAACAAGTAAGTCTATAACAAGTAAGTCTATAACAAGTGAGTCTTTAACAAGTAAGTCTATAACAAGTAAGTCTATAACAAGTAAGTCTATAACAAGTAAGGCTATAACAAGTAAGTCTATAACAAGTAAGTCTATAACAAGTAAGGCTATAACAAGTAAGTCTCTAACAAGTAAGTCTATAACAAGTAAGTCTATAACAAGTAAGTCTATAACAAGTAAGTCTATAACAAGTAAGTCTATAACAAGTAAGTCTCTAACAAGTAGGTCTTTAACAAGTAAGTCTATAACAAGTAAGTCTATAACAAGTAAGTCTCTAACAAGTAGGTCTTTAACAAGTAAGTCTATAACAAGTAAGTCTCTAACAAGTAAGTCTCTAACAAGTAAGTCTATAACAAGTAAGTCTATAACAAGTAAGTCTATAACAAGTAAGTCTATAACAAGTAAGTCTATAACAAGTAAGTCTATAACAAGTAAGTCTATAACAAGTAAGTCTATAACAAGTAGGTCTTTAACAAGTAAGTCTATAACAAGTAAGTCTATAACAAGTAAGTCTCTAACAAGTAGGTCTTTAACAAGTAAGTCTCTAACAAGTAAGTCTCTAACAAGTAAGTCTCTAACAAGTAAGTCTATAACAAGTAAGTCTATAACAAGTAAGTCTATAACAAGTAAGTCTATAACAAGTAAGTCTATAACAAGTAAGTCTATAACAAGTAAGTCTATAACAAGTAAGTCTATAACAAGTAAGTTTATGTAATAATTTTTAAGCACTTTTATTACAGTGCTGCTAAAAGAGTTTCCCGGCAACGTGAAATCAAACGGCTAATTAATTTAAAAACCAAAAAGTCAATATACAACTTTATCCATCAAAGCAAACAAACGAAACCCGCATTTTTTCTCGCGACGCAAAAAAAAACTTAACAACTTCAATTGAAAATTCTACCACACCAAATCTATTTTTCTGTCCCTTTTCCCTCTTCGGCATGGCGGCGTATTTACTGTTTCTTTTCCGCTCGAACGCTTGATTTTTCTGGAAAAGAGGGAAATCTCATTTTATTTTCCCAGGAGCCCCCTTCTAACATCTGAGGTCTGACCAAAAGGAAGCGAAGTGAAGAGGGGAGAGCCTTTCTACGTGAAGGTGCTTTATTCGATTGTTCGTGGTCCTCCAATAAAGGGCTTTAGAAAAGCTGGGGCTAACTCCGGTCGATGGTTGCTGACTTTGTATGGGAAAGAGTCGTTGTGTAGTTGGGACATTACAACTGAAAGGTTAGGGTCATTTAATCAAAAAAAAATTATTTTGTGAAACTTCTGTATATATCTGTGGCCTACACTATAAAAAAAGGTACTTCAAAATGTGTGCCTGAACATTCTCGTTTTTCTTTGAGCTCAATTGCATCGGAAATAAGCGATGTCGACTCAAATTTAAGCAATCGTACTTTCTCAAAATGAGCAGTGTGATGTAATATTGCTAATCTCATCTTCCGTTCAAGTCATGTTAACAAAACGACATGCCAAACTTAATATAGTTGTTCAGAGGATGGTTTTGCACATTATTTGATGTCGATTACTTAATTGGAAACTGAAATATTACAACTCAATTATCTTATTTCCCATTCTTTTGACAAACCTTTTTTTTTTTTTTTAATTTCTTCTGTTTATAATTTCTTTACGTCGCCCTAGTAGTACAACGGATAAGGCGCTGGTCTGCGGTGCCTGAGTATCTGGGTTCAGTCTTGGTTGTAGTTGTTGATATTTATTTAAAAGTGATTCAAAGGCAGCCTATGTAGGCAAGTAATTGCTATTTTTTACTCATTGTACTCAATTTTGAGTACACGTCTTTTTCAACAAATGAACCTTATGTATTCAGAGATATGATAAGAATTAAATGTACTCAAAATGAGTGCATTTTAATTATTTTTAAGTACCTATTTAAGTACCAACTATTCAGCTGTAGTGCTATGTTAATTCAACCAACCTCCCAAGACCCTTTATCCAATGTCCGGTGCCTTGACCACCCAGGCTATCACGGCCCCATAAATAGAATCAGCATTAATAATCAAAATGTTGACTAATGTGTTGTAAGAATTAGCATTGAAAGCAAGACTTTAACATTAGTTTTACCATCTAATTCACAAAGAGCTTCCACATTTACATAAATACCTATGCAAATCAGTATTACCATCAAAGTGACGTCGACACTTCCCAAAGCAGCAAAAACCACCCACCTAATAACAAAGGCGAACAAAGCGAATCATGGAACATGTATTTTTTTTTCCATTAGTCCACTATCTCCCGCTCCATTACTCTTACGATTAATCGATTCTTCAAAGCAGATTAATCGATTCTACAAAGCAATTCGCACTTAACGGATCCCTAAAACCCATCTTAAGTTGTAACAGGGCACCGAGGAAGAAAAAAAGAAATTATTAAAAACCTCCGCCAATCCTTTCGAGCAAGCATTTTCGTTGGGAATCCGTTTTGAGCCCATTGATTTTTCCATTTGAACGACTTCAATGGGGTTCGTGAGATAAAGAAATTCTTCGGCATAAAAGGTACTTCTTCCTTCTTCTTTTTACTTGAAGAACTGCAAATCTCTTTTCGTTGCCTTTGGGGTGATGTTCGTTTGCCTATAGTTATTTTTTTTTCTTTTTCTGATCTATGCGTATTTTTAGTTGGGGACTTGGGTGTATTTTTCGTTCTTTGTCGAGGAATCTTTCATTTCGGAAGTGTAATTTGTTAAATACTGTAGAATGTCGAAAGTGCATTTGATTTATAGGGGTATGCGATAATAAATGGGTTGAATTCTCAAATATAGAAATATTTCATTGTTATAATTATAATAAGTTAATTTTAAAAGTTAATACAGATTTTTCGATTGAATTTTAATTAAATCTATCATTAAAATTATATTTTAAAGTTTGGGGATTTTCACTGCCGATTTTAATTTATTTAATATTTAAAATAAAATTGTGTTTTAATTTCTGATGAAATAACTCGTATTACTACTCTTGATTTGTTTTACTAAAATTTAAGCAAAGTTAAACCTAATATAAAAAAATTTTCTTCCATATTTTTCAACTCAAAATATGTTATTTTTTTTTAAAAAATAACTATTTATCTCTTAAATTTTACAGATATAGAACATAATAAGTTTTTGCAAAGTGTAAAATAACTAATTGTTACATAAAATACGGAGAAATATTATTAATCCATGCATTAATACATCAAATATATCGTTGGGAAAAAATATTGTCATTACTAACTAACTGTATTAAATATTTTTCTTCTCATTCAGATAATAAAAACTACAGTGTTGAAAAAATATTTTATTTACATTAAAAAACTTTAGGAAAACTATTTAAATTATTTCAGCTGTAACTCTACTCATACATTATTATTTCAGCTGCAACTATACTCTTACTTATTTTAACTGCAATTTTACTCGTACGTCTTTATTTCAGCTGCAACATTACTCGTGCATCTTTATTTCCGCTGTAACTATACCCGACATCTTTATTTTAGCTGCACTTTTGTTCGTGCAACTTTACTTAGCTCCAAATATACTCGAACATCTTTATTTCAGGTACAACTATACTCGTACATCATTGTTTCAGCTGCAATATTACTCGGGCATCTTTATTTTAGCTGCAACTAAACTCGCACATCTTTATTTCAGCTGTAATGTCTTTTTCAACAAAACACGTATACGAATTAAAGATGAATGGAAAATTTTGTTTCGATAATAAAATTTATAAAATTATATTATATTATATTTTTTTTATTAAATATACTTTTACACGTTCACTCAATGTGCAATATTTATAAGAAAAATAGTCTGTCTTAGTTCTTGAGTATTTAAAAAAATTAATTTCTGCTCCATACTGATCTTTACTTCTTTAATTTAATCTATCCTTTACAACGTTATGATTCATATAGATAGAGATAATATTAAAAAAAGAGTTAAAATGTCTGGGGTCCAAAGCTTAGATAAAACAGTGATGGCCCAGTGTTTTTGGTAAATTATTTCTGAGAATATTCATACATCAACTAAATAACATTTAAGTATACTGGACAAAAAGTTTACTTTCTATTGCAAAACGCATATAATATTAGTATATTGATACTTAAGTACATTGTATCAACTATACTATCACTTACATCAAAATAAAATATATGAAAAACTAATGTAACTAAATAAAAAATTATTATTTGCTGATGATCAGTTGCAAATAAAAACCTTAAGTTATTTTCTTCAAATTAAGCACATAGCTTAAGGGTATTTTACTTCCGAATCTGCAAATAATTTGCAAACCTTCTTCGCCAAAATGTTTTTTCTTCCTCGTTGATTTTAGGGTTTTTAGTTGCCATGGCGGCAGTATTTGCGGAAACTCACCATAATAATTGTAACCCCGGGCTAGATGTCTACCCCCAAAATTGAGTTTTTTTCTACTAGGTAAACTATTTTTTTTTATCCACACGCCATTTTTACCAGAATTTGTGCATCGAAGTAATATTCCAGGTCTTACCGAGTCATTTTTCCAGAGCGTTTCTTAAAGAAATTCCTAAATATAAAAATATTTCTGTATTATTAAGATTGGCGGACAATTTTCAATGTAATGGAAAATAAATTGTGTTTGAGTAGACAATTATGGATGAAGTGTTAGAAAAACTTAAGACATATATTTATAAGTAATACCTGAACCATTCCATTCACCTCTTACATTTATTAAAAATATTATAATTCATGCATAATATTGTAATTATTAATATGTGACATGTAATTTGTTTCAAGTTATTCTAAATGTTACTAGCAATCTTTTATCTGGTAAAATTAACGATTTTGTAGAAGGACGAGTTAAATACTTCTTGTTTATATATATTTTAAATAATTATGTTTTTTTTAAAAAAGGAGACAAATAATTTATTATAAATTTAATCAACGATCAGCCTAATTTATCGTAAAATTGTATATATTTCTTACTAGAATCAATAATCTCTCTAATATAATTTATATTTGAGAAAATTTCTTAATAAATGGGTTTTTGAAATAAAGTTTTTGCACTAATTAAGTTAAATTAGTTAATTTATGAGGTTACTTTAGTTCACTTATTAGGTTACTTTAATTTACTTAAGTTACATCACTTCAGTTAAGTTACTTTATTTCACTTAAGTTTTCTTAACTGCTTTAGTTCCCTTAAGTTACTTTATTTCACTTAAATTACTTTAGTTCACTTAAGTTACTGTATTTCAGATCAGTTACTTCAGTTCACTTATGTTACTTCGCTTCCCTTAAGTTAGTTTAGTTCACTTAAGTCACCCTTAGTTCACTTAAGTCACTTTAGTTAACTTCACTTAAATTAGTTCACTTCGGTTACTGTAGTCACTTCGGTTACTGTAGTTCACTTAAATTACTTTAGTCCACTAAAGGTATTTTAGTCCACTTAAGTTATTTTAGTTCACTTCGTCTAATGTAGTTCACTAAAGTTATTTTAGTTCTCTTCGCTTAATATAGTTCACTTAAGTTACCTCCTTCACTTAAGTTAGTTTAATTTACTGAAGTTTCTTTAGCTCACTTCAATTACATTAATTCACTTAAATTACTTTAGATTACTTCGGTTACTTTAGTTCATTTAAGTTACTTTAGTTCATTTAAGTTACTTTAGTTCATTTAAGTTACTTTAGTTCATTTAACTTACTTTAGTTCATTTAAATTACTTTAGTTCACTTTAGTTACTGTAGTTTGCTTTAGTTGATTTAGTTACTTTAGTTCACTTAGGTTACTTTATTCCCTTACTAAGTAACATTAATGACCGAAAGTTATGTATGTAAACTTATTAAGATTAAATAGCCAGCCCATCAAGTTAAATTAGTTACTTGGTTAAAGGAGTATTCCTTAATATAGTTAATTTTTAATATAGTCACATACTTCTCCTGCTCATAAAAAGTTATTTAATTAACCTATTAATCTGCGTTAGCTAACTACTTAAACTACATTAATTAAATTAATTAACTCTGTAAATTATTTTGCGTATTTATAACTTTAACTTAGGATTCTTGTATTAAAAATCAAATAATCTATTGTAATGAAAAAAGTGTCTGCCTGCATATCTCAAAACACATACTTCCCATACATATAAAAGGTTGAAAAGTTATATATAAGTACTAATCATTCTCACCTGGAACTCGTATTTGTAAAATTATTTTCAGTTTTTGATGATTTTAACAATTTTACAAAATTACATAAAGATTACACAAAATTACATCTTTAAAAATAATTCCAAAATCTCAAACGTGCCTTTGTTACTTAGTCGATAATGCGCTGGACTTTTAAAAAAATAGGTCAACGTTTCGAGTCCCAACAAGAGTCACTCAATTTTTTTATGTAAATTTCTTAACTACTAATAATTAAAAACAAAAAAAATAATACTAAAAAACTTTGAATTTTAAATATAATAAATAGTTTTCTATAAGTAAATAATCTGAGGTTTTACTGATTGGAATCTGTAAATACGCATTTATTTGAATTAATTTAATTTAAAGTTATAAAAAAATAAACAAGCCTAAACCATAAATCCGCACACAACAATTTAATAATTAAACCCGGGCACTTGGCAGCTAAATAATAAATAAACCACACCTAATTACAAAAATAAATTGCTGCACGATAAGACTGGGAATACGCGTGTCAACACCAACAGGTGTAGAAGGATATATTTTAAATGTCGTCCCCTATGTTCCGGTTAGAAGTGTTGCCAAATAATCAGGCACATTTCCAAAATGTAAATTTCCGTCTAACTCGAGTTGTTACATTGTGGTCGTCGGAATAAATTATGAGCAGCGGCGTCTGTCACATTGTAAAGGTTTTATTCTTTAATTAAGAGTACAATGAATATAAAATAATGTCCCGTTGTTTCTTTTTTTTGGAATAAAGATTTATGTGACACTTGCGAGACTTGTGTTATGTGATAATGAAATGTTTAAGTATTTCATGATTATTTTCTGTACAGAATTGTTATGTTTCGATGGATTTAAATGCAATTAGTAAAAGAAAGAGTTATTAGAATTTAGTTTTATTTATTTATGTTACAGAAATACCATATATATATATATATATATATATATATATATATATATATATATATATATATATATATATATATATATATATATATATATATATATATATATATATATATATATATATATATATATATATATATATGGTGTGTGTATAAAACATTCATTAATTTTTAAAAGTTAACAAAATATAATCAAATTTATATTTTTATTATAAATAAATTTTTTTAATGTAAAAATATAGTGTAATAAAAAAACAATTTATATAATTTTTATATTTTTCCAATAAATTGTTTTGAATTGTTAAAATATACAAGATATTGTTTTCGCTTTATTATTATGACATGATAAGTATAAGTGTAAACGTAATTGTTAAGATTGATTGATATTAATTTAGTATTTTAATATTAAATTATTGTAGCACATTACAATAAAATCACAACTTTATCCATGCTATATTTATTGTCAAAAAATATAAGTAATATGTATTTCAATTACATTATTTAAAACGCTAATTATATTATTTTATTGTTATTCTTCCAAATATTACCGATATTTATTCAAGAAATAAATATGCACAATCAAACACTTTATTACAATATTATTATTGATTATTTCATTGGCTGTTATTAAAATATTGCAAATCACATAGTTTTGAGAAACGGCTGCAACATCATATAATAATTATAACCTCACTTTATATTGAATTGATAAATCATTAATTTCCTATATACCTAAATCCTCATCATCATCATCGAAAAAATAACTTTACTTCCACGGTTATACAAAAACAATTCGAAAAACTACCCAAATAAATAGTTTTAACGGAAAACCCCCGCTTCCATATCACTATCGATAAAAACTTAAACTAAATGCATATCGATAAAAAACATCGAGTTTCTCTTCGCGATTCAGATTCCTCATTCGATTATTTACTCGATTTCAATAATCGAATCGATAAATACGTCATTTCCTTTCAGTCTTCCCAAACCTCATTAAGCGTTTATTCATTGTCTGTCAAGATCGCTCTAAATTAAGCTCATTATCTATAATTACTGACATTGAGGAGGGAATATAAATTATTCGAATTCGAATGCCTCGATATTTGGATGGAATTTTTGATTATCGATTTTTAAAGGTCTCGTGGGCAAGGCATATCATTACGTCTCTATTATCAGGTTTGAAAAATCGAGTGTCGAAATTCTAAAAATATGAACCCTGGTGTTTAGTCTCATACACAACGAGGTCGTTTTTAGAAGGTTGAATGTTCTATCCTCTTCGTTCGACAATTGTTTTCCGTGTAGAGTGATGGTGCAAGTTAAATCTGCTGTATTCCAAATGCTCTCATTTTGATCGTGAAGTAAAAGTTACGAGTTAAGGGTCATTTCAGGAGTTGTGCTCGTTATATGACATTGGCTCAAATCTACAAAGAACCGTTTCCTATAGAAGATCCTTAATCCCTACCAATTTCAACTGTGCAGCACTAGAGCGACGTTAATTAAACCAAACAAGTTTATTGATAAAACATACACGTTTTTGATCGATTAGAGATTTTTTTCTTCCTTCTGGCAGGACGGCCCGTAATGCCATCAGAAAATTTAGAAAATGCTAACTTGGCACGAAAATATTTTTAAATTATAATTATTTTTTACGAGAATTTGAAAATTAGGAAGTTTGCTACCTTCAAGGATTGTGAAGACTATATATATATATATATATATAGATATATATATATATATATATATATATATATATATATATATATATATATATATATATATAAGGTGTGCTCGTTCTCGCGCTGTCTGATGGAAGGCGGGGAAAGCAAATTTTTGAATTTTTGACGTCATAGTGACGCCTTCTGTGGGCGTGTCTAATGCTCTTGTAAAGAAAACAGTTAAAAAGTTAAATTTAAAAGAAAACAGTTAAAATTTGCTTCAAAAACAATTTGAATTGATTTGCAGAGTAGTTTAGTTATTAAAATATCTCGAAATTAATTGCAGCCAATTTGAACCAATGGTTCGTGACGTCCTGCCATCTATTCGTTTTTTTGTGAACCATTTAAAAATGATATTCGCTATTTTTATTTAGTATACTGTATTTTATGATTTTAAATTACATTTTAAGGATTGCATTTAGTATGTAAAAATTGCAAATGAGTTGCTTAATAAATTAAGCGTATTAAAATAATATTAGCTGCCACGAGAGCATGTCCATGAATTTTGAAAGAGTAAAATGGGGGTCGGAACCATCATGTCAATGCATTTGTATTGGACATATTAAATGAGTTATAATTTCAATCAAGTAAAATACGGGGACATAACAAAACAAGGACGGATTAGTAGTGAAGCTACTTAAACACAATTATTTACAGATATTTACATTATTTTTCTAATTAAAATTTAAATCACCAGTTGTTACCCAACCGAGGATCAAACTTAAGTGTAGCAATGCTTGAAACACACAGCCAATGAGAATGATCAAAAACCCATAGTAAGGCGGAGCAAAAATGACGTCAAAATTTTTTTTCCTTGACCACTTTCAAAAAGCGAAAAACGAGCACACCTTCTATATATAGTCTCCACTATCCTTGCTACCTTAACAAAAGTAAACTGAGCTTGTAAAACCCACTTTGTTTGCGGCAGCACTGTTGTTTTTGACAACTTCGATGTTTAATTTAAGGTTTTAAGTTCAAAATTAATACTGAATGGAAGTCCTGCCGGCAGGACACAGTGAGGCCATGTACAAAAATACTTCCGGAAGATCCTTCTTGCAGGACTTTAGTCTATATGATCCATTATTAATTAATTGGATTTATTCAAAGTTTAAAAATTAATATCTGGTTATCGTTGCATACCACTGGGGGTTACCATCCATCGAAATCTACGATTCAGAAAGGGTTTCGTTCGATTTCGATTGCAGAGGAACTCTCTTCTAATTTTGTAGTGATTGTTTTATCTATAACTATTACACTTGTAACTGGGGCCCTCGGTAGCCCATTGGATAAAGGCGTTCAGCTGGTAATCAGAGGATTGCTGGTTCGTAACCGTGCGGTGGACTTAACAAAGAAAAGTAAAAATTCTCTTGTGATCGGAGGGTTGCCAGCTTCGCTACAAAAATACTAGAAAGTCGTCCAGAACATAAAAAAAATAATACCGGCGTGTATATAGGACTAGTGCACGATAAATTTGATCGGGGTCCAAGTCATCTGACCTTGGTGCTAAAATAACGAGGTGCAAGTATGAATGTGTGTGTGTGAATGTGTATATGGCTGTGATAAGTCTCAACACGAGGACAGAAATAAGCAGCCGGAAAACATGTAAACCAAACCGAACTTGTAACTTCTGGTATGGAGAGTTAATTAGAAAAAATATTTATATAAAAATATATAACTTTTTTAACCTTCGAACCTTTAGACAACTTCTAGGGAAAAGTAAAGAATTAGAGGACACTTCATAAAATCAATTGTCATCACCAATTTTGGCGAGTTACTTGTAAATTAACCAATGAGAGATACGGGACGAAAAACTTACCTGGCGTCATTTTGGCGTTGGTTTATAACCTACCTATATGAAGTAATAAGTAATTACGAAATAGAGCAAAACTAATCATAAAACGGCGATTGGAGAACTAACGAAATTACGATTCGAATTTTCGCATGCTTGTTAAATATATAACGCAATTATTTGCGCATGAACATATTTCCCAATAGTGCAGAGGATTGCCAATTTTAAAATTTTAACTGAAAACATATTTGGCGACATTAATTTTGATACATTGGCGAAAGCCCCCTTATTATTTCCATATTTATGTGTTCTAACCAATTTCTAGATAAATTTCATTGATAATGATACTAAAAAGAAATTAAGCTAAACAATGTTATCATATAGAATCAGTAGTATCTTACGAGCAAAATTCATTCATCATTTATATATTCATTATCAAATATTTCCTTAATTTATATTTATTATTAAAAGGAAATATATTTATTACTTATCCATATATACAAAAGATCACATATGGTTTCATATATTATTGAGGTCTACAACTATTTTAGTGTACAGCAACGTAATGCCAAAAATGTTCGAATATTGGCTGAAAAGCCATTTATTGAAAACGGCTTTAATGATTTTTTTCAAAACCGCTCTCTAAATTTATTAATATGTTTTATTTATGCGAATTACTACAAATTAAAGATTTAAAAAAATACTCTTCATCACGTATAAATTATATTTACCTAATTGTAATTAATACCCCCACCCCCTATTATCCTAAACCAATAGCCACATTAATAATTTAATACGATATTTAAAATTTTATGTTGAGAGCGCATTAGTAAACATTCTAGCGTTAAACTTTAAATTGCATTTTCTTCGTGTTTCGATTTTAGTATATTTTTTTAAAGCCTCAAGACATTTCTTTCTAATGAGTTAAGGTTTAATATTTTTTGGATATATAATGAAATATTTGTATTATAAAACTTATTAATTAAATTTAGTCGAAATCATGTTACTTGTGTTGAATAAAGTGAAAAAATTATAAATTGGATATAGTTCCATTTTTGTGTAGATATGAATAAAAATAAAAATTAATTGCAATAAACATTAATACAATCTATGCGTAGAATTACATAGAATTATAAGAAATATTTAAGGGTTTAATTAAAAACTTCACTTAAGTAAAGAAGGTATAGAGATTTTTTGAAAAGAAAGTTTTATAATTAAGAAAATTTTATAAGTTTTAAAATAATTATTAATTAAAATAAATGGTGTAATGTTTTTAAACAGTAACACGTATAAAGACATTTAAAATTAAATATATACATATATTATAAAATTTGATGGAAGATGTTTAGGATTGTCAAAAGTGATGAAAACGATTTTTATTTATGCCAGTATAGCGCAATACGTTTTGACACCTGGGACGTTGTAGATGCTACGCCAATACTTTAACCTTTGAGCTAAAGTATCTACTCGATCCCGAGAAAAAAAAACGGGTATTTAAAGTAACCACCACACAAGCTGTATATTTATAATCACAGTAACTGCATAACTTACACTATATTAAAACATTGTAGAAAAATATACTTAAAAATGAGTACTTGAACATATTCGTTTTTCTTTGAGTATAATTGCATCGCAAATAAGCGATGACGCACTCAAATTTAAGTAAACGCGCTTTCTCAAAAATGAGCAGTGATTTAATATTGCAAATCTCATGTTGAAAACAAAGCGACCTCACAAACTTAAAATAATTGTTCATAAGATGGTTTTCCACATTATTTGATGTCGATTGGTAAAATGGAAACTGAGTTATTACAACTCAATTATCTTACTTCCCATTCTTTTGGAACACCTTTTTAACATTTCTTCTGTTTGTAACTTCTCCGCGTCGCCCTGGTAGTTTAACGGATAAGGCACCGGACTACAGTGTCTGAGGATGTGGATTCGATGCTCCGTAAGTCTTGGTTGCAATTGTTGATATTTATTGAAAGTTAATTATGAAGTCAGCCTATGTAGGCTAGTATCTGCTCTTTTTATTCATTGTACTCATTTTTGAGAACATGTCTTTTTCAAAATTTAAACTTGTATATACGGAGCCATGATAAGCATTGTACTCATAAATGAGTACATTTTACCTATTTTCTAGTACCTATTTTTAACAGTGCACCCAAGCAAAAATAATTTTAATATCTTATTTCAAAAACCTCGCAGAGTTGAAGTGACTAGTTATATATCTATCATAAAATCACCTCCTCAAAGTCTATGATAGAGATTTATATCATATTACCAAACATATTTTTATCACCTTTCTCTCTAATCGAAATCTAAGTTGATGCCCTCACACAAACTAAGATAGAAGCCTTAACAGCATCCCAAATATTCGCCAAGTTCGGCGATGCGTGTATTTTTACTCCATTTACCTCCGAAATCTGAATAATTAAATCGCGCCAGAGTACCTTGGCGACATTATGATTTCATCGCCGCGTGCCGAGGTCTTCAGGGGGACTTTCTATGCAAACAAGCCCACGGCTGAGCCGCCTAATGAACTAACAGGACACCGATGTTTGGCGACGATAAAGCGTTTTAAAAGTCAAGATGAGTTAGGGTTGGTAGAGGCGTTTATTTATTATTCTAAGGAACAGAGAATCTTGAAGGAAAAGGGAGAAGTATGATGTGCTGCAAATTTGTGAGCAGCCATCTTGGTACATTCAATGTTTAAGGTTGGTTGAGTTAACGTCACACTAGAGTTGCACAGTGGGCAGTGGTTCGGAGACTATCTACACTATAAAAAAAAAATTCTTAAAAATGAGTACTTTAACCTACTCGTTTTTCTTTGAGTACAATTCCATCGTAAATGAATGATGTCATACTCAAATTTAAATATCCTTCCTTTCGCAAAAATAAGAGTACAATTTAATATTTCTGATTTCAGCTTCAGTTCAAGCCATCTGAACAAAGCGACCTGACAAACTTAAAATAGTTGTTCAGAAGATGGTTTTCTACATTATTTGATGTCGATTACGTATATGGAAACTGGGTAATTACAAATCAATTAACTTACCATTATATTGACTCACCTTTTAACACTTCTTCTGTTTATAATCTCTTCGAGTCACCCTGGTTGTTTGACTGATAAGGTTCCAGACTGCGGTGCATGGGGATATGGGTTTGATACCCGATAAGTCGTGCTTGTAATGGTCGATATTTATTAAAAGTAATGAAGGCAGCCTATCAAATTTAACGGTCAGATTTAGTGTGCACCAGTCCCTTATAAATGGTGGATATTTTTTTTGTGTCAAAAGAAACTCATTATTGACTACCAAAAAATTACCAAATTGTTACACATCTATTGAGGGTTCGAACCCACGACCATCGAATGATTGCCAGAGCCTCTAACACATGCATAATTTTATACTTCTAAATTTAAAAATAGAAAATATACTGGGAAATAATCAAGTACATAACGTATATCAATAAATTACCAAACTCATCTTATAACATATTTCAAAGTTCAAACCTTATCTAGGTACTTATAACAGCAATTTATATGATAAATGTTAAAATGTTTGCCCCCATTGGATTATTTTTTAGAAAATATTATTTTAGATATTTTTTTGGTAAAGAAATTGTTGTACTGTTCAACTATCAACCATTATACTTTTCGTTTGAGTTTAATGTCGACAAATAGGATTTGTTTATACATCTTTTGGAACAACAGAATTGCTTTGGAATCCTGTCTGAGTTTTTGCCAGGCATTAATATATTTATCTAGTGTACATCCTTGTGTTTGGATCTTCAGTGGCTATCGGCGTAAATTTGACTTTGGGTCTTTTGTGTTTTATTTATATGCTGAAAAACAATAATTTTAATTTCTTAGCTTAGTATTTTAAGTTTAAGAAATTATGGGATATTACTTTGGTTTTAATGAAAATATATTTTAAGATTTTTTTTTCAGGCGTTTTATTTTTCATTTTTTTTTTCACAGTTTTATTTTTCATTTTTTTCCCAGTTTTATTTAAATAATTGTCTTTACCCTTTTCCTAAATCTAAAATAAAAATTTAAGAAGGAAGTTGTAAAAAAAAAAATTTAAACTACGTACAACAAAAACTTTTGTATTGCTGTTACATGTACAAGCTACGTAACTTAAGTGTCTGATTTCTTTTAAGTCTTATTGCTTGTCAATGTTGTAAAGATAATTGTCATTCACCTATATATTATATACATTTATAAGCATAACCTTGAATACAACACTATAAGCAATAAATAGAGCAAATTATCTAAAAATAAAAATATATTTTAGTGTGTGTGTGTTCTAAAAATATCGTTAATATAAAAGTATGTAACAGACAGTTATTAACGAATGGGCTTATTGTTAAATTATCATTTATATACTCTCTACTCCCCCTGACTTTGAACAAAGAGATCCATGGTTCAATATGGTTTTTATTTGGGGATCGTCTTCATTATTGACAAAATAAGCTTCGTGAAAAGAAATGACAATGTTAATTTCCTCAGTTTAAAGGACTATTTAATTATTTAATCAGAACATATATCAGACGTCTCCCAGCAAAAACAAATTCACTTTTTTTTTCAATAAAAATTGCACATTTTCCAAATTTTCTGCAAACTTTTGCAGAAAAAATTGGCAGAATTCCGTATTTAAAAAAAATGCGATTGTGAATTTAAAGTTTTGCTAATATTTTCTGCAGACTTTTGCAGAAAATGTGTCAAATACCTGCAAATTTTTGCAAATTCTTCTTTCTGAGAGCCCTCCGTGGCCGAGTGATTAAAGGCGTCAGCTGGGAATCCGAGGATTTCTAGTTTGATAATAGGCGATGGACTTGACAAAGAAAAGTAAAAAAGTAGTGATCTTGTGATCGGAGGGTTGCCAGCATCGCTACAAAATAATAGAAAAGTAGTCCAGAATATCCACAAAAATTAACGGCGTGTATACAGGACTGGTGCACGATAAATCTGATCGGGGTTCAAAGTCCCGACGTCTATTAAAGGCGTTGGGTGCCAGTTCAGGTGTTTCCTCGTCATCTGACCATTGTGTGTGTGAATGTGTATGTGTTCCCGGGTCTTTCCTTCGAGATAGAACCTAGGCCTCCGTGGCCGAGTGGATTGGGGCGTCAGCTGGGAATCCAAGTGGTCCCCGGTTCGAGCCTTTGCGCGGACTAGTCTAAAGAATAGTAAAAAGTAGAGATATTACGAACGGAGGGTTGCCAACTTCACTACCAAAATACTAGAATGTCGTCCAGAACATCCACAAAAATTAACGGCGTGTACACGGGACTGGTGCACGATAAATCTGATCGGGGTCCAAAGTCCCGACGTCTATTGAAGGCGTTGGGTACCAGCTCAGGCGTTGTCCTAGTCATCTGACCATGGTTCAAAAATACGAGGCATCGATCCCGGGTCTTTCTTTCAAGATAGGCCCCGAACCGTCGCCAATAGCCCACTGTGCAGCTCTCGTGCGACGTTAATTAACCAAACCAAATCAAACAATCGAGATAGACCCCGAACCGTCACCAATAGCCCACTGCGCAGCTCTAGTGCGACGTTAATTAACCAAACCAAACCTTTTTCTGAAGAAAAAGTGCAGAATTTTTATGTTGGGCTGTTTCGTCAAAAATGTCGAAAGTTTCGTCAGATATGAGCATGCATTTTTAAAAGAGATGAAAACACCCCCATCATCAAAATTAACGGCGTGTATACGGGACTGGTGCACGATAAATCTGATCGGGGTTCAAAGTCCCGACGTCTATTGAAGGCGTTGGGTGCCAGTTCGGGTGTTTCCTCGTCATCTGACCATGGTTCTAAAATAACGAGGTGCATGTATGAATGTGTATGTGTTCCCGGGTCTTTCCTTCGAGATATACCCCGAATGGTCGCCAATAGCCCACTGTCCAGCTCTAGTGCAACGTTAATTAACTAAACCAAACCCCCCCCCCCCCATCATCAAAACAAAACTCCTAACCCAACATTTTGATCATAGTATAAACCATCCAACAACACCTTCATTACAGCGCCAACCCTCGAACAATTTACAACTTGACAACCACCCCAACAACATCACTCACATAAATGAAAAATAAGGTTCGTAAGCCATCAAGGGGGGCTCTTACATAAGAGACTAAGAAGAGCCCGACTCTAATTAGGGATGTCTTCACGCGACTCTAATTACCATACTTGATAAAGGAGATCCTCACAGGGTAATGAAAAAGATAAAAGGACCAATAATGGATGGGAGGAATGCCTAATTTATCCGTGAGATTTAACGCTCGCTTAAATAAGTCTGGTCTTAGACTTGGCGATTTTTTTGGAATTGGCTGCCAGACTGTGGCGTTTTTTTTCTTCTTTTGCGTGGATTGTTGAGCGGAATAGACTTGTCATGGGATGGAAAACAGATGTTGTGTTAGAAGGGAGGGTTTGGGATTCTTTTGTTTTGTCGAATGAATGTCGGAGGGGTTGAGTTTTCGGGATTCTTTGGGAGTTTTGGATTTGTTGGGTTTTAATGTCAGATGTATGTTATTTAAGTGATGAGTTTTGGGTTAGTAACGATGAAAGTATTTTTAGTTGGTTGGTTGAAAAAACGTCGCACTAGAGCTGTCTATTGGCGACGGTTTGGAGTCTATTTCGAAGGAAAGATCCGGGAACATTGCCTTTGGGGAGATCTTTGAACGGAATAGACTTGTCATGGGATGGAAAACAGATGTTGTGTTAGAAGGGAAGGTTTGGGATTCTTTTGTTTTGTAGAATGAATGTCGGAGGGTTGAGTTTTCAGGATTTTTGTGAGTTTTGGATTTGGCGGGATTTAATTTCCGATGGTTGTGTGAGTTGTTTTAAATGATGAGTTTTGAATTAGTGATGATGAAAGTATTTTTAGTTGGTTGGTGGAAATAACGTCGCACTAGAACTGTCTATTGGCGACGGTTCGGGGTCTATTTCGAAGGAAAGATCCGATATACTGCCTTTGGGTGATCTTTGTGCAGAATAGACTTTCCATGGAATGGAAAAACAGATGTTGTGTTAAAAGAGAGGGTTTGGGATTCTTTTGTTTTGTCGAATGAATGTCATAGGGTTGAGTTTCTTTTTAGGATTCTTTGGGCTTTTTGGTTTGGTTTGGTTTGAATAATTAACGTTGCACTAGAGATGCATTGTGAGCTATTGACGACGGTTTGGGGTCTATCTCGAAGGAAAGACCTGGGAGCATTGCCTTTGGGGAGATATTTGAACGGAATAGACTTGTCATGGGATGGGAAACAGATGTTGTGTTAAAAGGGAGGGTTTGGGATTCCTTTTTTTTTTTGTCAAATGAATGTCATAGGATTGTTTTTTTTTTTAGGATTCTTTGGGCTTTTAGGTTTGGTTTGAATAATTAACGTCGCACTAGATCTCAACAGTGGGCTATCGGCGACTGTTTGGGCCTATCTCGAAGGAAAGACCCGGGAACGATGCCCCGTATTTTTGAACCATGGTTAGATGACGAAGGATTCTTTGGGAGTTTTGGATTTGGTGAGTTTTAATTTCAGATGATTGTGTGAGTTGTTAAAGTTATGAATTTGGGTTAGTAATGACGAAAGTGTTTTTAGTTAGTTGGTTGAGCTAACGCTACACTAGATCTGCACTGCGGGATACTGACGACAGATTGAATTAAAAAAACACTGGACTGCATAGTGAACAAAATAAAAAAAAATCCTCAAAGTTGAAATGTAAATTAGCCATTATATCAATTAGCAACGTGTCTATCTCGAAGGAAAGACCCTGGAACGCTGCCTTGTATTTTTGAAAATACGGCCTGACACCTAACACCCTCTACAACCATGCCGCGGATCGAACCCACGACCATGGGATGCTTGTCCGTGCACCTAACCATTCGTAATATCATGAGATTAATTCATTTTAGTATTTTTCGTCATCAAATTCATTATACTTCCATATGTTTCGTCATCAAATTCCTTATACTTCCATATTTTTCGTCATCAAATTCATTATACTTCCATATTGTTCGTCATCAAATTCATTATACTTCCATATTTTTGTCCTTCAGATAAAAAACCTCAATCTCTTTCTAACGAGACGCCATATTTCTTCGATCGAAACAAAAAGGATTTTTTGCATCTAACCGATCTCCAATGCAGACACAGATCGACAAGAGTTGATGGTGTTTTACAAACGGATTTGAGTCATTCTCCAGAATCATCATCGGAGCATGTCTCCACATTTGCATACAAAACCGATTCGGTCACGAATTTATCCACAAAATCTAAAGGAAATGTCCATTTAAATGCAACGATAAAATATATCTCAGTCCTTTTTTTTTGTTTGTTTGTTTCATTTTTGAAGTGAATGTGAAGAACAATACTTTGGGTATTCTTGTTCCCAGTTTGTGTTTGTTTTAACATTGTTTGTTTTCTTATTTTGGAAACAGATAGATTTTGAGATTTCTCCAGAGATATTTTTATGTTTTTGTCTTCTGAAAACATAATTTTGTATCCAATGGAACCAAAAAAGTCAACATAAATGGTTTTTTTTTTCGTTTTGATCATTAAAATGTCATCTGCGATCACTTATGAAATGAATGTATGTTATAAATTTATGTTGAATGTATGTTGTGTAAATGTATGTTGTTCGGTATGTTTTAAAATAAGAAAATACAATTTAGGAAATTGATAACGTTTTGCAAATATTTTCCAGAACTTTGAAAAAATGTATAAAATGAAAAATAGTGACTAACCAACACCAAAATTTGCATTTATTATATTAATCCTAGAAAGTAAAAAAAAATATAGTGTCAATTTTTATATATATACATATATATATATATATATATATATATATATATATATATATATATATATATATATATATATATATATATATATATATATATATATATATATATATATATATATATATATATAAGGAATGAGTATAGAATTTTTAAAAAATTAAAGTTCAATATATTTTATTTGAAATCAAAAATATTTCATAATCTTATCATTAAAGTTATGAAGTTTAAATTTAATAATATGAATATGCTAATTGCGCAGATATACAAGTTTATATTGAAAATCGATTATTTAAGACTATTTGAATATATAATTAGTGGAAAACTGTAGATATAATTAATTTTGAACACAGTAAACACATAATAAAATACATTAAAAAATTTTAAAAGATGTTTTCACAAATATTGTAGTAATCTTAAAAAAAATTATCATTGTAAAGTACATTAAAATACAACACATTAGTAAAAAAAATTTAAATACCATCTTTTTAAATATCCATTGAATTCATGTATTGTTGACGATATTTGCAAAATAAGCTTTGCCAATCCAGAGAGTTGTAATATTAAATAAAGAACGCCTTCAATACCAAATTCTCGTAAGGCAGCGGTGTCAACATTGGAAAGAAAAACTCACATCACGTGGTTATAGGGCTGCCACATTTGGCGTTCAGACATCTGCAGGAGTTTCAAATTTGGCTCACTTTCTTCTCTTTTGGGGATAAGGAGTTCTGTCCGTATTCAATTTCTTAACATATATGTACGTATTTACTTATTTTCAAACAATATGCGCTAAATATTTCCTCTTCATTAATGAAACGAAAATATTTCATTTGTGTTCAATACTCGAAGAAGAGAAACTCTTTATATTTCTCAGGTTTTATTGTTCATATTTTCTTATTGAAGTATACAAAATAACAATTGAAAGAACTTCGTTTATGTTAAATTTTTTAAATAAAAACGTAATGCAATTATTTCAAAACTACAAAGTAAGAAAAATCTCCTTAATATATATCTGTTAAACTCCCTTAAATTGTGCCACTCGTTCAAAAAAAATATATTTAAATACAAAATTAAACACAAAACCATATTACAATACTTCGATCTCGTTTAGTTCTTAAAGTCGCCAAGGCCTGCCAAGTAATATTGGCGCATGAATGAATTGGCATTTACACATATCACGTGGTTTCAATGATAGACACACGGAAATCAGCATTTTTATTCCTCTATTTGTATCATTACTATGTGCCAATCCTAAAATTTACCATCTAAATAACTGTGAAGCTCAAGATACAATAAAGAAATAATATTTTTAAAAATCTGAAATACTCCATACTTCCACCTTCGTTGTATTTTATCTCGCTCTATAAAAACATATTTTACCTCCATCCCCATCCCTTAGACATGAACACCGTCCGTAAACCAGAAAGGAAAACATGACATCCCATCAAATTAAAAATTCACAACCCCACTTCCCGAGTCACTTTAGAGTGCAACGCCATCTATTGGCGCAGTAAAGCCATCACCACTGCAACCGAGTGTGTACATCACCGGGAAATGAAGTCCGATAACGTGACTTATACACACGCCGATGCCGATGTAAGGGAGTAGATTTCTTTTCTGAAATTAGATTTCCGAGCGTGTATCCCTGAACGCTTTTATGTGGGGTCGGAAGGTTTACGGCCGGCTATTGGCCGCATTCGGCCGGTTCGGTGCTGCATGGGTTAAAATAATAAAAACCGTTTGGCGGGGCTTTTTCTGAAAGAGTTGGATGAGGAAAGGATGTGTTGAGCTCTTGTGTAATGGGTAATGCTAGGGAGGGATTGGGGGTGTAAAATAGGGTTGACATGTGATGGTGGGGGGAAGTCTATTACTGTAGATTCTTTGGAAGGGATTAGGTTGCTGTGTAATATGTATACATTGCTAACCTTATAAATATCCATTGCTAACCGTATAAATATCCATTTCCAATCGCATAAACATGTATTGATAATTGTATGGATATGCGTTGATGAACATATAAATATGATTTGATAAACATGTAAATATGCTTTGACAAATTTACAAATATGCATTGCTAACCGTATAAATATCCCTTTACAACCGTATAAGTATCTATTTCCAACCTTATAAACATGCATTGATAACCGTATAAATATGCATTGATAACCGTATAAATATGAATTAATAACATTGTGAATATGCATTGATAACTCTATAAATATCAATTGATAACCTTATAAATATGCATTGCCAGTCGTATAAATGTGCATTCCTAACCGTTTAAATATACATTGATAATCATATAAATATTCATTGATAATCACACAAATATGCATTGATAGCTGTATAAATATGCATTGATAAACGTATAAATATACTTTGATAACATTATAAATATAATTTGCTAACCGTATAAATATCCCTTTCCAACATATAAATATACTTTGATAACTTTATAAATATAATTTGCTAACCGTATAAATATCCCTTTCCAATCGTATTCATATCCAACCTTAGGATTACCAAGTATCCATTTCCAACCTTATAAACATGTATTGATAACCGTATAAACATGTATTGATTACCTTATAAATATGCTTTTCCAACCTTATTAATATGCTTTTGCTAACCGTATACATATGGATTGATAACAGCACAAATATGCATTGAAAACATTATAAATATGCATTGCTAACCTTATAAATATGCATTGATAAACGTATAAATATACTCTGATAATCGTATAAGTATGCATTATTAACCGTTTAAATGCGGATGGATAAACGTATAAATATGTATTCATAATATTTAAATTTGCATCGCTAACCGCAAAAATATGCAATACTAACTGTAAAAATATGCATTGATAACCGTACAAATATGCATTAAAAACGTATGAATATGCATTGATAAATGTATAAATATGCTTAAATAAACGTATAAATATGCATTGATAACATTATGAATATACATTGATAACAGTATATATATGCATTGATAACCTTATAAATATACATTGCCGACCGTATAATAATGTATTGTAACCGCATTAGATATGAAGTCCTACCAGATTAACAGATGTAGATAAATCCAAAAGTGGCTACGTACTTTTCAATATATGAAATTATTTTTTATGAATATTAATTTTTTGTGATCCGCAGATTTTGCAGCTACATATTTTTTTAATTGATTAAAATACTCTATATTAACTTTTTTTTACGTGAAACGTCTTTAAAATCAGTTTATTGAGTATCCGAATTTGAACACGATGTTACCCTTTTAGGATGAACCATTCCGACGCTGAAAATGCGTGACCAATAGCACGCTTATATCAATGTGGTCTCGTTCGATTAAAAAAAATCGCATATGCGTTTAAATCTCGAAATAAAACAAATTATGCACGGGGCGTGGATCAGAAGCCTGTGTCACCAAACGGAATAGATTGTTTATATTTCTTCCGTTGGCGACCAATCCCTATTTTTATTTTTTACCTGAATTTTCAGGTAATACCAGGGCTTTCATCAATGCCACACTCAATATTTCAGATACAGGGGATATTTCAATGACTGTTATAGTTTTGGTGTGGTTAATTAACGTCGCACCAGAACTGCACAGTGTGCTATTGGCGGCGATTCGGGGCCTATCTCGAAGCAAACAACCGGGAACGATGCCTCGTATTTTTTAACCATGGTCAGATGCCGAGGAAACACCTGAACTGGCAGCCAATGCCGTCAATAGACATCGGGACTTTGGACCCCGATCAGATTTATCGTGCACCAGTCCCGTATACACGCCGATATTTTTTGTGGATGTTCTGGAAGACATTCCTAGTATTTTGTAGTGAAACTGGCAACCCTCCGATCACAAGATTGCTACTTTTTTACTTTTCTTAGTCAAGTCCGTCGCACAGGATCGAACTGGGAACCCTTCGATTCCAAGCTGACGCCTTTATCCACTGGGCTAACCGGCCCCCACTGACTGTTATAGAATTATTATATGAAATATAGAATTATTATATGAAATATAGAATTATTATATGAAATATAGAATTATTATATGAAATATGGAATTATTATATGAAATATAGAATTTTTAAATAATTGTAAATATGAAATGTATTTAAAACAACGTAACAGGTTCTTCCATACTACTACTGTAACAATTTTTAAAAGAATTTTCAATATTTCAATACCTTTGATACAAGTATTTATTAAACTAATATATACTTTTTTTTTCTTAGAAAATAATATATTTCTTAGGAATGCGCTTTCACAATGCTATGATGCAATGGTCTTTCAGTGACATAAACAACAAAGTATATTTCATATATATCAACAAATATCACTGGATATACGGGTATTGATAAAACCTGCGTTATGAGAAATTCAATATGTCTGAAAAATGAATTGAATTTGAACTTGTGCACAAAAAAATATCAACCGGCAGAATTCCTATTTATTTCAACCAAAGGTTTTGTTTTGTGAAATAAATGTTTTATTGTATTTTATGAATGAATATAAAGAAAAGATGTTTTTCAATATCAAGTGGAACCATTTTGATGCACTTAGAAGAATTGGGGATTTTTAAAGAATTTAAAGTAAAAAGAATTTGCTCTAAAAATTGGAAAGATTCCTGGAAAATTTTGCGCTATATATATATATATATATATATATATATATATATATATATATATATATATATATATATATATATATATATATATATATATATATATATATATATATATATATATATATATATATATATATATATATATATATATATATATATATATATATATATATATATATATATATGGACGGACAGAAGACAGATAATGGAAAACTAGCGTACTCTTTTTGTGACAGCGAAGAAGCTGTAATCCTCGGTCACCTAAACAAACTTCGTGCTGTAGAGGGGAACTGTGTTCATTAAATCTGTAGTAGCCTAAAAGTCTTTTTTTATGAATTATCCGGAAATTCAATTATCCGGATGGGACCTGCTCCCAATAGACCCGGATAATGGAGTTCTACTCTACTTACAAATTATTACTAAAGTTACTTTTTATGGCTATTTCTTTATTATTTTTTTGCCGATTTCTAAGATCACATTCAGAGAAATATACATTTAAAACATTTATACACTTTAAAAGTTCAAAATAAAGGTTCCCTTACCTTTCATAGTCTTAAATACGACTTACACTAAAATTTAATACAATTTTATCTGTTTTTTTTAAAGCTAATAAAACTGAAATAGTACAATAAAAGACAGAATGCCTATATGTATTTGTATTACTAAAAATAATATATTTCTATTTTCTTCTTAACGGAAGTAATAAAGCATTTCAGAAACGTATAATTCTACCCGTTTTTATAAACCTATAAACAGTAACAACCATCTTTTTTCTAAATTCAATACTATAAGTTATAAAATATTAGTTAATGGTATAGACTGCAAAACATAAGGTGGGTTAAAGTAAAGGGTTACACAACAATAATTTTTTCTTTTTAATTTTGCGAATATTTTTTTTCAATTGCGTCTGCAAAGCATATTAACGTATGGTCAAACATTTAAAAATATATAATTTTTTTTAAATAAAATTTACAAAAAGTTATGTTTCTTATATTTGATATAGGACAAGAAAATGTATTCCGAAAAACTAAAATTTTTGTATTTTCATGAATAAATGTTTGTGTTTAACAAACTGTTTTGACATATATATTTTTATTTCCAAAAGATTTTTTTAAATATTTTTTTAAAAAAAAACTAATTTCATTCGTCAAATTATTTTTAATGAAATAAAATGTAAATATTACTAATCCCTAAATACAAATTAAAAAACGTTTGACGATAATACACTGCAGAAAATTTTAAACAGTTCCTTCAAATATATATGAACTTATATCACTTCAATATTGATATTAATTGTTAAGAAGTTCGTTTTCTGTATTACTAATGCATTATGATTATTGGAAAGGCTTAATAAAATAACCAAAAACGGATCAAATTGCGATCCAAGGCGTAATAAGTGGCGACCTTTAACAAGAATACACTTTCCCCTCCCTTATATTTCCAATTTCGTCCCACCTGCAATTCAATTCGCCTTGGATTGTGTCTCTCACACACAGCGTGAACTCTGCAATGTTAAATTACAGGGATATTTTTAGTTTTCTGAAAGTTCGAAAAGAGAAAAGCAGAACACTTTCGAAATTAGTAGCATCTAAAATATAGAAGTATAGGGAATATACTTCTATATTTTATGGAATATATGGAAGTATATGAAATATACTTCAATATTTTTGGAATATATGGAAGTATATGAAATATACTTCAATATTTTTGGAATATATGAAAGTATATGGAATATACTTCTATATTTTATGGAATATTTGAAAGTATATGGAATATACTTCTATATTTTATGGAACATATTAAAGTATATGGAATATACTTCTATATTTTATGGAATATATTAAAGTATATGGAATATACTTCTATATTTTATGGAATATATGAAAGTATATAGAATATACTTCTATATTTTATGGAATATATAAAAGTATATGGAATATCTGAAAAGTATATAATTATTAATCATTAAAAAAGAAAAATATTTTTTTAATATAATATGAAGAAAACTTATCATACACACACTCTCTCAAAAATAAAAGTCTCATTTTTGAGAATTCTGCGATCATCAAGGCTGCTTTCGTCATATTTGACAATTATTTCGTCACTGAATCACGTGACTTTTGAGGAAACATGAATCTTCATATTTTTAACGAAAATCAATTACTAAGATTCCCTTTCGGCCATTTTCAGTGTCATCGGCATTATTTTTGGTTCTTGTATTACCATAATTCATTCGAGTCTTCTTGGCTGAGTGCAATAAGCGTTGGACTCTGGAACGAGAGGTCCGCGGTTTGAGTCAGCTCGTCGATATATTTTATTATTATACTATTTTAAACAGTCCTCATTTTTGAACGAAATAAATTCCGCTAAAAAAAACTACAAAATGAATTTTCTCAGTTTCACGAAATATTTAATCGGAGCATATAGCAGGGGTCTGTTTCGTCAAAAACGATAAAAGTTTCTTCAAAAACGACACAAGTTTCGTCAAAAACGACAAAAGTTTCTTCAAAAACGACAAAAGTTTCTTCAAAAACGACAAAAGTTTCATCAAAAACGACAAAAGTTTTGTCAAAAACGACAAAAGTTTCGTCAAAAACGACAAAAGTTTCGTCAAAAACAGCAAAAGTTTCTTCTTCAAAAGGGACTAAAGTTTAGTCAAAAAACGACAAAGGTTTCGACAAAAGTTTCATCAAATATGAAAAATGCATTTTTAACAGTGCATAAAAACAACGAATCTCAATTTACTATTGTATACAAATAAACACTTATCTACATTTGTTATCCTTTCTCGTAAAACAACTATCATCTTATTTCCCGTTTTAATCAGCTATTTATTTTAAATCCAAATACTAACACCAGTATTTAATAAATTCCTTTAGAACCATTACCACAGATCACTGCCTTCAAATCCCAGACAAGAGTGTCAGACTCGCTAAGCCCACGCTTGCACTCCGTCTTTAACTCATATCAACTCACAATCTTAACTCATTTGGTAAATGTGGACTCTGCAATCCCCTTTTCATCGCTGGACACGGCGCCCTAAGCAGGGGCGGTTATCGACAAAACGTCACAATCCGCATCCTTATCATGGGGCAGTCGGAATGTCATTAGAAGGGCATTATGCCCACTGATGTTGACTCTTCATCAGTGGCCATTGTGGCTGATGAAGGTTGGTCTATTTCAAGAACCCGCTACAGTTGTTTGCTTCCAGATTTTAAATGGGGATTTTAAAAAGCTTAGGTTGTCTGAAATCGATATTCGGGATTAAAAACGGCAGAAAGATTAGGATTTAAAGCAGCTTATAGTGTTGCAATGTTGCAAATAAATGGTGCGAGAGATATTTTGGTATCTGAACATCATGAAATATACACACTGTTAAAAATAGGTACTCAAAAATAAGTAAAACATATGTTACCGTGAAAGACCGAAATTGGAGAATGTCGACATTCACCGGTGAATGTCAACACACACCAAATACGTCGATGAAAGATCGAATATTTCATTACATTCTTGTACATTCGGACCCTCACCGGTGTATGTCGACAATCACAGATATGCTCTGGTGGATGTCGAAAATATGTCGTCCCTGATGTTGACCGTCAGTGGCGGATCTAGGGTCATCCGAGGGGGTGGGCGGCTTATTTTTTTTGGGGGGGTGGAGAAGGGAAGGGGGCATATATACAAATTCCACCTTTTTACATGTAAATTTCTAATATAGCCGTTAAACGGTGTGTGTAAATTCTGAGTAAAAATCTTATTTTGATACCATAATGAGATACATGCCCCCAATGTAAAGCAACCATGTGGTGTTTTATTTTGGCATAATGTACTTTTTATTTTTTGTAGGAGAATAGATTTTGTCTTGCCGCCTTCTGAAAATAAATAAGGGAATTTTTGCCTTCCACGCTGCTCATAAAGCAGCTGGTGCACTCATAGAATAGTTGTTTGGGTATTCTTTCTGAGCAGTCAGTTTTTTCATCTTAACTCCCTTTCTTATAGTCATTTTGGGGTTCTCGTATCATAATATTTTTTTTATTGGAATCTAAACAAAATTCTACAAGTATTAAAAGAAAGAAAGAAAAACATGCTCTAACTCATAAAATAATTTTTAAAAAATCACATCTTATAATTTTAAGTACGTGTATTTTACTTGGTATTTGAATCACAATAACTTACAGGGTTGTCAACTTTGGCTTAGTAATATGTTTGGCCACAACCTATTGGTGAGAAAGAACAGACATGCAGTGGAATTTGCCTATCAATTTGAAAAAATAAAAAAATAAAAAATTGTGCCGGAAATTACATACACCGATTTATTGAAAATATTGTGGGGGTCACTTCATATACCTAATTCTTTGACTTGGGCCCAAGTGATCACTTTAGTTTGACTGGTAGAGTATCGATGTAGCAAGCAGAATGTTCCCTGTTCGAGTCATAGCCAAAAAGTATATAGTGCTATATTTGTGACTTCCGGATTGCAGATCAATGCTACCTTCGAAGAAACGTCACGTCGCATCGATGACGGGATAACACTTCACGAGCATCTCAATCATTCGTTCCACCATCCGACTCACTGAAAGAGGGTACTGTGGAGGTTGTCTCATATAACGGATACTCCCACTTAGGCCCGAGTGACCAATTTAGCCTGACTGGTAAAGTACCGGCGAATTAAGCATAAGCCCCCCCCCCCCCCTTCCCCGTTCGAATTCAAGTAACAGACAAAAAGTGCACAGTGCTACAATTGTTTTTGTAAGACACAGTAAAAAATTTAGTACACTAGCAATAAGATGCACATTACACAATAAAATAGTTTATTTGTGCAGATGTACACTAGAAAAATACCGAATATTAAAAAATTCGAATTAACATTTAAAAACAAATAAAATTATATGTTACAAAAATAATAGTTTTAAATCTAATTTGGCTCTTAAGGGGACGTCTATTTATTACGATTTGCAACCAGGCGCCGACTTACAAACTTAGGGGCCCGATACAAAAGAACATTAGTGGACCCCTCGACGCAACTCAAAAGAAAGAAAACTGTTAAATATATGAATAAGCACACAATGCAAAATAACATAATAAATCAGCAATGCCAGTATAAAATACCTTAAAAAAAAAAAAATTTAAACTCTCACTAAGTTTTTTTCTTCTTCTGATAATCCACGGAGAAGAAACACGGAGAAGAAAATATAAATCTCCGACATGTTCAACATTCACCATTAGTGCATGGTGAATATCGACATTTGCCGGTGAAAGTCCGAAATAAGGGTATTTAGCAAATATTTCGGACATACACCAAGCGACTATGTGAAAGTCGACATTCACCAGATTTCGGTCTTTCACTGTAACATATACACATTTTTGATCACATTCGATGCTTCTCATAGCTCCGAATACGTAAGTTTCACTTTTGAAAAAAAAGACATAAACTCAAGAATGAGTACAATAAGTAAAAATGAATAAAAAGAGCAGTAGATTGCATACCTGAACATACATTTTTTTTAGTACAATTGCATCGTAAAGGAGTGATGGCGTACTCAAATTTAAGTAATCGTACTTAATATCGCTAATATTTTCTGTTCAAGCCATCTAAACAAAGCGACCTGGCACACTTAAAATATTTGTTCAGAAGATTTTTTTCCACATTATTTGATGTCGATTGCTTAAATGGAAAACTGAGTTATTACAATATATATATATATATATATATATATATATATATATATATATATATATATATATATATATATATATATATATATATATATATATATATATATATATATATATATATATATATATATATATATATATATATATATATATATATATATATATATATATATATATATATATATATATATATATATATATATATATATATATGTATATATATATATATATATATATATATATACAGCGACATGCAGTTCGTTCACCTTTCTTTCAAGTAATTCCCAGAAAGAGTTTCCACTTTAGTGTTTACACCAAGAGCCAATCACATAGCTCCGGCACATGAGGCCCACGCAGGGGTCGGCCAAATCATGTGAACAACACAGACTCAAAGGAACTCATTCCCAGCCATCCAGCCATAGTAACAAACAGCAAATCTCTCGTACTCCTCATGTAATTGCAATACCATTCATTTAAACTTTAAATGTAAATCCTTAATTGTTAAACTTGCATTATTAAATATTATTTGATTTTTATATACTATGGCATTCCTCAAATTATTTATTATCACTTAACTAAACCTTCTGGTTATCAATGGAGTCTACAATGGCGTTGCCGTACAACCAAACAACTACGGCCACTTTAACTCAATTTTGAATAAAAAAGTTACTTATACCACTATTACTTTAACCATCTCATATATTAGTTTTCTTATAAGAAACTTCCTTTGAGACGGCAATTTATTTTTTAGACCAAGTTTAAACATCTCAGAAGCTTAAGAGAAATTTGATAACTCATTGAATTAACATACACTTGAGCTACACAATGGACCACTGACAACAATTCCGGGTTCTTCGGGTATTATGCAAGTTTTTTTTAAGTATATCTACGTATATTTAACTGTTATAATAATGTTGGTAACACGAGTTTTTAAGTTAATATATGAAAATATGCTTTAATTAATATCAAGGAAATAAATGTATAATTTTTTTAGAATGTTTGAAATAATCATGAAAAAACATTTTATTCTTTACCATAATGTTGCTTATACATATATTTAAGCACATATTTGGTCAGCACATATACACCGAATTTATTCAAAAGTATCCATAATTTTGTTATAATATTTAAGACCATCTAATGCATTGAGTTATGTATTGTATATATATATATATATATAATATATATATAATATAATATATATATAATATAATATAATATATATATATATATATATATATATATATATAATATATATATTATATATATATAATATATATATATATATATATATATAATATATATATTATATTATATATATATATGTATATATATATATATAATATATATATATATATATATATATATATATATATATATATATATATATATATATATATATATATATATATATATATATATATATATATATATATATATATATATATATATATATATATATATATATATATATATATATATATATATATATATATATATATATATATATATATATATATATATATATATATATATATATATATATATATATATATATATATATATATATATATATATATATATATATATATATATATATATATATATATATATATAATTTAAGCCGGAAAGGCGTTCCGGTACTTTTTCTTTAGGAAAAAAATTACGATTTCAGACGGGTTTGATGGTTGATGCATCGTACTCCCACACCCCACGGTTATAATTCCGGTACCTCTATTTCTAGAAATCGAGCACAGTATATATATAAAAAAACTGATTATACTTTTAACCTTTAAAATTTTCTATTAGACGTTTTGTAACACTCACCTCCCTGCAGAAGATAAAGAGCTGATAAGCTAACTGCGTTTTTCAAAAGATAAATACAGATTGATAACATTGAAGCCTTCAATGATAGGAGAACATTTTTACTTGTATGATTAGGAATTATGCGGTTGTATCTTGTTCTGTAAGACGTGGTTTTTTTCTGGTATTCCGAAACAAAAAAAAAGAAAGATTTTGAAGCTGAACAACATTTTTCAGTTGTAAGAAGATACGATGTCTCTCGCTGATGAAGTAAGACAAGACGAATTTGTTTTTAAATGGAAAGTCAAAAATTTTCGCTACATTCTCTATGAAGAAGACGGGTTTATCAGCAGTCCGAAATTCGCAGTGGGTAAGTTCGACATGTTTTGGGGTTGCTTGCGTCTGAAAATATGTAGGGACACGATTGGAAACAATGTGGCTTGTGGTTTGATAAGAGTAGACGACAATGAACCAAAGAAAATTAAAATCAATTTTGAGATTTCAGTCTTGACCAGTGATGGATCATTTCGTAGAGCAAGAAAGGACAAATTTATTCTTCAGAAAAAATGTCGTAAAATATTTGACTTCTCATTAGAAACACATCCGACCACAAACGCGAATGTTTTTTTGAATGACGCTGTCACCGTTTCCTGCAGAATTTGGAAAATTGGCGAGAATTGTGGACACTATACGATTGTTTGCGCGTACTTGCGTCAGTGTTCATAGAAAATCTTTTGAATGGTCCATAGACACATTCTCTGCTTTTCAGAGACAAAAGAAAAGGTCTTGTTTATTTCGTTTTGCGACAGGAGAAATCTCACCTCCTTTAACAATGTCCATATACTTTACCAGTCCGTATGAGGAATTACAAATGGAGATTAGTCGATCCAAGCCGTATAAACGTCAATTTTTAACGTGTCATATAACCGCGTTGGGTTCAAAAGGAGACGCAGGAACGTCGCGCCAATCTGAAATCTTAAATAGAAATGAGAAACTAGTTTGGAAATTTAAATTAGGTTTGTCGATAGCTCAAATTATTGTCGAGAAAGATAAGTATTTAACTAACGATACCCTGACTCTTAAATGTGAAATTGGTATCTGTAACGGCGATAAAGTCGTGGAAGTATCAGAAGGATATGATTTCGATATAACATCCAACTCAGCATCGAGTGTCAGTATCGTGGGGAAAAGTTCCGTTGCACCTGTTGCAGGTTCCGTTGCACCTGTTGCAGGTTCCGTTGCACCTACAACACCTGTTGCAGGTGGTTCCTTGAAGGATGCCCTGCTGGATCTTTACCAAAACGGCAAGTTCTGCGATGTGACCATTCGCACAGAAGATTCCTCTTTGCCAGTCCATAAAAACATTTTGTGCTCGAGGTCGTCTGTATTCTCTGCCATGTTCGAAGGGGACTTAAAGGAAAACAGAACTGGAATCGTTGAAATTCCCGACTTGAACGATGAGACTGTCCAGAGAATGCTGAGGTTCATGTATTCGGACAGAGTGGAACACCTGGGATGGGAGAGCGCCGTGAACTTGTACGCTGCTTCAGACAAATACGATGTAATTCCTCTTCGATGTCAGTGTGCCGCGTTTTTGAAAACTAACATGGACGTCTCGAATGTGATTGATGTTTTAGTTCTGGCTGATCGGCACCAGGATGAAGATATGAAATCGGCATCGCTTGATTTTATTTTGAGAAACGACAAAAAAGTCATTTCTTCCGATATGTGGAAGGAATTCATGGACAACCATTTACAACTAGCGGCGGAAACAACTCATCTGGTTTTTATGAAGAAACTTGAAAATAAGGTATGAAAATCTATAATTAGTTGCTGGTTTTCTTAAAAATCCTTTTCTGTGAGAATTGTAACTTTCAACTGAGAAAATGGCGGCAAACCTGGCAAACTCTAAAATTGAGTCAGAATGTTATTTAATATTCCACAAATTATGCTTGTTTTGAATATTATAATTAACATACTTGTTTTGCCGAAAAGAGGTGAACTATCTATAGAATGTTTAATTAACTGAAGGATCCAGGGAAAAAACGACGAAGGTCCACTATTTGTTAAAATTGACAGCTCTATGTCTATAGTTACCTTTAAGGTCATACTTAAATCGCATAAAGCTGTAAAACAGTACGAACGATAATAGTCAAAAATTCAATTGTTAGCGATACAACTAATGAGTAGTCCTTTTTACACAAGGTATGTAAAGTGAATCACATATAAAAGACATTTTTACTGGTCAACCTGATGTTCTTAAATAATTTGAACACTGTATAAGCATCTACATACAAAATTAAGCAAATGCTTTAATTTATATAAAACCTTAAAAATTATAATGCAAAGTATTTCATCATAAAACAAAATCCAGCATAAGCTCTTGTTTGTACTTGGATTTTAGGATTTTGTTAGAAGGTAAGATAGACATATGTATAGTATATGTCTCAAGATATAGACTATATCTTGAAAAAATAGTATTCTACTGAGTAAAATGGTCAATGCTTCCTTATTACCATATTCTAAAAGAAGAAAATTTGCACTGGAGACATTTTTGCACTGTAAATTTGACAAAGATACAGCATTAGTATTGTATTGCCAATTATTGTTAATTTTTGAATAATTTTTAATTAAGGTCAACTGAGTAAAATGGTCAATGCTTCCTTATTACCATGTTCTAAAAGAAGAAAATTTGCACTGGAGACATTTTTGCACTGTAAATTTGACAAAGATACAGCATTAGTATTGCCAATTATTGTTAATTTTTAAATAATTTTTAATCAAGGTCAACTGAGTAAAATGGTAATTGCTTAATAATTATCATGTTCTAAAAGAAGCAAATGTGTACTGAAGACATTTTTGCACTGTAAATTTGACAAAGATAGAGCATTATTATTGTATTGCCAATTATTGTTAATTTTTGAATAATTTTTAATTAAGGTCAACTGAGTAAAATGGTGAATGCTTATTTATTATCATGTTCTAAAAGAAGCAAATTTGTACTGAAGATATTTTTGCACTGTAAATTTGACAAAGATACAGCATTAGTATTGTATTGCCAATTATTGTTAATTTTTTGAATAATTTTTAATTAAGGTCAACTGAGTAAAATGGTGAATGCTTAATTATTATCATGTTCTAAAAGAAGCAAATGTGTACTGAAGACATTTTTGCACTGTAAATTTGACAAAGATACAGCATTAGTATTGTATTGCCAATTATTGTTATTTTTTGAATAATTTTTAATTAAGGTCAACTGAGTAAAATGGTCAATGCTTAATTATTATCATGTTCTAAAAGAAGCAAATTTGTACTGAAGATATTTTTGCACTGTAAATTTGACAAAGATACAGCATTAGTATTGTATTGCCAATTATTGTTAATTTTTGAATAATTTTTAATTAAGGTCAACTAAGTAAAATGGTCAATGCTTAATTATTATCATGTTCTAAAAGAAGCAAATTTGTACTGAAGACATGTTTGCACTGTAAATTTGACAAAGATACAGCATTAGTATTGTATTACCAATTATTGTTAATTTTTAAATAATTGTTAATTAAGGTCAACTGAGTAAAATGATCAATGCTTAATTATTATCATGTTCTAACAGAAGTAAATGTGTACTAAAGACATTTTTGAAATGTAAATTTGGCAAAAATACAGCATTAGTATTACTATTTATTGTTTATTTTTGAATAATTTCTAATAAAGGTCAACTGTGTAAAATGGTCAAAGTTTAATACTTATCATGTTCTAAAAGAAGCAAATATGTACTGAAGACATGTTTGCACTGTAAATTTGACTAAGATACAGCATTAGTATTGTATTTCCAATTATTGTTAATTTTTAAATAATTTTTAATTAAGGTAAACTGAGTAAAATTATCAATGCTTAATTATTATCATGTTCTAACAGAAGTAAATGTGTACTGAAGATATTTTTGAAATGTAAATTTGGCAAAAATACAGCATTAGTATTACTATTTATTGTTTTATTTTGAATAACTTCTAATTAAGGTCAACTAAGTAAAATGGTCAAAGCTTCCTACTTATCATGTTCTAAAAGAAGCAAATATGTACTGAAGACATGTTTGCACTGTAAATTTGACAAAGATACAGCATTAGTATTGTATTACTAATTATTGTTAATTTTTAATTAAGGTAAACTGAGTAAAATGATCAATGCTTAATTATTATCATGTTCTAACAGAAGTAAATGTGTACTGAAGATATTTTTGAAATGTAAACTTGGCAAAAATACAGCATTAGTATTACTATTTATTGTTTATTTTTGAATAATTTCTAATTAAGGTCAACTGAGTAAAATGGTCAATGTTTCCGTGTTACTTCGGCTTACATGTGTCCTCTGTATTAACTCACTGAAGCTCGCGATATTTTAGCCATTGTAAAGTTATTTTCACTTTCTGAATATTTCACTTTCACTGAATTTTCACTTTCTGCTTTTCCTGTTCAAAAAAAATCCTACCTAAAAAAATATATTTTAAACATTTTGTAAAATGAAGTATTTTTTGAGTATAAAAGCTGGATACGTTGAAATAGATATCTCTGAACGTGATATCACGTCCATGAACGTCAGAATGTTAATCAACTATTGTATTTAATAATTTATCGTATTGCCCATAATCAGAAATGGTCCATGTCTCTATTCAAATGTACTTCAGGAAATAAGGACTAAAATAAATGAGGTTGCACGTAGTTTCACACCACAATTTATTAATACGTTTTTATTTTTTAAGATTTCTGTGCTATTTAATTAGAACGTACATTTTGTGCTTTCCACAAATCGAAGAATCTCATTCTTTAGTCACGAACGGAATACATTATCTGAAAATATCTGCAGACGATTTATTCCAGAACACAAAAGAAATTATATCCAAAAGAAATTATATCCACTTTTTTATTTTCTAAAAAAGAAAATAATTTTAGAATGCTCTCTTCTTATGCATCTCAAAGAAAATATGCGGATGAAAAATACTAGTTTAAAAAAAGGTTTCAAAACTTCTAAAAACAATAGTTGAAAGAAGTTTGTGTTCTGAAACTTTTGTACTTGAACAACGTAAATATACCGAAAAAGATAATTGCAAGTTATTTTAACTCAAATCAGTTAAAATTTGGTATTTAGCTCTCAATTACCATTATATTTGTAATTAAGGACATGGTTCTCTATAATAATTCCAAACCATAAGTAACAGTAATGATGACATTCACATTTCACGAAAATTTAGGTTTAAAATTACAAAGATGGGTTATTATAAAGCAAAATAATGCGATTCTTTTTTTTTTTTTCATTAAACACGTTTTTGTTCATTTTTACAAGTTTTTAAAATTTTATATTATATTAAAAATACAAGCTAAAAAACAGATTTCAAAACTTCTAAAAACAATGACTATTAAAAAAACAATTTCTATTAAAGTTTTGTGAAAGAATAATTTTAAAACTCAGGAATATGTTATTCTCTTTCATTTTGAAGAACAGAGGGGAAAAATATAACTCCTTGTTATTTTGGTTACTACATAAAGGCGACACTCGAGCGCAAAGGGTTAATATAGAATTGAGTGATAATTAAATAACAGTTATAAAAAAAATATCAATATTTCAATTTCCGATTATCAAAATTATTATTTTTGAGAAATAACAGTTCTTCTCAAATCCTCAAACATATAATTTTTTGAAGTCGCACAAATTAAGTTCTTCAAACGAACAATAGATGGCGTTGTTTGATTTTATCATCTTTTTAAAATGATATTACCATGGTTTCCTGTCTTTCACCTTGGATCAAAATATCACAAACTGCGTGAATTTTAAGATACTGTGTGATAGCCAAGATGTGTGAATTTTACGATACTGTGCGATAACTAAACTGTGTGAATTTTACGATACTGTTACGATCCTTTGCGATATAACTGTTTCATTTTGCATCGTTCTGAAGATTTTTGTATCATTCAAAATATTGTAATAACCATTTGAATCCAAGGACATCGTAGTATGATAAATCTTTTTAATATTATCGATGCCGTCTCGTATCGATGCTTAGGGTGTTTGTTGTTATTTGCGCTGTGGTTCGTTGTTTGAGAACGGAAAGGCGAAGGATGTTTAATTCGGCGCTGGTGGAAGGACAGAGGAATAGGGGTTTTGCGTTAATAACTCAGTTCTCGCTTTCTGCTGCAAAAATATTGTGTTTATACATATCGCTGAGGGTGCTTTCTTTGCGGATACTTTTACTTTTAAAGTGCGGGTGCTGCTGATTATTTACTTATGCCGCTGTTGCATTTGAATAAGTATTGTCGAAGTTATTTTGTAGACTACATATATCTAGCCTTAAAAATATATATTCGCATTGTTTGTAAATATCTTAATTAAATGTACTGAATATAGTTTTTTCGTAGACATTTTATGTATATATTTTTGTAGAAAGCAAATAGCTTTGATTTTTACAGCCTATAGAAAAGCCATCTTTACTGTAATTAAGTCAATTGTTTAAAAAGTTGCCAAGCAAAAAATTTAATATTATTTTTTATTATTTTTAATTTGGATCAATTCAATAGAAAAATTAATTTCAAAATTATTTTATTCTAATTTGTGCTTTTTTTTTAACATTTAAAACAGTTTCATATACTATTTATTTAAAATAAAGCAAGAAATAATGTTCTTAAAATTAAAATATATTGTACTGTAAAAGAAAATCTTGTTTAATATATTTTTTTTTGTAGAACAAGCAGTTTTGACATGATTTTTAGATTTTTAGTTAGTTTGAATTAAACACTTACCACCTCCCTCTTTCTAAAAAATGTCTTTAATAAAAGTTAAAAATAACTGTTATTTATCAATAACATCATAATAACTTCTGTTCTTTTAGAGTAACTGTTAAGCTCATCTTTAGGTTAATACGACAAATTGATACCCAAGTGATGTCATACTTTTAAATGGAGTTTTAAACAAAGAACAGGTCAACAAAAGTGAAACGTTTTATATGTATAAAGTACAAGTAATTAAAGAACAGGTCGTTATTTTGATAACTAACAGTGTCCACTCGAAGTCAAAAGGTTAAAATTTACCTAGATAAGAGAAACATAAATATTCTAC
Source organism: Troglohyphantes excavatus (assembly GCA_963932185.1). Lineage (NCBI taxonomy): Eukaryota > Metazoa > Arthropoda > Arachnida > Araneae > Linyphiidae > Troglohyphantes > Troglohyphantes excavatus. The sequence continues at coordinate 61,914,288 of OZ010674.1, read as the reverse complement.
AATCCACAGTCGCCAGGGATACCACAAATCTAATATTCGCGCCAACAAATTTCTAAGGCACGCTTATCAAAACCACTTAGAATATCGTTACAACCCAAAACTGTATCCTTTCGCGGCTTTATTTGTGTGTGGGGGGGGAGTAATTAGGCTGCTTGGCTTCCTTTTGAATAGGTTACTTTCGGGATGATAATTTGATGTGTCGAGTTTTAATGTTTGTTATGTATCCGTAAATAGATGTGGGTTTAAAGTTTGACTTTTACTGAAAATTACAATTTCTACTATTTATGTTTCAGGGTAGATTTAGTGTATATTGAGCATATTTTATCTTTAAATAAACACACTTTGATCATTTTATGTTACAATCAGTAAGATCTTCATTTACAGAAATAATAACTTTGCAATGCTTTTCGTGAGAAATTCAAAATTAAAATATAATTTTAATATTAGGTTTTTCGAATTTCAAACTAATTTGAGTTTCATCGCTTAATTAGTAAAACAATCTAGGACTTATTAGAGTTCTTAAAGGTTTATTGAAAAAATAGGCTGCGGCTCAGAACGGGACTGAGTAGTAGGACGAGTTGCTCAAGAGGATAAGTTTGTAGTCGGGAGTTATTAGTCTGAAAACCATCTTGATAGACCAGGGGCCTATGACTTCAGTCAACAGTCAACTGTGTTAAAGCACGATCAGAAGGGTTTTACGCGAAACGATTTCAACGCTTTATAGGAATATGAATTGGTCGCCATCAAAAACACCTTGATATTGGAAGAAAGAAAAACAAGCTGCTCCATTTGACTACCATTGCTTCCATCCCCGACTTTGTTTTATTTCAGAATTTTTTTTATTCAAGTGTTGTTAAGTAATTATAGACCAGGGGCCTATGACTTCAGTCAACAGTCAACTGTGTTAAAGCACGATCAGAAGGGTTTTACGCGAAACGATTTCAACGCTTTATAGGAATATGAATTGGTCGCCATCAAAAACACCTTGATATTGGAAGAAAGAAAAACAAGCTGCTCCATTTGACTACCATTGCTTCCATCCCCGACTTTGTTTTATTTCAGAATTTTTTTTATTCAAGTGTTGTTAAGTAATTATAGACCAGGGGCCTATGACTTCAGTCAACAGTCAACTGTGTTAAAGCACCATCAGAAGGGTTTTACGCGAAACGATTTCAACGCTTTATAGGAATATGAATTGGTCGCCATCAAAAACACCTTGATATTGGAAGAAAGAAAAACAAGCTGCTCCATTTGACTACCATTGCTTCTATCCCCGACTTTGTTTTATTTCAGAATTTTTTTTATTCAAGTGTTGTTAAGTAATTATAGACCAGGGGCCTATGACTTCAGTCAACAGTCAACTGTGTTAAAGCACGATCAGAAGGGTTTTACGCGAAACGATTTCAACGCTTTATAGGAATATGAATTGGTCGCCATCAAAAACACCTTGATATTGGAAGAAAGAAAAACAAGCTGCTCCATTTGACTACCATTGCTTCCATCCCCGACTTTGTTTTATTTCAGAATTTTTTTTATTCAAGTGTTGTTAAGTAATTATAGACCAGGGGCCTATGACTTCAGTCAACAGTCAACTGTGTTAAAGCACGATCAGAAGGGTTTTACGCGAAACGATTTCAACGCTTTATAGAAATAGGAATTGGTCGCCATCAAAAACACCTTGCTAACGAAAGAAAGATAAACAAACTGCTCCATTTGACTACCCTTGCTTCCATCCCCGACTTTGTTTTATTTCAGAATTTTTTTTATTCAAGTGTTGTTAAGTAATTATAGACCAGGGGCCTATGACTTCAGTCAACAGTCAACTGTGTTAAAGCACGATCAGAAGGGTTTTACTTGAAACGATTTCAACGCTTTATAGAAATAGGAATTGGTCGCCATCGAAAACACCTTGCTAACGAAAGAAAGATAAACAAACTGCTCCATTTGACTACCCTTGCTTCCATCCCCGACTTTGTTTTATTTCAGAATTTTTTTTGTTCAAGTGTTGTTAAGTAATTATAGACCAGGGGCCTATGACTTCAGTCAACAGTCAACTGTGTTAAAGCACGATCAGAAGGGTTTTACTTGAAACGATTTCAACACTTTATAGAAATAGGAATTGGTCACCATCGAAAACACCTTGCTAACGGAAGAAAGAAAAACAAGCTTCTCCATTTGACTACCCTTGCTTCCATCCCCGACTTTGTTTTATTACAGAATTTTTTTTATTCAAGTTTTGTCAAGTAATTATAGCGTTGGAATGAATCACCATAAAAAAGTACTATAGTTTTTTTCGTATTACCATAAATATATTCTCTGTGTTTAAATGTGATGTAATATTATTATATTCGAAAATGTTAGTAACAGTATCAAATTTTCCGTGGCGTCCGCTTAGAAATAAACCAACATTGTTAAAAATTATTACCACCTTGCAACAAAATTTTGTACCCATTTAGCTGCAACCAACATTTGGTGCTTAGTTTCAGCATTTTACAGTGCTACCATGGATACTATTTAGTGGTAGAACCCGTAAAACCCGTAAGATTGCATAAAAATCAAAATTCAAGTTTTCTATGTATTTTAGTATTAGTATTTTTGTGCGAAGCTAGCAACCCAACGAAAGCAAGATCACAACTTTACTTTTCTTTATAAAGTCCACTGGTCGGGCTCGAACTAAGAATCCTCTGATTCATAGCTGAACGCCTTTCCACGTATTACTGATATAGCGACAGCTAAAATTTCGGTTGCAGTTAAAGAGGTTGAACCAATTATCGGTGAAACTTCCCCTTTTTTCCGGTAAAGAGTTTTTGGTTCAACCTAGATTCCACCAAAATATCGTGTAATTTACTGCAGACCTCTGTTTTGAACCAAGATATGGTACATCGTTGAACTGATTTTTTTTTTAAATGTACGTATATGTAAACCAATGATTTAGCAGTCGAAGTTGCCGACGAAATCTAAGCGATGAAACTTCTAAATGTGAATGAACTTGGTGCTGCACTCCAGATAAGAAAAAACATTGACCTTGGATTAAATAGTTCATTTTAGAGCTTAGTTAAATTTAATCACCAACAACGGCTGCTAAATCTTTATCAATAGTTTAGCATAACAAAATCTAGATCTCCCAAAATAGAAAATCAATAAGCCACATAGGAAACCAAAAGTCATCACTTTTAAAACAGAATTTCAACAAATTAGGGCTACGAAGCTAGTAACTCCGCAAAAGATATATAGGTTTCCTTTAAGAAATTTAAAAAAGATAATTAAATAGACCTTTTCCAAAATTAATATCCAAACTGATACTACTATATCAAAAATAATACACCCAGCCATACAGAGACTTTTTATTTTAAAGAAAACTATATTTTTCAAAGAAAAATATTTTTGCCTCTACACTAACAAATTGCAAAACTAATAGAGGCTGTCAGTGAAATATTTTCCGGGGAAATGGCGACGTCGCAAAAAAGAGACTCTAAGCGACGTAATTGGATAACGTCGGCTATGAAGTATAATTCCCATTTTTAAAAGCGAACCTTTGCGTTGAGTCAGTATGTTTAATCTGTGACAAACAGAAAAAAGGTTATTAATAAGTTTATCAAATTTCGTTAACTACTAACAAAATTAAAATCAAACTTCTCTTCTTCCAAACTTTGCTGGGGTTTTCATTCAATCGCCTCTCAAGAAAAGTTATTTTATTTTTTGCTTAAACAAAAAATAAATTTACTATTAATTAAATAAGATAAGGTTCATTTAAAAATGATAATTTTAATAATGAAATGAATTGGTATAAAATATTTTTTTAATTTAGGAATGAATTAAGATATTTTTTACTCTTTAATTCAACTGCTTATACATTGTTAAAAATTATTACGACCTTGCACCAAAATTTGGTATCCATTAACTGCAACCAAAATTTGGTGCTTAGTTTCATCATTTTACGGTGCTACCACGGATACCATTTAGTGTTGAAACCTTGCACCCAAACTCATAATTCAAGTTTTCTTAGTATTTCAGTAGTAGTATTTTGTATCGAAGCTGGCAACCCTAGATCACAACTTTTTACTTTTCTTTGTCAAGCCCACCGATCGACCTCGAATCAGGAATCCTCTGATTCATAGCTCAACGCCTGTATCCTCTGGGCTACGGATGCCCTTGATCGTCGGTGTCTTTAATTGATGTGATTCCTCGGCTTGTAGCGACAGCGAAAATGTCGGTTGCAGTTAAAGAGATTGATCCAAATATCGGTGAAACTTCCGCTTTATTCCGATAAACGATCTTTGGTTCAACCTAGATTCCACCATAATATGCCGTAACTTGCTGAAGACATCTGTTTTGCACCAAGATATGGTACATTGTCGAACTCAAATTTTCAACAGTGTTGTGAGTGTCAGTATAATAGAAATATTATACTAACATGAATTAAATAATATTTTTAGACTTGAAATAAACAAATAACATTGTTTTTATAAATATGATATTAAATGTGCTTTCAATTACTTTCAATGCTAATAAAATCAGTTTATATGTGACAATTTATTATGCGTTGCTAATACGAAAGACGAAAGATTTTGGCACCGTTTTCAGTTTCTAAGACATCAAATATCAGGTGGTATTTGTTGTTTGTTTTTGATTTCGACTTTCAACCTGGTAAAAATAGAGAAGAAAATTATTGTTTTTTGATCGCCATAGGAGGTGCAAACATTTTAAACACATTTTTCTCGGAACGAAAATTTTCCGATACTTCCCTTCTTATCGTAAAGTCCAAAATTATAGTTTCGAGATTAGATCGTTTAAAGGTTAAACTCGCCTTAACACTGACGTTAAGGAGAATTACATTCAATTGATTATTGGGTAACCTATTTAACTACAATGTAAAATAAAATGTGCTTAAAAATGAGTACATGGACGTACTCGTTATTCTTTGAGTACAATTGCATCGTAAATGAGCGATGACGTACTCAAATTTAAGTAATCGTACTTTCGCAAAAATGAGCAGTATGGTTTAATATTACTAATATCAACTTTTGTTTAAGCCATTTTAACAAAGCGACCTGACAAACTTAAAATAGGTGTTCAGTAGATGGTTTTTCACATTATTTGATGTCGGTTGCTTAAAAGAAAGCTGTGTTATTACAACTCAATTGCCTTACTTCCCGTTCTTTTGGCATAACTTTTAAACATGTCTTCTGTTTAAAACTTCTTCAAGTCGCCTTGGTAGTTTAACGGATAAGCCACTGAGTTGGCTGAGGATCTTGGTTCCATTCCCGGTAAGTCTTGGTTGCAATTGTCGATATTTATTGAAAGTGATTTTTGAAGGCAGCCTATGTAGGCTAGTATCTACTATTTTTATTCATTGTATTCATTTTTAAATACATGTATTTCTCCAAATTGAAGCTTATGTATTCGTAGCCATGGTAAATATCGATTGTACTCAAAAATGAGTACCTTTTTTATTTATTTTTAAGTATATATTTTTAACAGTGAACATACAATAAAGGTATATTAATTATTCTTGAATGTGAATCTTTATTAAAATTCGAGAGAAAAAACGACCAAACGATAATGTATTTTGTATCGAATAATATTTACTTTCATAATTTAATATTTATAAATCTCAAAACGAATTCAATCGTTTCCCCCCACCCTTTAAAAACAAATAAAATCTTCAAATTAATTGAACAATCAGAAATATCTTAAGTCTTCCTAACAAACATGGGAACACTTCCCAAATTACAAACAACCCCAATGATCGATTCAGAAGACAACACCAAATAAGCAACAACGAAACAGAATCTTACAAGAAATCAGGCGGGGAAAAAACTTTTTCCCTAGCGTTGCAAAAAATCCCTATTGCTTTTCCCGTATCTGGCGAAAAGAACGGCGGTCGGTGAGCAATTATGTGGAACCTAACAGGAAATTATCGGGGGAGTTTCCTGTTGGCCGATATATCAGATTTATCGGAAATGGATATCGAAGGAAATTCTGTGCTGGCACCTTCAGAATATATCGGAGCGGAAAAGAAGAATACGTCTTAACGTGTTTTGAATTTCTATTTATTATCGCCGATTCTATTATTCTGAACTAGCTGTTACCCGCGGTCTCACACGCGTTTATAAAGAATTTCACCCCATTGGTTCGTTCTCTCTGTTTATTCCTTCTCTTTTATTCGGACATCTCCGAATGTTAGCTTTTCTGTTAGATTCTCCGTTGAAGCAGAATTATCAGAAAGAGTAATTTCGCCAAAGCAATTTTTGATCGCCAAATTTCAATTATTAAAAGCAATAAATATATATTAACATGTATCAATTTACTTTAAAGTATTAAGTAAAAATATGAAATGCAGCAATATTGATTGGATTGTCAATGAAACATTTGCTGTTCCTGTATTTCCCGCTTGTCGGGTTTTTGTTCTTTAGCAGCACTTTCAATTCTGTTGGGTTTTTTCATTATATTGTGCACATAAACTTTTCATTTCTACTGATGAAGGGAGATGTTTCTCCCGAAACATGTTAAATTTTTATGTATTTTTATTGCGTAGTTTTAACGTAGTATTTGTATTTAAATATATACATTTACACAATGCAGACAATAGGTACTCAACATAAGTAAAATTTACTCGTTTTTGAGTACATTTGGTGCTTATCATGGCTCCGAATACATAAGTTTTAATTTTGAAAAAGACATGTACTCAAAAATAAATAAAAAGATCAGATGCTTGCCTACATAGAATTCCTTCACTAATAACTTTAAATATATATCAAAAATTACAACCAAGACTTACCGGGAATCGATCCCAGATCCTCGGGCACCGTATTTCAGTGCCTTATCCGTTAAACTACCAGGGAAACTTGAAGAAGTTATAAACAGAAGAAATATTAAAAAGGTGTGGAAAAAGATTGAGAAGTAAGATAACTGAGTTTTAATAACTCAGCTTTCATTTAAGCAATCAATCGACATCAAATAATAATTTGGAATACCATCTTCTGAAAAACTATTTTTAAATTTGTATCAGGTCGCTGTGTTAAGATGGCTTGAACAGAAGCTAAGATTAGAAATATTAAATCACATTGTTACTTAAAAGTATTGTTACTTAATTCTGAGTAGGTCATCTCTAATTTGCTAATTTGCGATGCAATTGTACTGAAAGAAAAACGAGCAGGTTTAAGTACTCATTTTTAAGTACTTCTTTTTTACAGTATAGATAACATTAATAGAAGTTATTTTTCAAAACAGAATTTTTCCTAAAAATTTAGTTGTTGTTCTGTATAAAATAATACTTATGAAAACAAACAATTCTCTAAAAAGGACAAAACTCAGAAGAATGTAGCAAATGTTTATTTATTGGAACATCAAACAATATATGATGTTTCGGAACGCGAAACAAAAATTGAATCAAAACACTGTTTCGTATATGAAGATATAAGAATCATATTCTCCCCCCGTTTTTCCGCTGTATGCACTTTATATTATTCAAACTATACGTCAGAATACAGAAATGGCTCCAAAATCTATCTTCGAACAAGAACAAAATCGCTAAAAGAGAGCAAAATAAATCGATGAAGATGAAATGTAAAACGACATTCGAATTTAAAACTATGCAAAAGACGACATTGTTTCACTTCCTTCGAAATTGAAAATTTCGAATAAAAAGAAATTGAGACAAGGCCCCCGATTGGAGGAGAAAAAAGAACATCAAAAATATTCGAATCTCTATTATTTTCTTCCTCAGAAACTCGTTTCACTTCGCTTTTGTATCCATTTTCGACTTCCCTTTTCCCGGGAAAAGATGAAATATCGGATTTTGAGCACATTGATGAGATTCTAATTATTTGAAGCGAGAGAATTCAATTAATTTCCCGGGCAGAGTTTCTGAAAAGAAACCATTTAAAGTGGCAACGGGATGTGAGATTAAATTCTTATTCCGTGCATGGGATATTGAATCAGCTGCTTCAGGAGATAATACGATATTCTAGGAGATGATGACTTTCGATGGGAAATTATTTATTATGATTCTACATGGGGGTGGGGAGAAATTAGTGATTTTTTATAGTAAATCAAGTGAAAAATAATACTTACGTAAAAATTATTATTGACCAAGGATAGTGAAGACTATATATAGAAGGTGCGCTCGTTTTTCGCTTTTTGAAAGTGGGCAAGGAAAGCACATTTTTGACGTCATTTTTGCTCCGCCTTACTATCATTCTCATTGGCTGTGTGTTTCAAGCATTGCTACTTAGGTTCGATCCCCGGTTGGGTAACAACTGATGATTTAATTTTTAATTAGCAAAATAATGAAAATATCTGTAAATAATTGTGTTCAGGTAGCTTCACTACTAATCCGTCTTTGTTTTGTTATGTCCCCGTATTTTACTTGATTGAAATTGTAACTCATTTAATATGTCCAATACAAATGCATTGACCGGATGGTTCCGACCCCTATTTTACTCTTTCAAAATGCATGGACATGCTCTCGTGGCAGCTAATATTATTTTAATACGCTTAATTTATTAAGCAACTCTTTTGCAATTTTTACATATTAAATACAATCCTTAAAATATAATTTAAACTCTTAAAATTTAGCGAATTCTAAATAAAATTAGTGATTATCACTTTTAAATAGTTCACAAAAAAACGAATAGATGGCAGCACCTCACAAACGAGACCATTAGACACGCCTACAGAAAGCGCGAGGTAGGCGTCACTATGATGTCAAAAATGTGCTTTCCTCGCCTTCCGTCAGACAGCGCGAGAACGAGCACACCTGATATATATATATATAGTCTTCACTATCCTTGATAATTGACATACTATTAAACACAATGCAAACTTATGTTTTTAAAAAATCAAATGCACTTGTGTAATAATCACTCCACAAACTTTTTGCTTGTTAATTTTTAATAAATAAATTGTTTACTGAAATAAGTATCCATTATGAAATAATTCAATTATACGCTGTAAAAAAGGTACATAAAAATAAGTACCTGAACATACTTGTTTTTGTTTGAGTACAATTGCATATTAAACAATAGATGAGGTGCTCAAATATAAATACTATTCTATTCTATCTAAATATAGTACTAAATATAAATATACTTCCTCAAAAATGAGCAGTGTGATTTAATATTGCTAATATCAACTTTTGTTCGAGTCATCTTAACAAAGCGACCTGACAAACCTAAAATAGGTGTTCATAAGATGGTTTTCATATTATTTGATGTTGATTGCTTAAATGGAAACTGAGTCATTAAAAATCATTTATCTTACTTCCAATTCTTTTGCCACACCTAACAGTTCTTCTGTTTATATCACTTCTTTAGATTAAGGGATAAGGCATTAGACTACGATGCCTGAGGATTTCGGTTCGATTCCCGGTAAGTCGTGGTTGTAATTGTAGATATTTATTTAAAGTGATTTATGTAGGCAAGAAAATGCCCTTTTCATTCATTATACTCACTTTTAAGTACATGGCTTTTTCAAAAATGAAACTCTCTTTCAGTACGGGTAAATAGTTGCACGGAGTATTTTTAGGTTCATTCCATAATTTGAGTGAAAATGTAATATAGGCATTACACAATTGAAGACATGAGTGTAAGAAGAACCAGACATCTCCAGTTTTTAAAAACATCAGTACGGACCAAAAACACTATATTTCTCGCAATGTATGAAACACCAATAATCTTAGATCTCTATAGTCATTGCTTAGATCTGCTTGTTCCTTGCACCAATCGATAGGGGATTATTTTTTTTCAGGAATAAATGGGAAAAGTGTAAATCAGAAAAAAGCGGTGCTGTCTGGTTCTTGACCCAAATCTTCCAATCTAAAAAATGAGGACAAAACACAAGTTTATATTACTTTAAACTATATTTTTACTTTAGGCTAGATTTATTCAAAAATGCATAGAGATAAATAACTATGTTGGTAATATACTATAAAGACAGCATCAGAAAGTTATCAAAATCAAGAGCTTTATTGCAACTAGTCACAATGGCAATTTTTGATAACTCGCTTAATTGATCATTATAAATAATACATCATTAATTGTTTAAAAATATTATTAAATAAAAAAAATTTAATAGAAAAAATCTTGCTTATCATTAACAATTGCTTCTCACAGAATATTAAACATTTTTTTTTTTGCTCGTTAAAAGAGAACAGTCAGCAATTCGACTAAAACTATACATAAAGCCTTATATACTTCTAAACCAATTAATAATTTAAGACGAAATATAATAATGATTATTTTGCCAATTTATTTATAAAAAAATAAACACTGCCGTATTAAAAATCGATTTCAAACGTTAAAAACACTGATTCTGAAAACACTGTTTCGGTAATATAAATATAAATAACATATAAAAATATAAAGAACATAAATAATATATAATAAATATAAATAAGTAATATATAATAAATATAAATAAATAATAAATATAAATAAATAATAAATATAAATAAATAATATATAAAATACAAATAAATAATATATAATAAATATAAATAGATAATATATAATAAATATAAATAAATAATAAACAATAATTATTAAGAAATATTATATAATAATTATGAAGAAATAATATATAAAAATATAAATAACTAAAATAATATATAAAAATATAAATAACTAAAATAATATATAAAAATATAAATAAATAAAATAATATATAATAATATAAAGAATAATAATATGTAAACTGCCTTCACAAATCCCTTTCAATAAATATCAACACGATTACAACCAAGACTTACCGTGAATCGAACCCAGATCATCGGGCACGGCAGTCCAGTGCCCTTTCCGTTTAAATACCAGAGCGACTTGAAAAACTTATAAACAGAGGAAATGCTAAAAAGGTGTGCCAGCAGAATGGGAAGTAAGATAATTGAGTTGTAATAACTCTGTTTCTATTTAAGTAATCGACATCAAATAGTGTAGAAAACCATTTTCTGAAAAACTATTTTAAGTTTGTCAGGTTGCTTTGTTAAGATGGCTTTGACTGAAGCTGAGTTTCGAAATGTTAAATCAAACTGCTCATTTTTAAGAAAGTACGGTTACTTATATTTGAGTGCGTCATCGCTCATTTACGATGCAATTGTACTCAAAGAAAAACTAGTAGGTTAAAGTACTCATATTTTTAAGTACCTTTTTTTTCCAGTGTAAGGAAGAGTCTAGACAAAACAAAGAAACTTCTCCACATAAAGGTCGTAGATTAAAAACAATTTTATGTTATATAAAAAAAATCCACTCATGCTCTTAACAATTTATTGACTCACAATATTAAATTTCACTAAATACATTTATTTAAATAAATAACGAAGAACGCAATTGGGCCACATAACGGCATATTAAACAATAAAAATCATTTTTGCTGTTGCTACAGCATCCAAACAGAAGCTTTTGAGATAAAAACAAAACCAAATGCTTTATTTATTCTGTATTTTAAGAGAAAATTCAATTATTTATTTCAATTTGAACAATCGTTTTGTTCCAAATGAAATGAACTCCAATTCCAATGGAACAAAATGGAATTTAGATATTACTCTTGATATCGTTTTTACAATGTTTCGATAAAAGATGTTGTTTTTGTCGAATGTTTTGTTTGAATTGATTATCGATAGATTTTTAGTACTTTAAAATGTTTTTATCGTTCAGTAAATTATATTTTTATTCAATGATATACAATGATGGAAGTTCATGGTTATTTATAAAAGAGAAACATCATAAAAACGTAAATATTTATTTGTATACAATTCTATCAGTGTTATAATTTAAAAAAATAAAAGTATTATGATGGCTAAAAATATTTTATCTTGATAAAGCATTTTTAAAGTTTAAAATTACAACACGTAAAGAAACAGAAATTGGAATTTTAAAAAATTTGCAACCAAATATGAGATTTTTTACATCTTTTAGGAAGTATTATTTGGTAATAATGACTTCACTACAATATTTAAAACATATTCTTGGTTATTGTTGACGATTAAGAAACCGAAGAAGACACAAAGTTAACAGCCACAAGTAAATTAATAACTAACAAAGAACAGAAATGAACAGAGTCAGATGTCGAGTGCAGTACCTGACCCTCCTAGAGAACGTTTACTCACAACAGATTTAACGTGCACAAGCCTCTTCTACGCGGTGAGCCTTTCCCCTCGATCGCGTTGATTTTACAAAACTTTCATAAATAGTTTTTTTAATTCTAGTCAATTCTTGTATTGCAAACTTTAATCAAAACTCCGACAGTATTGTGAAAATGTAAATTTAATTTCAAGATTCAATTGCATTTCTAATAAAAATATTTTATCCTGATAAAGCCTAAATAAAGTCTAAAATTGGAATTTTAAAAACTTACGACAAAATATGTGATTTTTGCGTTTTTAAGGAAGTATTATTTGGTAATGACTTCACTACAATATTTAAAACATATTCTTGGATATTGTTGGAAGTTTAAAGATACCGAAGAAGACACAAGTTAACAGAAAACAAGTAAATTAATAACTAACAAAGAACATAACGGAGTCAGATGTCGAATGCAGTACCTGACTCTCCTTGAGAACGTTTTTACAACAGATTTAACGTGCACAAGCCTCTTCTAGACGGTAAGCTTTTCCCCTCAATTGCATTGATTTTATAAAACTTTCATAAATTGTTTTTTTTTTTAATTCTAATCAATCCTGATATTGCAAAATTTAATCAAAACTCCGACGGTATTGTGGAAATGTAAATTTAATTTCAAGATTTAATTACATTTCTAAAAGCAATGAATCCAGTTTTGAAGAAAAGTATAACTATTTATAAACAGAGTTAAATAAGAAATTCTTATGAACAAATAAGCTTATGATAAGCACACTAAAACAACGTCTTATCACACCATTTGTAAATGACAAACATGTTTCTGAGTGTTTCGGCTTTATTACTTTATATTAATATTCTTTCGACTTACACTAACAGTAATTGCGCGTCTAGACAAATTTAACTCTACTCCTACGCAAAAGATACTTAAAATATTTGGGTTGAAACATACATTATTTTGTATATATCGAACAACCCTTTTATCACACCAATTTAGAAGAATGATATCATTCGAATTGTGGCTTTGTATTTTTTAGAAATATGCAGTTTAATTCCACCTGTGATGAATTTTTGTATCCTTGACCTTCAAACCATGTGAAAGGTCACTTGAAATTACAAACAACCATCCCCGTCCCCCCTTTCCCACCCCTTAATTCACTTAACCCCTTTTACTTTTTACGAAATCATAATTAAAAAAATGCATTACTATAACAATGCAATATTTCAAAATTGTAACAATGTAACATATCTTACATAGTTAGTTATGAGGATGGATAAACGATGCATTCTGATTAGCAGATGAGTAAAAATCGACAGATTTCACTCAGATGACAATAATGACAAATTTCACTCTGACTATATATATATATATATATATATATATATATATATATATATATATAATTATTAAAATTTTTATGTAAATCTATCAGAGTTAAATTTGTCATTTTACAAACAAAATTCAATTTAAATTAAACGGTATTTGTAAAAAAGTTAAACTATTAGTAAATTTGCAATTCCCGTCTATTTTTTATTTCGCATAAAACATTTAAAATATTGAAATGTGTAAAAAAAAAATGCTGTGTGAGATTTATGATAAAATCCCAGTTCTATAAAAAGGCGTCACGTTCTTCAAGAAAGTCCTTTCACTGACATGAAAAGATCATTTATCATTTCAGTAAATAATTTTTTTCTCCCAAACTATTTGAGGTATAAAGTCATGAATTTTTCATTCAAAGAGTTTACTATAAAATATTTTAATAGGTTTAGAGCAAATTTATGGAATGAAAGTATGATACTGATTTAAGAACGTTGCATTTTTTTCTTTTTTAAGTATGATGTAATGCTAAACAAAGCGTTTTCACACATAAATAAAATGTAAGTAATATTTTGTATTCATTTTTTAAAACTATTTTTTTAACTTGCTTTCTGAAATGGAAAAGGCAGTAATGTTATTATATGTGTGTAAACATAATAAGAAATCCTTTTACACATTGAATAAGTTGTAAATCTTTTATAGTATATATAAACTAGCTTAAGTACTCGGTGCTACCTGGGAAAAAAACTGGATGAAATATTTACATATATGACCATATTTTAGTTCAGTTGGCGACATATTTATTAATTTGTGTAATATTTTTATTCATTTGGCAACATTTATGTGGTATATATGCGATATTTACTCATCTGCTAATCAGATTGCATCGTTTATCCATCCTCATAACTAACTATGTAAGATATGTTACATTGTTACAATTTCGAAATTTTACATTGCTATAGTAATGCATTATTTTAATTAGGATTTCGTAAAAAGTGGGAAAGGGGGACGGGGATGGTTGTTTGTAATTTCAAGTGACCTTTCACGTGGTTTGAAGGTCAAGGGTACAAAAATTCATCACAGTTGGAATAAAACTGCATATTTCTAATAAATACAAAGCCACAATTCGAATGATAACATTCTTCTAAATTGATGTGATAAAAGGGATGTTCGATATATACAAAATAATGTTAGTTTCAACACAAATATTAAAAGTATCTTTTGCGTAGGCGTAGAGTTAAATTTGTCTAAACGCGCAATTACTGTTAGTATAAGTCTAAACAAATACATTCTAAACAAATAAACAAGATATATTGAATTTTAATAGCCCACTTTAATGAAAATTTAGACAATGGTGTTTATCCTCATTTGAAGCAATTTAAATGTAAAACAATGTTACATTGCAGATGTAAAACATTAATGTCCTTTTCCTACCTAATATTTAACATTATAACTTAATAAATTCAATTTTGAAACTTAAATTCATTTTAGTTATTAGCCATAAAAGCCAATTAACGACTCAATGATAATTTCTTTATAAAAACACATTTATGCGAAATAAATATATCTTAACTATCTTATGAAAAAGTCTAGATGAGACATTCACAATGAACACATATCAAAAATAAGGATCTTGTTATAAAAGTCTGAGCATGAAAGTCTGAAAATGAACAGCAACCAACATATCGAAGACTTAAAAGAAGAACTCGCATATCGATTTTTATTGCTTGTCCATTTTCCTATAACCGAAAGGGTGGAGAGGACATACAGCCAATTAATTGGCCTTTTCTCTGCTCATTTCCGTGGCTCATGTCACATTGGTTGAAAATAAACTGCGAGTTTGGTAATTGGAGATTTGATCGAGGGATACAAAACGTAGGGGACGTGTCTCTTTTCGTTTCTGCTGGTTTTGATAGATTTTGTGGACCGATTTTGAAGGGTTTTTGTCTTTGCGTCTTGTAATCAATTAATGAATATGGGTTGTGCTGATGGTTTTCTGTAGAGATGCATTGTTAAAAATAGGTACTTAAAAATAATAAGTCAAATGTACTTATTTTTGAGTACATTCGATGTTTATAATAGCTTCGAATACATAAGTTAAATTTTTGAAAAAGACGTGTACTCAAAAATGAGTGTAAAATGAACAGTTGATTGCCTACATTGGCTGCTTTCATAAATCACTTTCAATAAATTTTAAAATTACTACCTGGACATATCGGGTATCCAACCCAATTCGTCTGCCTGATATCGTCCGCACCGAAATCCATGGTCTTATTCGTTTTTCTACCAAAGCGGAGTGAAGAAGTTCTAGGTAAAAGTAACGATAAAAAGGCGTTGCAAAGGAATAGGAAGTAAGATAATTGAGTTGTAATAACTGAGTTTCTTTAAGCAATCGACATCAATTAACGTGGAAAACAATATTCTAAAAAAATATTTTAAGTTTGCCAAAATCGAACCTATATCCTCAGGCACGGCAGTCCATGGCCTTATCCGTTGTACTACCAGAACCATGTGAAGAAGTTTTAAAAAGTAAACTTGTTAAAAAGGTGTGCCAAAAGAATGGGAAGTAAGATAATTGAGTCGTAATAACTCAGTTTCCATTTAAGCAATCGACATCAAATAACATGGGAAACCAACGTCTGAAGAAGTATTTTAAGTTTGCCAGGTCGCTTTGTTAAGATTGCTTGAACAGAAACTGATATTAACAATATGAAACCACGCTGCTAATTTTTGCGAAAATACGATTACTTTAATTTGAGTACGCCATCACTCGTTGACGATGCAGTTGTACTCAAAGAAAAACGAGTACGTCCATGTAATCATGTTTAATTATATTTATTTTTTTACAGTGTGCTCTTAATTTTGTAAAACAGTTTTTAGATATGCGCAAAGAGGACAAATGTTCAAAGAGAAAACGCTGAGTAAATTGGTAAAATAACACAAAAATTCTGAAGCATAATAAAAAAGATTGTGGTAGATATTTCTTGCAGTACTTATTCATCATAACTTCACAAAACATCTTAACCCGCCCAGAACTAGTTAAAACTGATGAACTCGTCAAAACTGGTTAGCATGTTAAATTGGCAAAAATGATTAAATCATTGAAACTGGTTAACTCACTCGTCCGAACCCCTTCGGAACTAGTTAACTCTTCAGAACTGGTTGACAGAGATCAGTAACTCATTAAAACTGGTTATCTCGTCAAAACTAGTAAACTCGTCAAAACTAATAAACTCATAACTAGTAAAACTAGTAAATTGTCAAAAGTGTTAACTCATCAAAACTAGTAAAACTAGTTAATTGTCAAAAGCGTTAACTCATCAATACTAGTAAAACTAGTAAATTGCCAAAAGTATTAACTCCTCAAAACTAGTAAACTCGTCAAACCTAGTAAACTTGTTAAAACTACTAAACTCGTAACTAGTAAAACTAGCAAACTCGTCAAAAGTATCAACTTATCAAAACTAGTAAAGTTGTCAAAACTAGTAAACTCGTCAAAACTAGTAAAGTTGTCAAAACTAGTAAACTCGTCAATCCTAGTAAACTCGTCAAAACTAATAAACTCGTAACTAGTAAAACTAGCAAACTCGTCAAAAGTATCAACTTGTCAAAACTAGTAAAGTTGTCAAAACTAGTAAACTCGTCAAAACTAGTAAAGTTGTCAAAACTAGTAAACTCGTCAATCCTAGTAAAGTTGTCAAAACTAGTAAACTCGTCAAAACTAGTAAAGTTGTCAAAACTAGTAAACTCGTCAATCCTAGTAAACTCGTCATAACTTATAAACTCGTAACTAGTAAAACTAGCAAACTCTCAAAAGTATTAACTCGTCAAAACTAGTAAAGTTGTCAAAACTAGTAAAGTTGTCAAAACTAGTTAAGTTGTCAAAACTAGTAAAGTTGTCAAAACTAGTAAACTCGTCAAACCTAGTAAACTCGTCAAAACTAATAAACTCGTAACTAGTAAAACTAGTAAACTTATCAAAAATATTAACTCGTCAAAACTAGTAAATTCGTCAAGCCTAGTATACTCGTCAAAACTAGTAAACTCCTCGAGGATAGTATACTCGTCAAAACTAATAAACTGTTAATTAGTAATACTAGTATACTCTTCAAAACTAGTAAGCTCATTTGAACTGGTTGACTCGTCAGACCATGTTAACTTGTCAAAAGTTTCTAATTAGCTAACACTTTTTAACTCAATCAAGGGTTATCTATTCCATTATTATAATTCCATACAACAAAGCATTAATGTAAAATTTAATTAAAAATGTAAGCAAAAGGAAAAAGTTAAATTAACGATAATTAGAAACGATGCAAAATATATCTTTTATACAACTACAAAGTTTATTTAAATTTAATTTTAGATCATGTTTCATAAAGTGGATTATAGTTTCATAGGATTCTTGGAATATTTTGTTGTTTCTGTATTTAGTTGTTGAACAACTGAGAACCCCAAAAAAATGATAGCTTAAATCCCTGCAGCATTTCTCAAATTTAAAATTTGATTTATTATAATACAGGGTGGTGCAAAATGATCGTTATGGTTTAAATGCTTTATAACTTTGTTTTTTTTAATAAATTGTTAACATTATTTTATCAAAATACAGCATATGAATAGAGAATATTGTTAACTTAAACGTGAAAAAGTACGTCTTGCAGGTGTCGCCCATTTTCCGCTACACAAAATCGTGCTCTTTCCAACACTGGTTGCATGACTTATCGCAAAATTTCAGGGGTTATGGCACGGATTTCATTGCGAATATTGTTTTTCAGTGCAGGTATGGTCTGTGGCTAACTGACGTATACTCTCTCTTTCAAATAGCATCAAAGAAAGAAAATTTTCTACCAGGCGATTTTTTGTTGGCACCGAGAGTCCAGTCCGCATATTAAAATATCGACGATATGCACTCTGCGTCAAAATAACTGAGTTTCCGTTTGAAAAATAATATTCAATGATTTTTGTTCGTTGTTCTATTGTTTACTGTTCCAATTCAAATTCCCCCAGCCTTCTGTGCACAATTCTGAAGCAAAAGAAAAAATGCAATATTAAATAAAAAAGTTATAAAGCATAAAAACCTTAACGTTCATCTTACACCACCCTGTATTTACTAATAATTACGAAACACTGACCCAGCAGTTAAAGTATTACTAAAATTGTTTCTGTAAACTATTCCCCAGAGGCTTAAACGAATGATGTATGAATAACAAATATCAAATGAACGACATTTTTACGACTTTGAATATACTTTAACCTTTAGGTGTGAGCTATTACAAAATATGTCCCATAGATTATAGAAATCTATTGGTGAGCTTAGAACACTTTCAGTCCATGGTATGGGGAAGATTTTCAAAATACGTATGGTCTGAAATATGCTGTTTGCGGCATAAGAAATTCGCACAGGTGACGTTTCGCTAATGTATTTAACTGACCGTCTTCGGTTGCGCTTTTCAGTATTTCGAAGCCTGATTGGCCCTACCCCGAATATGCGCGCCATAAGAAAGAATTGTTAACTATTCCTCTGACAGACAGTTACACGCCTCCTATTGGAAGGCAATTCGTCCTTCAATAAAGCTTTGTAAATTCTTTTTTTTCCTTGCCTTCAAAAGCAAAAATATTCTCCTCTCCCGCCTTTACACGTGTAAGAATTATCCCATTGCCAGTGTAACTTTTCTGATATGAAGTCCTGAGAAAAGGTAAAATTTTAAGTACATAACACACTAATCATGAGGTTACTGAAGAAACTCACCAAACTCTGGAAATTAAATTCCAGATATAGAAAATAATGATTTTTAGGAAGAAAACGACCTCCAAAGTTGGCTTTCATATAAAAATATATTATCACAACAAATAAATAATCATTATAATTGTAGTTTCACCATTGTTAACCTTATCCACGTTATAAACATTTTATTGAAAATAATGATTTTTAAGAAGAAAACGACCTCTAAAGTTGGCTTTCATATAAAAATATATTATCACAAAAAATAAATAATCATTATAATTGTAGTTTCACCATTGTTAATCATATCCACGTTATAAACAATATATTGAAAATAATGATTTTAAGAAGAAAACGACCTCCAAAGTTCGCTTTCATATAAAAATATATTATCACAACAAATAAATAATCATTATAATTGTAGCTTCACCATTGTTAACCTAATCCACGTTATAAACAATATATTGAAAATAATGATTTTTAGGAAGAAAACGAACTCCAAAGTTGGCTTTCATATAAAAATATATTATCACAACAAATAAATAATCATTATAATTGTAGTTTCACCATTGTTAACCTTATCCACGTTATAAACAATATATTGAAAATAATGATTTTTAAGAAGAAAACGACCTCTAAAGTTGGCTTTCATATAAAAATATATTATCACAACAAATAAATAATCATGATAATTGTAGTTTCACCATTGTTAACCTTATCCACGTTATAAACAATATATTGAAAATAATGATTTTTAGGAAGAAAACGACCTCTAAAGTTGGCTTTCATATAAAAATATATTATCACAACAAATAAATAATCATTATAATTGTAGCTTCACCATTGTTAGCCTTGCCCACGTTATAAACAATATATTGAAAATAATGATTTTTTTATTAAGAAAACGCCCTCTAAAGTTGGCTTTCATATAAAAATATATTATCACAAAAAATAAATAATCATTATAATTGTAGTTTCACCATTGTTAATCATATCCACGTTATAAACAATATATTGAAAATAATGATTTTAAGAAGAAAACGACCTCCAAAGTTCGCTTTCATATAAAAATATATTATCACAACAAATAAATAATCATTATAATTGTAGCTTCACCATTGTTAACCTAATCCACGTTATAAACAATATATTGAAAATAATGATTTTTAGGAAGAAAACGAACTCCAAAGTTGGCTTTCATATAAAAATATATTATCACAACAAATAAATAATCATTATAATTGTAGTTTCACCATTGTTAACCTTATCCACGTTATAAACAATATATTGAAAATAATGATTTTTAAGAAGAAAACGACCTCTAAAGTTGGCTTTCATATAAAAATATATTATCACAACAAATAAATAATCATGATAATTGTAGTTTCACCATTGTTAACCTTATCCACGTTATAAACAATATATTGAAAATAATGATTTTTAGGAAGAAAACGACCTCTAAAGTTGGCTTTCATATAAAAATATATTATCACAACAAATAAATAATCATTATAATTGTAGCTTCACCATTGTTAGCCTTGCCCACGTTATAAACAATATATTGAAAATAATGATTTTTTTATTAAGAAAACGCCCTCTAAAGTTGGCTTTCATATAAAAATATATTATCACAACAAATAAATAATCATTATAATTGTAGTTTCACCATTGTTAACCTTATCCACGTTATAAACAATATATTGAAAATAATGATTTTTAAGAAGAAAACGACCTCTAAAGTTGGCTTTCATATAAAAATATATTATCACAACAAATAAATAATCATGATAATTGTAGTTTCACCATTGTTAACCTTATCCACGTTATAAACAATATATTGAAAATAATGATTTTTAGGAAGAAAACGACCTCTAAAGTTGGCTTTCATATAAAAATATATTATCACAACAAATAAATAATCATTATAATTGTAGTTTCACCATTGTTAATCTTATCCACGTTATAAATAATATATTGAAAATAATGATTTTTAGGAAGAAAACGTCCTCCAAAGTTTGCTTTTATATAAAAATATATTATCACAACAAATAAATAATCCTTATAATTGTAGTTTCACCATTGTTAACCTTATCCACGTTATCTATATATATAAATGCGAAAAACCCACTCATCACTCATCACTAATTCTCCAACTTCCCGTATACCTATGAAGATGAAATTTGGCAAATTTGTTCCTTATACCTTAAATAGGAAAAGTAAGCTATTTTTGTTCCGATCGAACGGATTTAAGGGGTTGTAAAACCCCTTTTTCGAAACTTCTCCATAGGATTAACATGGAGAACATGTAACAATGCAAAATATAAAATTTAAACAATGGAAATTTTTAATATTATGTAGCGTACGAGGAGCATTCTGATTGGCTGATGACTAAATATCGCCAAAATGTCGCCAAATAACTAAAAACTGTCGCCAAATAACTAAAAACTGTCGCCAAATTAATAAACTTCGCCAAATAAATTAAAATTTCACCGAATGAATAAAACATTTCGCCAAATTAATAAAATATCGCCAAATGAACTAAAATATGATCATATATGTAAATATAATATAAAAACCGGCCCGTCGCACCGGGGGGTATTTAACTGTGAAAAAGAAAACAAAACGAAAAATGCTACGACCAAAAGTGCAAGCCATACGAAAAATATATTATCAAACTGAAGAGAAGTATACAGTATGAATAATATAAAGGTTCAAGACAGGAAGCCCATCGCTAAATAAAAGTTTGTAATTTAGCCTCCGTGCACTCAGTTAGTTTTGTGTTATCCATTATTTATTAGTTTACCTGCCGAGAGGCCAGTTATGTTACCACTCTACCTGTGAGTGAAGTTCTGTAATCTATATATATAAAAACATCGCCAAATGAACTAAAATATGAACACATATGTAAAAATACCATAAAAATGGCGAAATTAGTGTCAAAAAATGATAAAATATATGTCAAAATGGTGAAAATATGATTGGATAACGGGATATTCTGTACTACAACAACTATGAAAATTAAATTTGGCATGCAGCATGGCATTTTAAGCCAAAATTGCTCACTAAGAAAGGATGTTCATTTTCAAAAATTCAAACTTTAACTGCCAAAAGTAAAAATCCTTGCCACTTATCCACTGACTCATCACTAATTTTCTAACTTTCTATATACCCAGGAAGATGAATTTTGACAGAGTTGTTACTTACTATAGAAAAATAATCTATCTGGTAGGTAGAAGCCACTCTGTACCGTAATAATTGGTTCATGAATACTTTGGACCCCACGTGGTAGGAAGGTCAGAGGGAGAGTGTATAAATGGTCAATCTGATTGACGCGGCCTACCTTCCTCTACTCCATGTTATGTCATTTATCCACGAAGGCTGATTGTCCATAGAATTATTGGAGTGGAAGTGTATACTGCCTGTCACCAAGGGTGACATTTTCCTTCATGCGGTATAAAGATCAGAGGGTAAAATGGGTTACAAATGACCTGATCGACGCGACTCACTTTCCTATACCATGGTAGGTCATTTATAGCCCATAGCACGATTCCCCTGGGAGTAATGTGAACGAAATAGCCTGCAGTTAAGGGCGACATTCCCTTCACGGTCAGCGGCGGAATGGGTTAATAATTGGCTTGATTGATGCGGCCTACCTTTCTTTATATGAAGGTATGCCTATACGAGTAGTTATGTGGCGGAATCGAAAACTGTTGTTATAGACTCTGCCCCCACGTGGTACAAGTGTCAGAGGGGGATTGGGTTTGCGTAAATCTTCTGTAGTATTGGTAGGGGATTGATACGATTTTTAAAAAAAAAATGATTTGAAGTTCAATGAAGTAAAAAATATGATTTATTTTTTATTTAAAAAAGTTAAATATTTAAAAAGTGCGGGGACAAAATCTAAAAAAAGTGCTGGGGAACCATCTCTCCTCGCATATTGATAAGGTTTACCGTACAAAAGAAACAATATGAAAATCTTGAATTTGGCAAATGTTTTCGTTTTTTTTTTCTTCTTATATTTTCACCAATTTGTGAAACTTAACGACAAATGTTGACATAGGTGTCTAATAAAACTTTTTCAGATAATTTTTATTAACATTTATAAGAGTTCTTCCCGTTTAAATCTTTGGGATGTTACTAAAGGTTAAAATATAGATGGTGATCAACGGGAGTAATGCATATATATCCACGTTATTGTGTAGACAACTTCATATTAGCAATCTTTCCAGTTCTTGCAGGACCATTCCAATAAAATTTCGTTTCAAATTAGTACTTTTAATACTGTGGTTTCCCCTCATGGGTGACAAATTAAGAATATTGTTTATTTCGCTATAAATATTGTATTTGTATCAATTTTGTAATTTATTTCCTTCCCGTGCGTAGAACGGGTATTTCAGCTAGTAAACAATATATTTAAAATAATGATTTTTAGGAAGAAAACGACCTCCAAAGTTCGCTTTCATATAAAAATATATTATCACAACAAATAAATAATCTTTATAATTGTAGCTTCACCATTGTTAGCCTTGCCCACGTTATAAACAATATATTGAAAATAATGATTTTTTTATTAAGAAAACGACCTCTAAAGTTGGCTTTCATATAAAAATATATTATCACAACAAATAAATAATCATTATAATTGTAGTTTCACCATTGTTAACCTTATCCACGTTATAAACAATATATTGAAAATAATGATTTTTAAGAAGAAAACGACCTCTAAAGTTGGCTTTCATATAAAAATATATTATCACAACAAATAAATAATCATGATAATTGTAGTTTCACCATTGTTAACCTTATCCACGTTATAAACAATATATTGAAAATAATGATTTTTAGGAAGAAAACGACCTCCAAAGTTTGCCGTCATATAAAAATATATTATCACAACAAATAAATAATCATAATTATTGTAGTTTCACCACTGTTAACCTTATCCACGTTATAAACAAGTGCTTATCATCAACCTTTCAATACACATTATAAGAAATAGATAAGGTAGTTTGGACGGGAGTTATCGCGTCATCAAAAAGTCATCAAGTCGTCAGATATTCGACCACAATAGTGCTGACTTTTTTTCAGGAATTCTAAGGATTTTTTTTTCTTTTCTTAACTATTTTATTTTCGAATACTATTTCTTAAGGTTTTGACATTTAAAATAAGTTTCAGTTAAAATTTTACAGATTGTTAATATTTTGTAGTGAAAATGTAGTTCAGTATTAATAATTATTTTTGTATTGCAATCACATTTCATTATAAAATAAATTACATTTATCAGTACTTATATAGCTTTGAAGAAAAATACAGATATGTTTTCATATGTGTTTGAAACCAAAATTAAATTGTACACTTTTTTGGAATAAATTGTAGTAAAATAATCAAATTGACAAGGATTATTGTTAATTATTTTATTAGTTATATTAAAAATATTTTTTCAAATATTCTCTAAACGTTAACAATTTGAAGTTTCGGAATATGTACTTTATAACATTAGACATTTAACATCAAAGGCAAATATTATTATGGAAATTTATGGCTTTCCATTTCATTTTAAAATTATAAAATTAACTATGATGTTTTTTTTTAAATAATTCCATAAAAAACTTCATATTTCGCAAGAGTTTTGAAATTAAATTTTAAAATGTAGAAAATTCCACGGGTTTCTGTTCAATTGATGACTATTTTCCGTTCTACAGTATACCACAAATATACTCAACTTTCAAAAATATTCAGATAGTAATTATAACTTTCAAATACTTTTAGAATATAACTGGTTATAAACTATTAAAATGTGCAGCCATTGAATAAAACTAACAATAAAACAAATGACGTAACTAAAAATTGTATTCCATATATATTTGTACATTAAGCCTGCAATGCTGAATGGTTGTGAGAAAAAATTCAATAATAACTTTAAATATAAATTTTAAATGTTGCGTTTTATAATTGATATATACTCGACTGCAATCTAGATATTTTTTTCAGTTTAAAAACATTAATAATTTTTCTTATGTTACTAACATAGATTTATTTCATACATCCGACAAAGTACAATAACTAAAAAGGTTTTATATACGATTTACTTTTTTTAAATCAGTTATAATATATTCTTTGATGAACTATAATTTTATAAATCCACGTATTTTTTATATATGGCATTTACATTTACAAAAGAACATGTAATTTTCTTAGGAAAGCACTTACCTGATTAGGAGAATTCACTCATTTTCAAACTTACTTGAGATGTATATAAATTCCACATAATCTAGCATGCCAACCATATAGTTTATTTGTGTTCCAATATTCCATTTTGTTAAAATGTTAAACTTGTTTCATAATATTTATGTAAGCTTTTCAATGCATTCAAAAAATGATTTTATTATTTTCTGAAAAGCAGCAGATTTTTTTAAATGTTCACATATTTTTCTCCATTTTTTTAAATAGTTATAAATAACTAATACCTCGGCACAAACCAAGAGTATTTTATAACATATTTGTGCAATACTATTATTTTAGAAATATTTATTAATTTTTGTTTTAAATTTAAATGAGCTATTTTTATAACTCATTTAAATGCTTAAAAATGTATTTTAAATATTTCTTTATTACAATTATCAATAAATACCTTACCTAACCAGTAACCAGAGTTATTTCATTTAAACGATTAGCAATTTAAAAATAGTTACTTTACTCAAATATTTTAAGAAAAACTATTTAAGAATTTTTTTTAAACTTTGGCTCCGTTTTCATTATTATATTAAAACATAGAAGAATCCTTGAGTCACAAATTAACATTTTGATTTATTTACATTTTAACAATCGAAAAATTTAATTTCTATTCCTCAAATGGCTTGATTTCTATTGATATTCTTCGTTTCCATTTTTATACTATATCCAAATTTTGTCTTTTTAATATGAAGATAAGGTCGGTCTAGTGATTATATTTGCTTTTACATACTATGTCTGTTTATTTAGTAAAACTTTGATAAATATAATATATACATAATTTGAAATGATAATCTCAAACGAACAAAAATGGCACAGGAAAATGTATTGAAAATTATATAAAGTTTGTAACAAAAAATTTCATTATCTGATTATATGTTACCTTTCAAAGAGCTACCACATTATTTTAAAATCTCATGATAAAATATGTGGGTTTACCCTTCTGACAGATAAGCAAAATATCGAATCTGTAGATTTATTTTCACTGTAGAAGAATTTAATTTCTATTTTCAACTCATATTGATTATTTAAAAAAAAAAATTTTTTAGTTACTTCAGTAGAAAAGGATTTCAAAAGTCCTTCCAGTACTTTAAATTTGAATATTATTTCAAAATATAGATTTTATATGTAGTTTTATATTATGAGTACTATTGGGAAAACTGGAGATGCACGAACGGATATATAAATTTGTATCCGTCAGGTGTTTAAGGTTATGTAGAGTCATAGTAACTTTTCATGATGCTTAGATGTTCTCATAATCTTACTTGTAACTTTACAAATATCGACCAAATCTACGATTTTCATGTAAAGGTGAATAAACATCATTCAACATAATAAAAAATCTTTCGAATAAATATTAAAATAATTTGAGAAGTCTTTAAATATTCCAAGAACATTATATCAGAATAATTTTTTTTTAATGAGGTCCTGGAGAAAATATTTAAGGTTATAAAAGAAGTGATAGGAAGTGCATAGATGCGCTGGTCTGATTTACGAAAAGCTTATAACTTATAACTTTACAAGATTCAGCAGTTTCAATTGCAATGTAATTTTAAAAGATTATAAACATTATTCAAAATAATAAAACAAACTCAAACAAAGTTTTAAATATATTGAAACCTACTTTTAACTCACTAAAGTTCAGTCTACAGTTTTTACAGCAATTCACCCAATTTTTAAAATTCGTAAAAGTACTCCATTTCACAATATTTTACGAATTTAATAGTTTTATGTAATGCTTAAAAATTATATCTTTTAAATGAAACGACATTTTTCAGTAAATAAAAAAGTTACAAGAAAAATTATATATTGAAAAACCACCTTAAACTCACGGACATTCAAGCTCTTATTATCGAGTCCAGGAATTCCCAGTTTTTACAACAATTCATTTAATTTTTTGAATTCGTAAAAGTACTCCATTTCACAATATTTTACGAATTCAATGGTTTGACGTAATGATTAAAAACTGTATCTTTCAAATGGAACATTTTTAATAAATAAAAAAAAATTATAAGAAAAATTCTATATTGAAAAACACCTTTAACTCACAAACGTTCAGGCTCTTGATATCGAGTCCAGGAATCTCCAGTTTTTACAGCAATTCACTCAATTTTTAAAATTCATAAAAGTAATCGATTTCGCAATATTTTACGAATTTAATGGTTTGACGTAACGCTTAAAAACTGCATCTTTAAAATGGAACAACGTATTTATGTAAATAACAATATTTCGCAAGAAAAATTTCCAATATTAAAAAAAACACCTTTAATTCACGGACGTTCAAGCTCTTGAAATCGCGTCCAGAAATCTCCAGTTTTTACAGCAATTTACCCAATTTTTGAAATTCAAAGTACTCCATTTCACAATATTTTACGAATTCAATGGTTTGACGTAATGCTTAAAAACTGTATCTTTCAAAGGGAACAACATTTTTTAAGTAAATCAAAAAAAATTATAAGAAAAAATCTATATTGAAAAACCACCTTTAACTCACTGATGTTCAAGCTCTTGATTTCGAGTCCAGAAATCTCCAGTTTTTACAGCAATTCACCCAATTTTTGAAATTCAAAGTACTCCATTTCACAATATTTTACGAATTTAATGGTTTGACGTAATGCTTAAAAACTGTATCTTTCAAAGGGAACAACATTTTTTAAGTAAATCAAAAAAAATTATAAGAAAAATTCTATATTGAAAAACCACCTTTAACTCACTGATGTTCAAGCTCTTGATATCGCGTCCAGGAAATCTCCAGTAGTTTTTACAACAATTTATTTAAACAAACAATTTTTTTTAATTAGTAAAAATGCTGCATTTTACAATATTTTACGAATTAATTTTACAATTTTACAATATTTTACAACAATTCATTTAAACAAACAATTTTTTTTTAATTAGTAAAAATGCTGCATTTTACAATATTTTACGAATTAATTTTACAATTTTACAATATTTTACAACAATTCATTTAAACAAACAATTTTTTTAAAATTAGTAAAAATGCTGCATTTCACAATATTTTACGAATTTAATGGTTTGACGTAATACTTAAAAACTGCATCTTTAACATGGAACAACGTTTTAAAAAAATAATTCAACTTCTAGGAAGTGAAAACAATGTTACAGTTCGATTGCAAAAATCACTTGCGTTGATGGATTAAGTTGATAGGATTTTAGAAGAAACAATCAGGTCTTGAACAAAAATACAGGTAAGCAAAATGAAGTGGCTCACCTGCGTAGATGCGCTGGTCTTTCCCGTTCCTGGTTGCACCAATCTCTCGCAGTAGGATCCCTCCAACAAGATGGCCCCCGACGGTCTTATGGCTGCCTCAGTGTCGTAGTAGAACAACAGGTTCTGGTAGAGGACGAACCACCTGAGCTGCCACTTGTTGTTGTCCGAGGTCCTCTTGAACAGGTAACCCCGTTTGCACGAGTCGTGCAGAGCCTTTTCAGCAAGGTGCAACAGCTGGATCTCGTTGAAACGCATGTTTGATTGTGCACGCCGCTTTTATGTGTGTGAAATGTTATCTATATATATATATATATGTAAAGCCAACTAGGAAAAAACGCCTAAGTGCTTATGCCTCTGCTCAAATAAACTGACGCTACGACGAAAAAGCAACTAAATCGCATTAAAATCGCCTCTAGATATGTGGTGTTTTAGCTACCCTAGTGTGGTTAAGTCATGGCTGTGGAGATGTTCACAGCTTCCCGCCACCGACGAGGGTGTAGAAACGGGAAAGGACGAAAAGGGAATAGACCACAGAGACTTCTTTCTGGTGAACGCAACCGAATTCTTCGGTCTCCATTTCCAGAGGTCGAATCCTGAGCGAAATGCACACAACAATACGGATAAAAACCGGGGAGAATAGAAGGGGGAATGCGATTATGTCCCCCGGAAAAACGCGAATCCTTTCGAAAATCTAGACGGGAAAAGTTGATCCTCCGGCAGAACCGAAAACTCAAATCATTCCACAGGTTATCCTGCAGCGAACGAGTAGAGAGAGCGTCCGGGAGAAAAACGGGAGAAGTAGTTTTCCGGGGGAAATAAAGGACGGGGAAAAGATTTTTCCCGATCCAAATAAAATGGTCAATACGCGAAGGGGAAACGGGATATTCGTACGGTCACAGGTATTTAAGGCTGGGGAATAATTTTTTTATTATTATTTGTTATTATTTTTATACCGCGACTACCTGTGGAGTCTGGAAGCTAACTACTGCGCTTGCTGAAGGTATCTGCGGCTCTGATCCCGGTTCTAAAATCCCGGAATGTGTGCGGCGCTCCGGAAAGTTCCGTGTTTGGCGAGTTATCGACCTTTTGGCGGTGAGTTCGTTCGATCACGTGGATAGTCATATTTATGTCAAATTCGCAACATAGAAATACCGGAAATGTCTCTTACTCTATTAAAAAGGCAACAGGTTTTCATTCCCAAATTTTTAGATTATGTTTAAATTACTTTTTGTTAATATCAATTCCTTATGCACAAATATGTTAAACCCATTTTTCATTAACTTTCTAGTGCAAAATGTAGCATATATACTACACAACTACAAAACAACTACTAGTTGCGTCTATTGAGTTTTATGTTAGCTACTAGCAAAAGTGCCCGTTCTTCGCACGGAGATAAATAAAATAACGACAAATAACTGAATATATATACATTTCCTCTCCTCCCTGGGATAATAGCATATACCATTTTAAAATTCCTCTTTAAAAAGTGATAAAGCTTTTTTATATAATTTAAAATATTTTTATGTTTAATAAATTAGAAGTTAAAAAAGTAAAAATATCTTAATACTACTTGGTTGCTAAGCGCGGTCTGTACATAACCGATTTTTTTAACACGGATGCCGCAATTTATTTGGGAAATGACTATAATTACATTTTAGTTTTCTGTGCTTACTTTAATCGATGAAATTTTAATTATTGTTGTCATCATTATTGAAAGTTAATATGCGTTATAACAGGTATTTTATAGGAATAAGTATTTACATTAAAGTATTATTTTTTTATTTAAGGAACAAAATATTAAATTAAATGTGACAGTGTGCTGTCACACGTTGCAATTTTTACATAGGGATCTGACCTGTTTTGTACTTTGTGCAATTTGGTCAGATGGCTAGACTGGCGGTCGCCGGTTTTTATTACTGTGTTACATTTTGGGAGAGTTTCGTCACTGAGCCATTTTTTACAACCACGCCAGGATTGGCCAGGAGGGGTGACCAGGAGGGGCGGAGCGAATTCCAAGTGGTGGGTTTAATAATTTATGTG
This sequence comes from Troglohyphantes excavatus, assembly GCA_963932185.1. Classification (NCBI taxonomy): domain Eukaryota; kingdom Metazoa; phylum Arthropoda; class Arachnida; order Araneae; family Linyphiidae; genus Troglohyphantes; species Troglohyphantes excavatus. Next base: position 61,883,677 of record OZ010674.1, on the reverse strand, counting down.
GGATTGCAACCCCCCACCCCAAGACACCACCGTGGGAAATTCAAGGTTTCCCACATGACTTACAACTCTGCCTTTGCCCAAGAGATACGGGTAAATTTTTGCTCCATCGTCTCCCGTCCTCATGTCCATCTCCGGAAAAGTCCCAATGCCATGAGATCAGACGGCAGCGCTCCCATTTGGTACCAACGCCACTGATGCCAGGACACCAGACGAGCCCCTGGAGAAGGAAAGGTCCTGATGCCAGGACACCAGACATCAGCATCCACATTTCATGGTAACGCCCCTGGTAGCCGGTCATCTACACCCCAAACAACCAGCTAATCGCCTCAGACGGAACTCTCCCCAACCGGTACACGTGAGTCAGTATCACATTATTGCACATAATCCCCCCAACCATAAGTTTTCTCCTATATAATTTAATGTGTCAATAAAGCACCGTTTTAAAAGTAAATTATTGGTATGTATGTATTTTTTCCAAGACGACATTATTCATAAAGATACAAAAAAATAACACAACGCAATCCAAAAAAAATGTACTAGCCAATTTACCGCCACGACAGATGGTGCCTCGTGACCAGTCTCTGAATTAAATTTATTTTATTAAATTTGAGCTTATTTGGAAATTATTGCAATGTTTGGCAATTTAAAAAAAATGAATGATGTTGTATTGGAAATTATATATGGTAAATGGTAATAATAAGTAACGAAATACCTCCATGCAATTTATCTGGTTAAATATATTGTGTATTGATTGTTGTGCATGTATTTGAATATTTGTATCAGACTAGTTATATATAAGAAATATGGCTCCAAGAAAAAATAGGAACAATACGCCCGCTAGAGACGAATCTTCCGAAGACGAAGAGTTAATTGTTGGTAGTGCAAAAAGTGGCGCGAAGTTGAATGGGATAACTTTAATTTCTAATTTTGACGGACAAAAAGACGAAGTCAGATTCTACTTCGATCAATTTGAAGAAATTTCTAAATTAGCCAAATGGGAAGAACAAACTAAAATTACAGTACTTAAGAGCAAATTAAAAGGGAAGGCGCTTAAATTTCTGATTTCTGATCCTGCATTATCTGGAGCAAAGAACTTTAAAAAAATAAAAAATGCCTTCATCGAGTATTTTTCGGAGGAAACAGATATTAATGCCAAACAATTCAAATTTAACAACATTCAGATGAGAGATGGCGAACGAATTAAGGATTTATCACACAGGATTGTATTAGCAGCCAACGATTACCTGGGGGGATCAGCAGCTATTTCAGAAGAGACTAAACAAATGTTAGACAAACTTCAGCTTTCAAAATTTATAAACGCCCTATCACCGGAATTGCAAATCGAAGTAATTAAAAGTGGCCCGAAGTCATTCTCTGACGCAATTAAAACAGCCTCGAATTTACAAACAGCACTAGATTCAATTGCACAAATCAAATTAAACAATTTACTTACGGATCACAACAAAGTATTTGAACGCTCTGAATATAATGTGGAAAAACAGTTATCGGAGTTAAGGGAAGATATTAATAATCTAAGTATTGATTTTGCCAGAAAGGCAAAATTGGAAAAACCCTCTAAATACTGCATTGCATGTGGGGATACAAATCATTATTTTGCGGAATGTGAGACGTATAGGAATATTAAAATAGCTGCCGAGCGCACTAACGATAGCGAGATTGAGCAAAAAAGCGGATATGGAAATTTTAATCGAAAACAATATCCTTCGAATGAATTCAATCGCAATTCTTTTGGTAGGGGAAATTTTAGACAACAATTTGCGGAAAATCGAAATACACGGAATTTTGCAAGACAAAATTACGACGAGAATAGAACGGACAGGGGAAATTTTTCCGAGCGAGAATTTTCGGAAAGTCGAAATGGACGAAATTTTCATAGGCAAAATGATAGGGGTCAACAAACTGATGTGAATCAAATACGCGCTAATAATATAAATTCGGAAAGAAATCAGGGAACAAATGGCGATTCTGAGGTAACTAGACATGTGTCGTTTAATGAACAAGATCTAGTGGCGTCACCTCAAGTGAATACTTTGGTTGCTACAGTTAAAGGGAATGATTTGGCAAGTAATTCAGATATTTGCGATTTACCAATTATAACTGTAGAGGCGGGAGAAATTAAATTCTCTTCATTGATCGATTCTGGGAGCTCGTGTTCATTTTTAGAGGCAGAAGTATTTAATGAAATCAAAAAAACGCAAAAAGTATCAATAATACCCCAAAATATTTCAATTAAAACTGTGACCGGAGAATTAGTCAACTATGAATGTTCTTCAAAAGTACGGATTAAAATGGGAAATAAATTTATTATGCATACATTTTTTGTCATAAGAGACAAAATTGGTGAGTATCAAGCGATTTTTGGAACGGATTTATTAAAGAGATATCAAACGGAAATCAATTTTGGTAAGAGCTACTTAAAATTTGAGGGTGAAATTATACATTTACAAAAGAAAGCAAGCGTTGCTCAAGGTGTTTGTAATAATATGACTCTTATACCTGGTTCACTAAAACGAAAACTAATTTTACAAAGCGGTCAGAGTAAATCTGTCGAGATAAAATTAAGACAAGATATCAGTAAAGATATGGAAGTATTTTTCCAACCCAAGCGTTTGAAATCTAATATCGAAATTATACCAAATATGGATAAATCGGATAATAAGCAAATCACAGCTACTATTGTAAATTTGGAGGGGAAACCAATTATACTTGGAAGGCGGATGAAAATTTGTGATATGATTTTACGTAATAAATTTCAAAGCGATATTAATAAAAATAATATAGGCAAAGATGAAATCAAAATTGCTCATGGGTCAGGTAAAAATGATATCGGGTATCAGGTGGATTCCCAAACTAGTCGGAAAGTGAATACAGCGCTATGCAAGGTAACAGAAATGGGAGTAAGTAACTGTGGAGTTTTACCTCAGATTGAAAATTCAGTCAAGCGTACTAGTGAAAGTTGCATAGATAAATGTCCAGCAGCTGGTAATATACAAATTTTACAAAATGGTAAAATTTTAGAAAAGTATAGAGTTTATACTACAAGATTAAAAAAAATTGAGAAGCGTAAAATCCATTTGGATTAATTTGAAGGTGTGAGAGTTTTATATACTGTTGTATAATAAATAACTCAGGTAACATGGTGTTATGTAATACATCATAAACAAATAAATAAACAGTATGCAATTGAGGTATTCAACAAAAATGTGAATGAAATAAGTTGTGTGGAAAGTCATACAATTGTGTTCAAAATCAATAAATAAAATTTTGTATGTGAGTATAACATAAAATAATGTGTACAAAACAAATGCATAGGGTAATTTGTGGAAAATACATAAAATAATTTGTGTAATTAGGTAATTTTGTGTAAAGACATAAAATTATATTGGGATAAAAAAAAAAAAAAAAAAAGTATCTGGCATTCAATAATAAAATAAAAAAAAAAAAAGAGGGAAAAATGTCACCCATTTGTAGACGACCGGCTGTGAGACATTTCCTAGGAGCGCCTTTTTTTTTTTGTTGTTGTTCTGTTGACTGAACCCCCGGTAGGGGGGGAGACGAGTTTTCGATGCCTATGTTGGAGGCTGGCCGCTCTGTAGTAGGGGAGAGCAGAAAAGAGGGGTCACCGGTTTTGACCCGTCGACGTTTTAGGGTTGCAAGAGGTGCACGCGTCTTGGCATCATTGATGGCATGTAAAATAAATTGGCGATTATTATGGGAAAAATAAGGAAAATGGTTGTCAATTATTAAATGCACATAAGATTTTTCCAGTGAGTAGAAATAGGTGTTGATTGCTGAAATAAAGGGATTAGACATGTTTTTAATGTAGAACATTTGTTTTGCCGGGTAGAGGTTCTACGGGCAACAATTGAAAATTTATCTCTTGGCGGCGATTTAAATATGTATAAACCGAGTCATAGTTAGGTAAACAATTACAAGGTTAAATGGTTATGCATTACAATGAGTTAGATATTCTCAGAATTAATTTCAGGGATCAATTAATTGTTTATATACAGGAAAAGAGAAAATTTTCCTTTTACAAAATTGGCGTTTGGCGCCAATTTGGCGACAAAATTTTCTGTGCGAGCACATGGTGATTAAACGAACTAAGCACGTTTAGGGGAAACAATTCATATTAATTTATGGCAAATCATTCAATTTACAATGAAATTTGAAAAAAAAAAGCGGAGTGATACGAAACCTTACCTGTGCTTTTAATGGAAAAGCGGTCTGACGATTTGAGTGCCACATGGTCCTTAGTCGGAGTTCGGGAAATGCGTAAACAATCGAGGGACCGAGCCCCTTTTCACTTCTCTTCGAAGGGGGGAAAGTGTGTTTTGTTGGCTAATTATTGTTGGGGTGAAAAGTCCGAGGGTTCGGTTGAATAGGGAACGTCCTTGGTGGGACAGTTTTTTTTTTTTTTCGCAGGGGTTTCTTAAGCTATGATGTCGAGAGTATGGGAGAATGCAGACGATGCGGTGGTTCTGTTTTGAAGCTAGTTTGAAGATCCCACGTTAAGTAAGGGATTTTGGCGTTTGTGTGAATAATTGAGACGTTACGTATTATTTCTGTGTGAATTGAATTATGGACAATTAGAAGCGTCTTGAGTATTATTGATTGATATTGTGTAGAATTAGATAATGATTGTTTCTATATATGTGTTGTAATGATATAAAAAAAGAGAGGAAAAATGTGTGTGACGTGTTTACAGTATAACGTATTTAATTAAAAAACTGTTAAGAATCAATGAATTATGTGTGATTGAAGAGACTATCAAACATGGTTTTCTGTATAATTGAATAATTATATAAATGATTTTAACTAATAATGCAATTAATTGTGACAGGAAGAATAATTGTAAAAAAAAACATTATTAGTATATAAAAAAAAAAATGTGACGAGTTAGCGTAAATATAGGAGCGCATAGAAAAGTATTTTGCGACTCATTTCGCATGGAGATATTTTGTGTTTTAAAGTGTATAACTGTATTAATTAGTGTACTTTAATTTTAATTTTGGTGCTATTAATTGGAAACTAATATGACACTTTTATAAGGAAAATCGAACTTTATACAGACAATACGAACTTTTAGAAATATAAACTTTTGGGGATATGTGTGATTTTGAATAAGTGGTGTGACTGACTTTTTATAACTTTCCATTGAGATTTCCTGAAGATAAAAAGAAAACCGAAGGATGTCCATACAAAGGTTTAAAGAACTTTTAACAGGACAATTTTCTACATACAAGTACCATTAACAGGTAATGCGAGAACTCAGGTTTTCGCGGGAAAAGTTAAAGACTTTCCTACGCAATTTGCCTTGTGTACAAAAAGGTTTAAGACCTTCACTACAAATTAACATTCTGGAACAATTATATAATGAATAAATGTAAAATAAGGTTCAAGACCAAATTTTATAATTTGAGGGTTACCAAGTATGTCAGTTGTGATTATGAAATGTAAAATAAGGTTCAAGACCAAATTTTATAATTTGAGGGTTACCAAGTATGTCAGTTGTGATTATGAAATGTAAATAAGGTTCAAGACCAAAATTTATAAATGTTAAAAATTACCAACCCAAATTTGTTATATGTAAAAATTGTATTTTAATGTGTTTTTAATTTTTTTTAATTAGTGGAAGGGGGGTACTGTGACAGTGTGCTGTCACACGTTGCAATTTTTACATAGGGATCTGACCTGTTTTGTACTTTGTGCAATTTGGTCAGATGGCTAGACTGGCGGTCGCCGGTTTTTATTACTGTGTTACATTTTGGGAGAGTTTCGTCACTGAGCCATTTTTTACAACCACGCCAGGATTGGCCAGGAGGGGTGACCAGGAGGGGCGGAGCGAATTCCAAGTGGTGGGTTTAATAATTTATGTGGGATTGCAACCCCCCACCCCAAGACACCACCGTGGGAAATTCAAGGTTTCCCACATGACTTACAACTCTGCCTTTGCCCAAGAGATACGGGTAAATTTTTGCTCCATCGTCTCCCGTCCTCATGTCCATCTCCGGAAAAGTCCCAATGCCATGAGATCAGACGGCAGCGCTCCCATTTGGTACCAACGCCACTGATGCCAGGACACCAGACGAGCCCCTGGAGAAGGAAAGGTCCTGATGCCAGGACACCAGACATCAGCATCCACATTTCATGGTAACGCCCCTGGTAGCCGGTCATCTACACCCCAAACAACCAGCTAATCGCCTCAGACGGAACTCTCCCCAACCGGTACACGTGAGTCAGTATCACATTATTGCACATAATCCCCCCAACCATAAGTTTTCTCCTATATAATTTAATGTGTCAATAAAGCACCGTTTTAAAAGTAAATTATTGGTATGTATGTATTTTTTCCAAGACGACATTATTCATAAAGATACAAAAAAATAACACAACGCAATCCAAAAAAAATGTACTAGCCAATTTACCGCCACGACATTAAATAATAAACAAAGCGTTATGATCTTCATTATTATATTATTTTTTTTAAAAAATGCATCAAGGAAGGTTTAATTAAATTGCAGTTTTAAAGCAATAACTTCAAACGTGAATTTAAATGAAACTTCTGAATCAATTAAGATAGTGAAATGTTCCAAAGTCGTAAGGAAGTGAAAAAGGCAGCAATAACATATAACATATTTTTTTAAAGATGATCAAATTAAGAAATTTGATCAAGAACGTTAATGATTTAACTTTCAAAACATTTCGAATTTCCCTTTTCCCAGTATTGCAATTTTGATTTGACTATTTCCAAATGCCCGTTCCAATGTATCGTTTAGGCTACATCTTTGAAATATCTTCGACAAACAACTTGTGTATCTAATTAGTAGTCTAATTAGTAATTCTAATTAGTAACCACTGTAATACAGAACATAAAAATGTAAATTGCAGCCAGAATAAACCTAAACGTTTTATGCAAATAAACTGCCTCAAATTCTTTATCAATGTGAGAATATAATTAACAGCCCGGCATAAATACTCAACCAAAAATAGTATGTTTTGAAATACTACACCACTTTCTTTTACTACACCCAAATGGCCATGTTTTTAAAGAATTCCCATGAATAATATTATTACAGAACATTAACCACCTATTTTAATTTTAAGTAAATTGTTTTTATTTACGGATCAATGTATTAAAAATTCGGTATTTACTAATTTTGTTAAACCATTTTTCCTAAAATTTTGATTTTGTGATACTAATATTATTGAATTTAGATCGAAAAATACCTGTCATACAAATATTTAGTCAGTTTCCACAGCAAATTACAGCCAAGATGCACTTTATCCAAAGAATACACTGTGTTAACTTGGCGATAGTTTAGTAAACGGTGCAGCGTACTATAATCTCACCATGTACTTTCATAATTCTACATCTAATTATTAATGATCGCCATTTAATGTTTTAAAAGGAAATATTCATTGGCACGTTAAATAAAATATTTTCTAAATTATCAATTGATATCTGTGACATTTTATTCTTTAATAACATTAAAAAATCTAATAGAGTTGAAAATTCACAATGAAACCAAGCTTCGTACATTTAAAAAAAATTCTTGCATAAAATATTTTTCAAATAAATTAAATGGACGTTCATACACAAATTACTCGCATTTTGGATGAATTGTTCTAAAAGTTCGATCTAAGATAATTAAATATAGTTACAATGAACCTGTGTACAAAAAAAAGAGATAAAACAATTATAATATTTTAATACAATTCTAAACCATTTCTCTAAGATAAAATTCTGGTTGTTTTAATTTTTGAATGGTTCCATATTGTAGCAAAAAGCCAATGTGTAGACGTTTTTCAATAATTATTAAATCAAACAAAACTTATGACGTCATTTTTATTAGTCAATAACGAAAATTTTTATTTTAAAATGAAAACGATATTTTCATTCATGTTAAGTCAATGGAATACATTAAAATATTTATTATATACGAATGGAAGATCGTTGAAAATTAAAAATTATCAATACAAATGCCTAATTTTTCAAATAAAGTGCTCTGTAAATTTCATAAATCTACGTTTTGTAGTTATGGAGTATTCCGTGTAAAAATCGGCATTCAAATTGGTTCATATTTTTTTTTAATATTACATTTTCGCTTTTCCCCGTTGATTTTAATTGATTTTACTTTTGCCACTTGGTGAAACTTTGCTGGGATACGCCAAAAAATGTCATAACATTCGAATGGAACATCGTAGAGACTTGAAAATAGTCACATTAAAATTCTTATTTTTTGAACTAACTATTCTGCGAATTTCAAAGCTCTACGTTTTGTAATTACGGAGCTTATAAAGTACTGACAAACCAACAAACATCCGGACAGATTTTGGAGATTTCAGCTTTATATATAAGATTATAGTATTGTTACATAGAGAACAATGTGAATAATTCTTATAACCGCCGCTAGGTCCTTTATCTCTATAAAAATTATTGTGATAAAGGCAATCAGTTGCTTCATTAACGTTGTTCTAAAACTAACTCGTGAAGGGGAAGTTTTCGAAAAAAAATTTAGTACTTATAAGTATAATCTGCTCTACAAAAAATCCCAGCTAATACCAGATGTACGCAGATAGTATTTAACTATACTTTCATAATTTTGAAAAATATTTTATTAATTATATGTGATGTTGCATATAAGCTACACAAGGATTTTAATTGATTATTTAATTAAATAGGCACTTAGGATTTTTTTGTATATTTTTTCAGCGGTCCAGAAGCTACAGAAAAAAAACTTTATTTCATTAAAAGAGAAAAAATCATGCACTAGAGGGTTAATTTGTGTTAAAACTTTTAAATCCTCAAATACTAATCAATATAGAACCTAATGGTGGTAGGTTAAAACAATTACTTTAATTGGCAGAGAAAACCCCAAATACTGTTGTTTTATATTTATTATAATAATAATGATATATTTATTCAAGTAATACCAAAAAGATTTCATTCAATTATATGACATTTTACATCCATATCATACCCGGGATTCGAACACGGGCCCATTGCGTGGCAGCCCGGTACGCTACCACTTTGACGCAACAAAGTTTCAAATGGTTTAATTTATTTTTCTTGTTGTACATAGTAAAATAAACACATTGAGTTACATTTCAATTTTAACCTTGAGGATAAAGTACATTGTTAAAAATAAATATTCAAAAATAAGTAATTTGTACTCATTTCTGAATACATTCGATGCTTTTCATTCCTCCGAATACATAAGTTTCGATTTTGAAACTGACGCGTACTTAAAATGGGTATAAATGAATTATAAGAGCAGATGCTAGTATACTTAGGCTGCCATTCATAAATTCCTTTTAATAAATATCGACAATTACATCCAAGACTTACAGGAAATCGAACTCACATCTGCAGGCACCGCTGTCCACAGCCTTATCCGTTAAACTACCAGCGTTTAAACGTTAAGAAGTTATAAACAGAAGTAATGTTAAAAATGTGTGCCAAATGGATGGGAAGTAAGATAATTGAATAGTAATAACTCAATTTCCATTTAAGCAATCAACATCAAATAATGTGAAAAACCGTCTTCTGAACAACTATTTTAAGTTTGTCAGTCGCTTTGTTAAGATGACTTGGGCAGAAGCTGAGATTAGAAATATTAAATCACACTGCTCATTTTTGAGAAAGTACGATTACTTAAATTTGAGTACGACATCGCTCATTTACGATGCAATTGTACTAAGAAAAATGAGTACGTTCAGGTACTCATTTTAAGCACCTTTTTTACAGTGTATGTGTACACTGTAAAAACACTGTACTCTGTTCATACACTCACCAGTATCTAAGTTATGACCCATAATCAATGACAGATATTGTTATCTATGGGTTTGGTATATTAATAGGCTAATCTGCAATATCAGAAATTATTATTTATAGTAAAATATTTAATACCCCGGAACCCATTCAGATGAAGTTATTTTACTACAGAGTTCATACTTCTTCATTTAAATACCAAAGAAAATACCAACTTGTGGAATAATAGAACCCCTAAATCACTGCAAATCTGTTTTATCCTAAATGCAACGACTAAATGTCGAGGACTTCTTCCAAAGATTTTGTATGACTAACTGTTAAAATGTTCTTTAATCCCAACTTATATTTTAAATACTTTCAAAATCATAATTATTGTTTACATTATTGTATAACTTTAAGTATTAGACAAAGTTAATAATAGGTACTCAAAAATAAGTAAAATTCACTAATTTCTGAGTATATTCGATGCTTATCATCGCTCCGAATACAAAAGTTTCATTTTTCAAAAAAGGTATGTACTCAAAAATGAGTAGAAATTAAAAAGATCAGTTGCTTGCCTACATAGGCTGTCTTCCTAAATCACATTCAATAAGTATCGACAATTACAAATAAGACTAACAGGAAATCGAACCCAGGTCCTCAGAGATCAGAGACCAATGCTTTATCCGTTGTACTGCTAGAGAAACGTGAAGAGTTTATAAGCAGAAGAAATATTAAAAAAGGTGTGTCAAAAGAATGGGAAGTAAAATAATTGAGTTTCCATTTAAGCACTTGACATAAAATAAAGTGAAAAGCCATCTTCTTAACAATTATTTTAAATTTGTCAGACCGCTTTGTTAATATGGCTTGAACAAAAAATGATATTAGCAATATTAAATCACACTGCTCATTTTTGAGAGAGCGCGGTTACATAAATTTGAGAACGTCACCGCTCATTTACGATGCAATAGTACACAAAGAAAAATAAGTTGGTTCAGCACTCATATTTCAGTAAAAAAAATTTTACAGTGTAGATTAAAATTCCTATGATGCACAATATAAATATAATAAGGATCTTAAAAAGTAATGTTTTCAACAAATTTGAGTAAACTCGTTGAATGGGAAATGTCAATGTGGCAAATATTATTTTGTATTCATTGTTATTTACTATCAACTCGTTTTCCTTTCTTTTGACATTTCTAATACCATTATTATTAGTAAATATTTATTTTATATTGTAAAGAATTTTTTTAACTATCAAAATGTATCAAAACATAGAAGAAGAAAAACAACTTATGATGTTATGCAGACATGCAGTACACCATAAATACTTGTACTTTATTATTAATAATCCTGCAGAATGTAAAAAATTACACCTGGAAATGGATTTATGAATTATGTCCAAAAACAACTGACCCAAGAAATCAAAGTATATATATATTTTAAATTATAAACTTTACAATTTTTAAATTATTCAAACTACTCTTTATGCCTAAAAGAGATTATAATAAAAAAAATTATATATTTAAAAGTATTTTATTTTTTGGATTAGTTATGGAACTCTTTAAACTATATTACTTCTTTTAAAATATAATTTAATCCATAATTATGGTTGTAAATTGTATTTATTACTTTAAACCAAACTCAACGAAGTTTTTTTGTGTGTAAAATGTTTATCTATATCTACATCTATCTACAGTCTATCTATATCTATCTATATCTACAGTCTTATCAATATCTATCTAAAGTCGCAATAAAAGAGTCACACAAAAGAATGTATAATAAAAGAACCGACAGAACTAAAACAAAAAAATATTTATTACCCTAAATTAAAACAAAGCAAATTTAGAAACTATTTTTACAAAGTTCAAGGAAACATTATTACAAAAACATCCGGCAAGCGACATCTTACTGTAGCATTAACATTTCATTGAAATAAATTAACTTCTGACTTCGGAACATTAAATATATATCCACTTCACACTTCACTATATTAATATGCAGGTTTGTCATCATATTTAGTAGCGCAATTTTAGTATTTTAAGCTGAAGGAAATCCCCTTAATGAGCTATACTATTTTAAGAAACTAGGAACACTTTTATTTATATTGAAAAGCAAACGTTCGTCTTACTAAGCTCAAAATTAAAAAAAAAAGTCTATGCCAATTTCAAACATATTCAGCTGAAATTTATAAATATATTAATTAATAATTTCATATATATTAAGCTGTATATAATTACCATATTAAGCTGCACATTTTTAACCTATTGAGCTTTATAATTATTTCTCCTATATTCAGCTGCATAAGCAAATACAGAAACTATTATGTTTGAAATTACAGTAACGTCAACTCATTTATTGTAGTTGAAGTTTAGCAAGCAATGGTCGACCAGGACGTGCAAATCTTCGTAATACAACGATCTTGGTGAGGCGAGGAATCTTTGGGGTCCTCTGAGGTCCCCCTTCTTTCAGGTGGGACTCTATCTCTTGATGACCCCGAGTTCCGTTAACAAAGTCCACTGACAGATGGACCCCCGGCGAGGTCGACTGACTCATTCCAATAAATAGAGGCACACTCCTTCGGAATTTCAG